>CM065722.1:49305314-49312814 GCA_033310375.1 Conus canariensis | reverse complement strand
TGCGTGCGTGCGTGCGTGCGTGCGTGTGTGCGTGTGTGTATGTGTGTGTGTGTGTGTGTGTGTGTGTGTGTGTGTGTGTGTGTGTGTGAGGCACCTTTAGTGTGTATTTTTTTTTTTTAATTTATGCTAATATGAATCATCACTGTTCTTGTTGTAATAAGTACTATATTGTGTACAGTGTTCTGTATCAGTATCCTTAGTCCTCAGAGGGACAAGGGCCACATAGAAAAAAAGCATCTCCTTGCTTAACTCTTACCTATAAACCGAGGTTCCGTGTGTGAACGCACGCATAACATCTTGCACACACGTAAAATCCCATCACCAACTTTCGGAAGAGTAGGCCAGTTTGGCCGTTGGTATGGATGACACGTTACACATAGCATGCACCCTGCGTGAGAAATGGAAAGAATGAAGGAAGTAAGGAAAACGAGTGATTGATATTGAACGATACTGACTGGATGACACGGGAAACGACTGAATGAAGCGCCAGCTGGCAGCTCTTCAGTCGGCACTACCCAGGTAGGCAGCCCGTTGTGTAAACGAGTGTTGATTGTAAAGCGCTTAGAGCTTGTCTTCATACCTGAGTTAGGGCGGCCATATAATAAGATTCCCTTTTTATATATTTACCTATGGGAATAAACTCTTCTCTCTCTCTCTCTCTCCCTCTCTCTCTTCTCCTCTCTCTCTTCTCTCTTCTCTCTCTCTCTCTCTCTCTGATTATTGATCTAGAAAAAAAAAAGGACGACGCTCCAAAACAGTAAGAAGGATGAATATGTGACACTGACAGTGTAGACACAATGTTGTGCTCGCTTTGTACTGTGTATATGTTAGATAAGATTTGCTGTTCATTTTGTACAACTTATTGCTGCTTTATAATTTGTTTATGAAAGACAAGATCTGTTGTCCATTTGGTTGTTTTTAGTGCTGTTCTCTGTTCACGTTTTCCATGTGTACATTTCTTTACAAGCGTTTGCCCTCGGATCGGAGTCTGCGCACACATTACCTCCGAAAGGAAAAGCTCTTCCCACCGGGCAGTCTCTCGTCGGAATCGACCCCCCAACTTGGAAGAAGAGTCTGACTGACGCCTTGCTCGCAAGGCCACATGGGCCCTTTGATTATGATGATGATTTTCAGCGCACCGTGACACAAACAGCCTCTGGTTTGTAAATATTCATCTCAGAATTTTTGTGACACTATCACAGAATGAAAAGCTACCTCTCTCTCTCTCTTCTCTCTCTCTCTCTCTCTCTCTCTCTCTCTCTGCAATATTAGTAGTAAAATTTATAGTACAGTTATTAATCATCGTTTACAAGAGTGGGTTGAAGAAAATAACATTACTGGGGAATATCAAGCAGGATTCAAAAAGAACTATTCGACTATTGATCACATGTTTACTTTGTTAGCTCTTGTTCAAAAACAGTTCTCTTTCGACAGAAAATTATATGTTGCATTTATTGATTTTGAAAAAGCTTTGATACTATAAACAGGAAAATTCTTTGGTCAGTTCTAGTAAAAAATGGTATAAGAGGTAATCTATACCACTGCATTAAAAGTATGTATAATAATGTTAAAGTTAAGGTACGGTGTGTTATAAATTAACTGATTTTATCATGTGCACTTACGGTGTTAAGCAAGGTGATGTGTGCAGTCCGGTTTTATTTTCTTTGTTTATTAATGAACTTGCCATAGAAATAATTCAAAATGGTAAACATGGTGCAATGTTTACAATCGACTATTTTGAGCTCTTTATCTTACTACTCGCAGATGATGTTGTACTGTTATCAGAGACAATGATTGGTTTGCAAACCCAGTTAAATAGTCTGCAACGCGCAGCTTTTTCTCTTGATTTGAAAGTGAATTTAAGTAAGAGCAATATAATTGTGTTCAGAAAAGGTGGTTATTTAGCAGCAAGAGAACATTGGACGTATAACCATGCTGTGATGCCTGTGGTAAATGCTTATAAATACTTGGGTATATTGTTTTCAACAAAACTCAGCTTCACATTAGCATGCAATGACCTGGTAAGTAAAGCAAAGAAAGCTCTGCTTTGTATTATGGGAAAACTTCATGTTTTGAAGAATTCTAGTTTAGATTTGTTGTTGAACTTATTTGATTCCCAGGTTAAGCCCATTGCTCAGTACGGTGCAGAACTTTGGGGACTAGACGTTGAAGCCTGCCAATGCGAAAAAGTACATCTTTTTGCCTTAAAGAAATTTTTAGGAGTCGAAATGCGAACACCCAATGACCTTGTCTATGGAGAGACCAATAGATATCCTATTTACATAAATTCTGTATTAAGCTGTATTCGATACTGGTTAAAATTAACTAAAATGAATGATTATAGATTACCACGGAAAGCTTATGTGATGTTATATGACCTAGATGTAAGAGATAAAAGAAACTGGGTGTCAAATATCCGTAGTCAATTATACAAATTTGGATTTGGTTATGTTTGGATGAACCAAGGCGTGCAGAATGATAGATTATTTCTTTGTGAATTTAAAGACAGATTGATTGCGTGCAGGTGGCAAGAATGGGACGCTCATGTCAAAAATAGCGATAGATTGACCATGTATCGGACATTTTGTACAGTTCACGATGTCAAACTTATCTGCAAATGGATTTAGGCAAACACTTGAAGTTAATTATGACCAAATTTCGACTTGGAATTTCAGATATTGCACAACACAGGTATCGCTACTGTAAACATACTGGAATGGAT
Source organism: Conus canariensis (assembly GCA_033310375.1). NCBI lineage: Eukaryota > Metazoa > Mollusca > Gastropoda > Neogastropoda > Conidae > Conus > Conus canariensis. The sequence continues at coordinate 49,310,092 of CM065722.1, read as the reverse complement.
CTGACTTGTCCACTTTGCAATGATGGAAAAGAAGACGAACTGCATTTTATTTTATGCTGCTGCAAGTTATCTAGTCCAAGAGCGCAATATATACCAGTTAAGTTTTTCAGGGATCCCTGTCAATTTCGGTTAAGTCTGCTTATGGCATCTCAAAATGAAAGTGTAGTAAGAAATTTCTCAATTTACTTGTTCAAGGCATTTCAATTCCGATCAGTTATGACTTCGTGAATGAGAATTTCATCCAGTCTTTGATGTGTTATGTAATATTCATACGTTGTTGTTACTTTCTCCATACCCCCCTTCATAAGGGGCAATGGCCTTTATATGAAGTAAACCATCTGAGTTCTGAGTTCTCTCTCTCTCTCTCTCTCTCTCTCTCTCTCTCTCCTGCCCCCCCCCTCTCTCTCTCCCTGCCTCCCCCCTCTCTCTCCCTCCTCCCTCCCCCCCCCCCCCCCTCTTTCTCTCTCTCTCGTGTCGCATCTCCCGTGCAAACTAGTCCCCTACCAAACCCCAACCACTTCCGTCTTACTTCCTTCCCCATTACCCCTCCTCACTTCCGCCCCGCCCCCCTCTCCGCCCCCGTTTTTTACTTCCGTCAGCGGCACCACTCCCACGCCGTACCAGTTAGGATGAACATCCAAGTCTCTTACTTCCTACTCCTTGTATTACATGGTCGGGAACCTTAGACGCGAAACCCTTTAGACCATTTTCTGGCTTACTTTTACAGATGAGCCATTTGCTAATCAACACAAAGTGTAAACATGGGGTGGGGGGTGAGGGGTGGGGTGGGGATGAGGGGGGGGGGGGGGGGACAGTTTGTCCCTAGCAGCAGGGCAGCGTATACAATGCTAATCTGACCATTCATCTTCCAGAAGTGTACTAGGGAGTTGCTTCAGCAGGAACTGAAGTTCTTGACGTTGCAGGCTGTTAGCTTTAAAAGCCCATCACTGAACGGATCTTTACACGGCACTATGTTGCCGTGCCATGGGAAAGGAGAGTAGGAACGCGAAGGAGGGGGAGAGGACGAGGGGAGGGAGAGGCATTGCTGGTTCCAGTTTGCCACCAATGGTGGCCTGAGCAGCTATAGGGTCTAGTGTCAGATTGAAAAAATCCAAATTTTTGAAGAGGTGAAAAATAAATCCTCTCTCTCTCTCTCTCTCTCTCTCTCTCTCTCTGCGCGTGTACACCACACACACACACACACACACACACACACACACACACACACACACACACACACACACACACACACACAACACACACACACACCAAAACTCTCTCTCTCTCTTCTCTCTCTATCACACACACACACACACACACACACACACACACACACACACCCCACACACACACACATACACACACACACACACACAAAATTGTACCTGGCAAAATTCTGTGACAAAATAAATTTTATAAAAAAAAAACCTACACACAGAACAAGAAATGGGCATACAGACAGACACCCTCCTCCCCACCCCTTCTCCCACTGCCCACTCTCCAGTTCCTTTCCCCTTAAAAATATTGGGTGCTGTTCGGCTGTATCAACTTACTCTCCATGTTGGAAAGAACCGCAGTCCTCCACAGAGAAACTGTAAAGAATACAAAGTCAACACGTTCAAAGATTGGACAGATGTACTGAATGGCGCATGGAGGACGCAAGCCGCCAAAGACAAAATGAAAAATCGCCTAAAAGAACAAAAGCGCACACGAAATGCATTTCTGAGGGAAAAGTCCACTGCTTCATGGCAACATACGTAAAGTTGAACGAGTTTCCTTCATTTCAGAAATTTACTGGTTTAACAGTACCTTCTTTGCACTAGAAAACTGAAAAAAAATTATACACAGATTCAGCAGAAAGCTGAACAAGATCTTAAAACTGCACATCATAGAGTATTCTATATAAAATTCATCTCCTATATTTAGTTTGTTGCAGTCTTTACGAAAACATACTCTCAAAACAAAACAAAAACGAAAAACATTTCAATCATCAGTTTATATCAGTTGCATTGAAATTTGATCAGTGGTACATGTATCAACCACGTAATTGTTATATACACTTTTCTTATTTGAAATAAGTTTTACATTTTTCTAGAATAAGCATTTGTTACTCGAATTTCAGACTTTATGCCATGAACGTATAATATGATCGTATGTAAGCGACGAAGCAGTGCTTCTACAAATGTTCCTGGCACTGGAAAAATAATTGTGTCTCCCAAACACAATTCAATCTGTGTCACCCAAAATACTCTTTATATAATTTGACCACTCAGAGACTGAAAGCCCCATTTTATACATTTAAACAATACATACATTACATTATGAATTCTACTCGGACTTTTGTCAGTTTGATATGATACCAACGATGTCCAGAATTTAATCATCCAAGCTGTCATTTTTACGGATACATTCCAGGTTCTCGATAAATAATTTCTGTGATAGTGCAACGATTGAAATGAAACAGGTGCTGAGAAAAACTCACAAGGTTTCAAGGCGCACATGTCAAAGACATCAAAGAAGTTACTGTGAAGAACACAAGATGGCCTCCGTATATTCCCCTATATCAAGATAGAACTTCCTTCTCCAGGTCGTCGAGCCGGTCAGCGTGGTCCCTAGGAAGGTGACTTGATGGGGTCGTCTCGGAGAGGCCGGCCTGCTGGTCATAGGGGTCGTGCCATTGACCCGTGGTTGTCTGGTCAGCGCACAGGCAGTGTCACAGGTCTCCGTCTGTCTCTCCGTCTGTCTCTCCTCCCCAAAGCCCTCCCATTCCCATCCCACCACGCCCCACCTCTGTGTGTGTGTGTGTGTGTGTGTGTGTGTGTGTGTGTGTGTGTGTGTGTGTGTGTGTGTGTGTGTGTGTGTGTGTTGTTGTTGTTGTTGTTGCTGTTGTTGTGGTTGTTGTGTGTCTCTGATAAACTCCAGCCTTGACATTTTCCTGGCAATTACAAGTGATAGCATAGGGAAACTTGGCAAAGCAATAATTATTGTTAAAATAGTTTTCAGCCATCTAATGTGTGAAAAAGTCGGAGAGAGTTGTCAATCAAAAGTTTACGAATAAAATTTTCACGGCATTTTCAATATACCAAACTGACATTTTCTCAGACATTTTGATTACGTACAATTGTTGCCCTACAAACTGATGAAACTTATGTTAAATACAGTTTCACACTAGCACGCGTATTGTATTATTCTATCAAGATTAGACCGTTTACAGCAGTTTCTACCAAACATGGCTCCGGATGACATGAATATGTTACTAGATAAATAGATTCAATGATAAAAAAAAGATAAATCACAAATGCATATAATTTTGCCAAATAAAGCTGGTAAGACTATTTGAGGTCACCATATTGTGAACCAAGCGAGCAAAACAGCATGAGATCAACAAAAAGACTTTCTTGACTCCTAAACGACACATTTCACACAAAAAATCAAGTATACAGTAGAAAAATTTGAATTGTAGTCAAAATGATCACAAGCAGACATTTTTATGGGAAAATCTGAAATGAGTTCATCAAAGACAGTAAGGTCATGTATGCTATATTAAAATATTTCATGAAACATACGTTAGTCTGTAGATGCACGTTTGGAATATCTACAGAACACGTCTGTGGGGAAAAGAAGCAACTCGTTCTAAAGAGTTCGCTGGCTTCAGGTCTGGTTCGACCTGTTCACCCGGAAGAGAGGGAAAGTGCAGGTGTTCTTTTCGTAATACATCCAGGAAAGTACAGGGCTGACTGTTTAGGTCGCTGCTTTTAATCAATGAGATGGGATTAAAGGACGCAGAGAAAAGGAAGGCATAGGAATGAAGGAAGGGATGAGAGCAATGGTGGGGTGATCAAGGACAAGGAGGTGCAGGGAGAGGGGAAGGAAGAGTAACGGGAAGGGGTGGACGCGTGGTTGAAAGGCACCGGAGAACTAACGCCTAACATATTCTCAAAAGCGAGAACTTGCTGTGTCATTGGTAACTGCTTGCTCTCACTACCACGTATGCTTTCTAGGCTTGACAGGCGTATCCCCGCTTTTATATTGACCAAAGTGGTGATAGGAACATGCCAGTGGGAGGGATAGTGCTACTTTGCTCTACTTTTCGATGTTCTCTTTGTTCTGTTCTTCTTCTGGAATCACCCGTAGAATGTGGCATCTTTCGGCTGCTGCTTAATATTGGTTTCCCATGGAACCAATCGTTGTTGTTGTTTGGTCTTTTTTTTTTGTCTTCCTTTTCTTTCGGAGTTACAAGCTGTTCTCGAAAGCGTATATACATGCCCCTCTCCTTCTCGATTCGCCCCACCCATCCTTTGCCCTTTATCCTGCTGTGGACATGTATTCATTACACGTGAGTCAAATGGGCAAATTGCCTTTTTTTTCTTCCGAAAGCCCGTAACAAACATTTTCCACATGAAAACATTTTATTTCCTTCAAGATAAGAATAATCGGAATTACCTGTTTTACGTGAAAAGCAGGGAAACTACACATCCTGATGATTAACTCCACCGTTTCAATTTTTTTCCTCTCTAAAAGCATGCTTTTTTATCGACATGTTTTGTTGTTTTTGTTACGATTGTCGTTGTTTTCTTTTCCTTTCTAAAACCACCTTTGTCTTGTTTGCGTTTAACCCATTTCATTATTCTTACCGGAAGAACGGGCAGAAGTGATGGAAAAAGAAATAGAGAGAGAGAAAAAAAAGACAAAATAGGAAGCACAAACAGTAAAGTGAATAAATGAACACAGCAATGAATCACCGAAACAAACAAAGGCGCCAAGAAAGAAAGAAGAAA
>CM065722.1:49292814-49302814 GCA_033310375.1 Conus canariensis | reverse complement strand
TCACGCATGCACGCACGCACGCACGCACACTCACACACACACACACACACACACACACACACACACACACACACACACACACACACACACAACACACTTGTCTGTCTCTAACCATATCATTTCCTGAGTCTACTGTTTGTAAATCATCACATCGTGAAGAATCATCAAAAACGTCACTGCGTTGTAAATCACGTTTCCTACCGTGACGGCTGCTTCAGTTTTAACTTGTTTCACGGTGCACGGCCTGTCCTGTCCACGTATCACACTATGAAAATCTTCGTCACAATCTCCACCAGCTGACGATGTCTAGGATCAGGTCGCTTCCCTGGACGAGTGACACTGATTGCCAATGTCCCAGGTCATATCTATTCCGTGAGTGCCCTGTGCAGTCTTAATCCGGGAATGAGGAGGCTGACTAGCACACTGGACACTCACATCACAATCAACTTTAACATAGTCCACTCTGCAATCAGTTTCAGCATCGGTTATACAGTAGGCTGGGTGGCCTTGGTTAAAAACAGACCGGACGGGGAAGAGAAACAATGACTTGTCTTTTCTCGTTGTTTTAGTGTGGTTTCAAAACTTAGTGGATGTGGTGTAGCGTATATGGACTAGTCCGCGAGCAGTGACGCCTCCTTGATGAAACTGAAACTGAACTGAATTGTCTCTATGTCTGCTCTGCGTTCTTCCCTGTTCACCTGTGAAGGACATTTACGCCGAAATACAGCCCTACCATGGATTTCTGTGGCAGGGGGTTGGTTGGAAGTCTTTGTAAGTCTCCATACAAACGACACAGTGTTTTCCTCCGCCTTCGATTTTATACGACGATAGAGTCATTTCTTTAAACACCGAGTTCTACATACTTTCTAAAGCACACGGGAAACCATCAACTGGCATGGTTGGACGGTTTTGTTGAATCAACACACACAATTTGAGGAGCGTTTTGCTGGTAGCCAGACAATGGAAGTCACGAGAGAGAGAGAGAGAGAGAGAGAGAGAGAGAGAGAGAGAGAGAGAGAAATGTTATGTGCTTTCCTATGCAACCTTGGAAGTTCCATTTGTGTTATTTTCAACCAATTACGTATACGCTTAGTCGCAGAGTTTAAATATATTGGATACCTGTTTGCTTCACCATAGATTAAATCGTTCGGTGTTCGCATGCTCACTCGTAAAAACTTCTTTAACGCAACGTTTGTGCGTGCGTGTATGCACCTGTGCCTGAACACACATGTAGACGAAGAACTTGGAACATAAAGACAGTGATCACACAAATATCTCTTTATAAAAGCATAAGCGAATAATAATGAAATAAGAATTACAGTAAAAAACAACAACAACAACAAACGTACGTTCTCATGCTTGCAAACTGAACTCAAAGATTTCACAAGTTTCTCTGATATTTGAGAGAGAGAGAGAGAGAGAGAGAGAGAGAGAGAGAGGAGAGAGAGAGAGAGAGAGAGAGAGAGAGAAGGAGAGGGATGGGTGGGTTGGTGGGACAGAGACAGAGACAGCGACAGAGACAGAGAGACAGAGAGGGAGCGAGGCTATGGTCTTCAATCATTTTTCCTATTTAAAAACAAAGGCAAAAGAACAGGGAGAAGAGGGGTGTGGATGATGATTATAGATGTGTAAAATGCACAGGGAGGTGGGGGGTGGGGGGTGGGGGGGGGGGGGTGTCAATAATCGGGAAATGCTGTCCGTCGTCCCCAATCGAAAGAAAATAAATCTAAGTAGTGTCTCGCCATAGTCGATCCTGTCTGTCCGTCTGTCTGTCTGTCTGTCTGTCTGTCTGTCTGTCTCTTCTCACCGAGCGCTCCCATTCCCACTCCCACCGCACCACCTCTCTCTCCCTCTCTCTCTCTCTCTCTCTCTCTCTCTCTCTCTCTCTCTCTCTTTCTTTGTCTGGCTGGCTCTGTTTCTCTGTATCTATCACACCACACCCTCACTTCTCTCGCTCTCTTTGTCTTTCTGCATGTCTATATGTCTGTCTGTCTGTCTCTGTTACACACAGACACGACACACACACACACACACACACACACACACACACACACACACACACACACACAAAACACAGTCTTCTCGTCTTACCTGCTTCGTCCCGTCTTCATTCATATAATTCTAAACCGAACTTGGTTCACGGGTCAGGAATAGCTTAGTTGGTTGAGCGCCGGACTTGTGATCATGGTTGTTGTGGGGTCGTGGGTTCGAATCTCTCCTGGGGAGTTTTGGAATAAGGGGAATTTTTCCGTCGGAGTTAGCATCGGTCGTGACTATAATTTGAGGTTCCGTGTATTGCACACTCGTAAAATCCTGTCGCCAAATTTCGGAAGAGAAGGCCAGTGTGGTCGTTGGTATGCATGAGAGCTAGACACATGACATTTCTGGAAACAGTGAAATTATGACGTAACTCTGTGTCCAAGGCACACACACGCACGGAAATACATATATGCATACACCCCGCCCCCGTCTTCCCCTCCTGCCTCCCTCATTCCCCTCCCTACCTCTCCTCCCACTGTTCCATCCCTTTCCCGCTCCTCCTCCACACCCCGCTCCTGCACATGTTCATCAGAGGACGGCGATCGCGCGCGCGCGCGCATGTCTGTGTGTTGTTGTTGTTGTCGATGTCGTTGTTGTGTTATGTGTGTCATTCTGTACATATGGAGCAGTCACTGTGTAAGCTTGTGTGTTTGTATGCTCATCTCACACACACACACACACACACACACACACCACACACAGAGAGAGAGAGAGAGAGAGAGAGAGAGAGAGAGAGAGAGAGAGAGAGAACACGGAAACCTTTCTTAGAGTCAACCGATACATAACAAATCGACCTTATCCCCTTTAGCACTCCTTTCCAACAGCTCTTCCCTTTCACTGTTTCAGACAATGCACGTGCTTACACTAACATCACGTCCTCCGTGTCCTCTTCCCGTCATTTGGCCTTGCATCATCATCAGTTGGGGCGTGGTCAACAACTGACAATGTTTGCCAGGTTAGAAATCGAAAGAAAAAAAAAAAGATCTGTTCACACGGGAACGTCACAAATCTAATGTTAGCTTTACCCGGTATTTTTATGTCAGATGAACGGAGTTCTTGGTGGTCCAAGCTGCGATGAAGTTTACAGAATCACGACACACAGATCAATAATGTCTATATACAGTATAGAAATGACGTCAGTTATTTTTGGTATCCAACATTCTGTGCCTCAACAAAGCGGTCTTTTCACAGCTTCCATACTGATAGTGAAGATGTCAGTAGCCCGCGCTTGCGTCAAAGTGACCTGTTTTTATGAGTCGTAACCGTCTGTTTTCAGGAGTCATGACTGTGTGCTTTCACCAGTTACCTGTTTCATGAGTCATGATATCTGTTTTCAGGAATAATGATTATCTGTTTCATGAGTCATGATATCTGTTTTCAGGAATAATGATTATCTGTTTCATGAGTCATGATATCTGTTTTCAGGAATAATGATTATCTGTTTCATGAGTCATGATATCTGTTTTCAGGAATAATGATCATCTGTTTCTGAGTCATGATATCTGTTTTCAGGAATAATGATCATCTGTTTCATGAGTCATGATATCTGTTTTCAGGAATAATGATATCTGTTTCTTGAGTCATGATATCTGTTTTCAGGAATAATGATCATCTGTTTCATGAGTCATGATATTCTGTTTTCAGGAATAATGATATCTGTTTTCATGAGTCATGATATCTGTTTTCAGGAATAATGATTATCTGTTTCATTGAGTCATGATATCTGTTTTCAGGAATAATGATTATCTGTTCTGAGTCATGATATCTGTTTTCATGAATATAATCATCTGTTTTCTTGAGTCATGATATCTGTTTTCAGGATAATGGACATTGTTATGTGAGTCATGATACTTTTCGGGAAAATGATTATCTGTTTCTGATCATGATATCTGTTTTCATGAATAATGATTATCTGTTTTCATGAGTCATGATATTTTTTCAGGAATAATGATTAATCTGTTTTCATGAGTCTGATATCTGTTTTCAGGAATAATGATTATCTGTTTCATGAGTCATATCTGTTTTCAGGAATAATGATCATCTGTTTTCTTGAGTCATGATATCTGTTTTCATGAATCATAATTGTCTGTTTTTATGTGTAATGATCTGTTTCCACGAGTCATGGTTATATGTAATCAGGCTTCAGAAAATCATAATTATCTGTTTTCCGAAATTACTATTATCTGTTTCTGCAAGTCACAATCATCTGCTTTTATGAGTCATGATGATTTGCTTTCACAAATTATAATCACCTATTTTCATGAGATCTGTTTCTATGGTGATTAGGAGTGACCAATGTATAGAGCAGAAAAGCAAACAACAACAACAGCGAAAGCAATAACAAATTCCCCAAACTCCCGCGACAACATCAGTGGCAATTACTGTTTTCGCTTGTAAAACAATAATTGTTATTTTTGTTTTCTTGAAGAACTTATTGTCGTGATGAAGAAAATGGTTTTAGCGGCTTTTGAACTGAGGCGAGTTATCTCCCGTATTTCCCATGCTTTCTGTTCGTCTGTCTCTGGCCCTTGCACATCCATTTTTGTCTTACTCTGTCAGTCGCATTTCCTCTCTTTACCGCATTGTTTCGGTTTGACTTCCCACCCACCGCCAACCCAGCCCAGCCGTCTATCTCCCCCTCATTTCTCTCTCCTCCCCCCCCCCCCCCCCCCCCTTCATTTTCTTTTACTTTTCTCTCTCAGTTCAGTTTTAATGAAATTTTTATCTGGCAATCAATATGAGCTTATAACAACAAAGTGTACACTAACCTGGTCACAATGAAAGTTTAATACCCCCTCCCCCCTTCTCCTTTATACCACTCCTTTCCTTGGCCCCTCAGCATCATTCTTTTTTCTTTCTTTCTTTCTTTCTTTTGTATCTCTGCGATGCCAATGTGATGCTTGCTTCCTGGGGCTGTGCACCACGCCCCATTATCTCTGCCAGAACGTCCCCGGAAATCACGATCGATGCCTTGCCTGTGTCCAGAGTGGATTTTGCCAACCTCGTCTTGTCTCCTGTGCCCGTCATTTTATTGACAAGCTAGCTGCACCAACGGCCACTCGATGAATCATCGCTTGGTTTTTCGACACACGGTCTCATTATCACTCCCTTTGATCTCAACAACAGCTCTGTGCGGGGTCGTAGACTACAGATCCAAATTTGTCTGATTGATTATGAAGGTTACCGCAACAACAGCTGTCTGAGGGTCGTAGAATACAGATCCAAATTTATCTGATTGATTATGAAGGTTATCGCAGCTTTTTTTTTTTCCCCGTTGAAAAAAGAAAGTCGAAGAAAGGCGGTGCTCTGCATCTATCACAGAATATCGGCCCACTGTGGTCAGGTGTGATGAAAACGTGTGTATGTCGCTGATAATGATGACCATGTGAGGGGGAGAACATGGTAACACTAGTACTTAGGGATTGTCGTTCTTCACCTTTTTCGTGTGTGCAAAGCTCTTAATATCCAAACGTTCTTCTTGTGACAGATTGTCATCGATGTCGAGCTCGTTACGTTGTTGGCACTGATGTGAAGAAGGTAAGAGGCCTAGGAGACTTAACTGTATTAATGGAAAGCTTTGATGACAAGACATGCTGAATTTGAGTAAAGTGTATTTCAAAGTGTTTTAAAGCGACTAATAAACGTCAATTCAGAAGGAAGAAATACAGGGGTTTATATGTTACAAAGTCTGCCATCCTTCTTATTGTCAAATTGGAATTAGGCCTAAATGATCTCATATAAATATGATGTCCGTGATCCTTCTTTACTGTCAAATTACAATAAGGCCTCTAGGGGCTTATGTGTAACAGTCGTCCATGTTCTTTTATAGGCCCACTATCAAACTAGAATTACATTAGCTTGTGTATTGCAATGTACGTGACTCTTCCATAGGCCTGCTGTCAAATTACAAGTACATCGGCGTATGTGTAACAATGTCCGTGACCAAATTGTAGACCCACTACGAAACTAAAATTATATTGCCTTATACGTTACAATGTCCGCGACTCTTTTAAAGGCCTACTATCAAATTGGAATTACATGGGCTTATATATTACAATGTTTGTGGTATTTTCATAGCCCCACTATCAAAGAAGATGATATGGGCTTGTATTTCACAAAGTAATGCTTTTATAGACCCACTATCAAACTAGAATAACATGAGCTTATACATTACAATATCTGTAATGCTTTTATAGGCCCACTGTCGAACTAAAATTACATGGGATTACACATTATAATGCCTGTGATCCGTTTACAATATCATTGTAAAATAATAATTGAAATTACATGGGCTTATATGTGACAATGTCCATAATCCTTTCATGGGCCTGCTATCAAATGAGAATATATGGGCTTTATGTTACAATGTCTTTATCCCTCTGTACTGTCACATTAGTGACTTGTAGTGACTTGTAGTGACTTGTACAAGTCACTAGTGGTCTCCATCCTGCTATAATGGCTGCGAGACATGGACACTGATGGCCGAAACAGAAAGAAGAATCCAGGCGACTGAGACCAGGGCCTGAGGAAACTACTCCGCATCTCCTACAAAGAACACAAGACCAATGATTATGTGCGGAAACTGGTCACCAACCTTGTCGGACCCCACGAACCACTTCTGGCAACCGTCAAACGATGGAAGTTGGCATGGTTTGGCCACGTCATTCGTCACAACACCCTCTCCAAAACCATCCTTCAAGGTACCGTTGAAGGAGGGCGCAGACGAGGACGGCAGAGAAAGAGTTGGTCCGAAAATATAAAGGACTGGACCAAAATGACCATGCCAGATCTCCTCACAACAGCTACAAACAGAAGAGCCTGGGGAGAAACGGCGGCTGCCTCATCACGTCCCCCCAACGACCCCTGCGGTCAGGGGAATGACTGACCGACTGACTGTCACATTAGAATGATGCCTACATGGGTTTATGTGCCACAATGTCTGTGATTCTTTCATAGGCCTACTATCAAATGAGAATGACATAGGCTTATAGTTACAATGTTCGTGATCCTTTTTTTTACAGTCAAATTAGAATTACATGGGTTTGCTTGTTACAATGTCCGTGAATCTTTTACACAATGAAATTAGAATTACAAGGGTTTGCATGTTACAATGTCAATGATCCTTCGAAACTGTCCAGTCAGAACTACATGGGTTTGCATGGTACAATATCGATGATCCTTCTATACTGTCCAATCAGAATTACACGGGTTTGCATGGTACAATATCGATGATCCTTCTATACTGTCAAATCAGAATTACACGGGTTTGCATGGTACAATGCCAGCGACCATTCTATATTGTCGAATTAGAAGTACATAAACTGACAGGTTACAATGCATTTGATTCTTTCACATTGTCAAAGTAGAACCACACGGGCTTACGTCTGTTAATCCACGTGATTATTTCATTCTGCCAAATTCTAATGATATAGGCTAATACACCTTTGAACCTAATCCTTTTACACCATCAGAATAAAATTATAATTAATGATTATAAGGTTTCACACATTACATGGTACATTTTTAACATTATCAAACTGGAATTGCATGCGTTTACATATTACAGGTAGATGGTTGAGTTTTACGTCCTCATAGCAAAAGGTTTTGGGGACAAGTTTTTCTTTCGCGGTAGTCTTGGTACATATTACAATGTACATAACCCTTTTCAATTCATGTTTCAACTATGTTGTCGTAGACGTGACTGTATATTAGTGGAAAACGCGCTAGCCTGCGACGTCAGAACATCCCAATACTGTGGTCGAGTCTCACAAGGAACACGGTGCCTTCCTATTCCCCCCCCCCCCCCCCCACCCCACCCTCTGCTAGACTACAGTGGCAGCTTAATCGCCAGCCGATCTGGCTGGCCAAGTAGCCAAAGTGTCCGACTCTTGTTTAAAAGTCGGGAGCTCGATCCACATTCGAGGCAGCGTCCTTGAAAGAGGTGTTCTCTTTGGCGTTAACATCTTTGCAGAATCCAGGTTCCTCGTTCTCCTTGGGATGAGACTTTAAGACGAAGTCCCGTGCGCGAACGCAGGCGTATCAAATCTTGCACGCACGTTAAACCCCATTCCACCTATCGGAGAAGAGTAAGTCACCACGTGCCTGTGTGAGGGGTTGACACGACAATGAAAAATACACACAGTGGTGCTGCATTTAGACATCATTCCCGCAGACGGAATGGAGCTGCTCTTTATGGTGGGATAACACAAAAACAGCAGTATAAAAAAAATCTCACTAATAGTAAACCACGGATATTTGCCGCGCGACGAAAACGAATAAGAAAAGAAACCAAATGTAGTGTAACTGTCGACCCCGAATTTTGCAAAAAAGCGAGATACAAAATATCACAGGGGTCAAACAGGGAATCATCATTAAGATTATACAGCCAGTGTCTGCAAAATATCACAGGGGTCAAACAGGGAATCATCAAGATTATACAGCCAGTGACTCCTCCTGTTGGCTTTTGTCATCACAGTCTGATATTGACTGCTCCCTGGGGATTGCCGGTGCAAGGACTGAGGCGGGATAATCCAGGGATCAACTGTGAATGGGAAACCGAAATGAGCGGGACTGGGTAATGTCAGTAACTTGGCACGGCAGATGAGAGAGAACATAAAAACAACAACAACAAGAACAACAAAACAACAACAAATGACGGCTATTTTGTTCCGTCAAGGAAGGTAACTTTCACACCTTTTCACACACAAAAAAGTTATGTCCCGTGAATCTCGCACGGCACGGACCGAAGTCTTTCGCTTTCAGTTTTATGTTCGTGAGCGCTGAATAAAAAAGCTCTTGACACAGGCACAATTGGTTTGACAGCGCCATTCAATGTCCGTCGAGAACCGCTCTCAATACTCACGACTAGTTTATGGGAAACTAAAGGCACTGCTGACAGTTTGCACGGAAACAAATGTGCATACATAGGGTGCCCACTTTTTGGGGTTTCCAGCTTTGAAATTCCACATTTTCTTTACTTGTGCTTTTCTTCCAGTTTCCGGAAAGGGGGAGGGAGGTGAGTAGGTGGGTGAGTGGGAGAACGAATGAACGATTCAGATCACGGCTTTTGTTTCTAAATCCATCTCTGTGTACATTTGTCTGTGTGTCTGACACAGTAGGTGCGCGCGCGCGTGTGTGTATGTGCGTGATTGTTTCTCTCATTGTCTATGTCTCTATCTGTCTGTCTGTCTGTTTATCTGTCTGTTGTCTGTCTGTATATCTGTCAGTCTGTATGTCCGTCCGTCCGCCTGTCTTGTGTGTGTGCGTGCGTGTAGCGTGCGTGCGTGCGACCGTGCGTGCGTGCGTGCGTGCGTGTATTTGGTGTGTGTGTGGTGTGTGTGTGTGTGTGTGTGTGCGTGCGTGCGTGCGTGCGCGTGACTGCATGTATGGATATGGCTGTGCAATGGCTGTTAAAAAGATGGCCTAAGTTAATATTGAATAATAATGATAATGATATGATGATGGTGATCTCTTTCTATGTGTGTGTGTGTGTGGTGTTGTGTTGTGTGTGTGTGTGTGTGTGTTGTGCGTAAGTTAATATTGAATAATAATGATAATGATAATGATGATGATGATCACTTTCTATGTGTGTGTGTGTGTGTGTGTGTGTGTGTGTGTGTGTGTGAGAGAGAGAGAGGAGAGAGAGAGAGAGAGAGAGAGAGAGAGAGAAGAGAGAGAGAGAGTGAGTGCGTGTGTGCGTGCGTGGGCGCGCGCACACCCACAATTGCATGTATGCTATTTGTGCACAATGACTGTTCAGAAGGTGAACTAAGTTAACACTGAATGAAAATATTAATAATGATGATGATGATGATAATTATGATGATGATGATGATGATGATGATCTCCCTCCGCTCCCCCCCCCCCTCTCTCTCTCTCTCTCTTTCTCTGTGCATGCGCGCACGCGATTGCATGTATGCATATGACTATTTGTGTGCAATATCTGCTAAAAAGATGGCCT
>CM065722.1:49282814-49287814 GCA_033310375.1 Conus canariensis | reverse complement strand
CGCCTATTAAAGAGTTTCAAAGAGTTTAAAAATCTTTTTTCCACGTTGTTTTAAAAGTCACTGGCAAAAACAATGAGACATAATGATAGAGGACAGTGTAAATGTACTGTCTAGCTCCCCACTTGCAGGAAATGCCTATTTGGACGGTTGGTGATTGGCTAGGCTAATTTTTTTCGCCAGCCAAACTGCGATCAAGAGAAAACCCAAATCTAGATGCGCAGACAGAAGAGAGGGCTAAACCGCATTTTTTTTTTTTATTGCCGAGGACACTGCCTTTAGCATGATTGTGGTGGAGCTGTCGGCGTAGCTTACTTGCCGTAAAATCAGTCATAGGCATCTACCGTGTCAAGGGCACGGCATCATTGAAGACGAAGCCCATCCAGCATCTATTATGACAGATTTGTAGTCCGGCGTGTGCATAAGGATGATATTTATGGTGCTATAGAGTTCCGTACCGGTCCGGAACTGCTACGACAGGCCTGTACGCCAGTGTGTGCATAGAGATCAAATACATAATGTTATAGATTCCACATTGATCTTAGACCATGACAACAGGTCGGCACTCCGATGGGGGGGATGATGTTCGTAATACTGTGAAGCTCTATACTGGTCTGTGAATGCAGTGACAGATGCGCTTTTCAGTGTGTAGATGAAGATAATGCTGGTGTTGCTGTTGAGTTCCATACTGATCTTAAGTCCTCGATGACAAGCCTGTGTGTACTCCGGAGTGTGGAAGAAGGTGATATTCGTGTCGCGTGAAGTTGGAAACTGGGTTGAGACTTCAGTGAGAGGACTACAATCCACGCTTCTTTTCGTGACATCATCCTGACGTCAGCTGGTCCTGAGGAAACTGGTGCCATTCTCAGAGATGTACCGGCCAAGTGGACAAACTCCGCTGAGCAATCCTAATGTTCCCCGCTTGATCCCACAACGCACTCAACAACTGAGGATACGGGCCGAGGAAGACCCACAATGGGCAGTTACAGTCGTGATGGAATCGAGCCCACGACCCCCAAGCCTTGGTTCAGCGGTCATGGATGGCAGGGTGATAGAGCAATGAACGGACCGGGGCCAAAGCGTTGAAGGATTTCTTTAGCAAAAGGCAACTTCCGTTAAGTTTACTACACATTTACGCTGTGCATATAGGAATCTAGAAATATCACGATGACAATATGTAAGTAATTTTTCGTTGCCATTAAAATTCTAATTTTCTTTGCGATTAAAATTCTGTCACATGGGATGTTTAAACAAGTTTTATTAGGCAACATTAACTTAAGTTTACTACACGCTTCCGTTGTATACATACATAAGTCTAGAAACATCATAATAACAATAGATTAGTAATTTTTCGTTCGATTAGAATCCTATGTTTTGGGGGGTGTTTTTTGTGTTCGTCTTGTGACTCGTTTGTCCACGTTCTCTGGGCGGTTCGCTAACATTTATTTAAGATTTGTTTAAAAACAGTTCAATCAAGCACCATAACTTTTTTTTCTGCCATGTAAGGAAAAACATGGCTCTGCAAGCCAAGACTGCTTACGTTTGAAGTTGCCTCCCGTTTGATTAGGCAAGAAAATGTCACTGTGTTTGAATAGTATTTAGCATCCTATGTTTCTGACCTCACAGAGGACTTCCTTTCACCGTATATGATTACAATAATGCATCTAATTATTTTTGTTTTTGATACACCGTCCACTCATGAACTGACAGTGTGAACAGCAGTCAGATGATCAAGCCGACGTCACACCATCGTGACGCTCCATGGACGTAATCATCGGCATCACAGGAAAATGACACACTGAGAATACTGTAATGAAGCCTCTTTGAGGCGGGCAGTCTCCCACGGTGTTGTTCAAACCGGCCAGGGGAAGGCTGGAGACTGTACTCTAATCGTGTGTGTGTGTGTGTGTGTGTGTGTGTGTGTGTGTGTGTGCGCGCGCGTGCGCGCGCGCGTGCGTGCGTGTGTGCGTGCGTGCGTGCGTGCGTGCGTGCGTGTGTGTGTGTTTGCATGTGTGTGTGTGTGTGTGTGGTGTGTGTGTGTGCGTGCACGCGCGTGTGCATGCGTGCGTGCGTGCGTGCGTGCGTGCGTGTGTGTGTTTGTGTGTGTGTGTGTGCACGCGCGCGCGCGCATGTGTGTGTGTACATGCATAAGCGCGCGCGTGCATGTGTATATGTGCCTGCGTGTGTACCTACGTGCACGCGCGCGTGTGCATGTGTGTGTGTGTGTGTGTGTGTGTGTGTGTGCGCGCGCGCGCGGGCATGCGTGCATGTGTGCGTGTGTGCGTGTGTGTGTGTGTGTGTGTTGTGTGTGTGTGTGTGTGTGTGCATGTGTGTGTGTGTGTGTGTGTGTGTGTTGGTGGATACTGGCGAGAGGGGGAGGGAGGGGAAAGGAGGGGAGGAGGAAGAGGAAGGGCCGGTAGCCAGCGTAACAGGCCGGTCGATGATATCATCAATAAAGCGGTGCAGCGTGGTCCCTCCTCCCCCTCTCCCGTCAGGTCTCAGTGGTCCCTCCTCCCCTCTCTCCTGTCAGGTCTCAGTGGACCCTCCTCCCCTCTCTCCCTCAGGTCTCAGTGACCCTCCTCCCCTCTCTCCCGTCAGGTCTCAGTGGACCCTCCTCCCCTCTCTCCCGTCAGGTCTCAGTGGTCCCTCCTCCCCTCTCTCCCATCAGGTCTCAATGGACCCTCCTCCCCTGCCTCCCATCAGCGCTCTCAGCTGCGTTCAGGCCGACGACGAAAACTCACTCTCCCGTTGTTGGACACTTCAGTGGACATAATTATGACGCTTTGGAGACGGACAAGAGCTAACTCTAATCCATCGTTGAAACAACCCGGGCAGCGAGAAAGGTCGACTCTGCTAACACGCTAAGAGTCTTATCAGGTCTGCTTCCGGCAGAGGATTAACGAATCAATAGTCATACGACTGTCGCAACGGTCCTAACTAACACACATACCCTTCATTCACCCTCCAGTACCTCATATCACATTCTGTTCACCCTCTAATCGCCTGCTACTCTCTTTCGACCCCGATCATTTATAGTATATGAACTGGAAAGGTCAAAGAACATGGCGCAGTATGCCAATCCTGGAGTCGCGGGTTCGAATCTCCGCCGGGGCCGTTTCGGTACGTGGGGATTTTCCCCTCATAGTTAACATCGGTTCTGACTCGTTTCCCCCCCCCCCCCCCCCCCCCTGAAAAAGTCATTCGAATGAGACTATAAACCTAGGGTCCGTGTGTGAACGTACGCATAACATCCATCTTGCACACAAAATCCAGTCACCAACTCTCGGAAGAGGTCAGTTTGGCCGTTGGTAATGGTGACATACATACACATGGCATGCACGCTCCATGAACAATGGCAAGAATGAGTGAAAATCTGAGTGACTGACATTCGACCGAATGATTCGAGAAATGAATGGTCAGCGCTAGCAGGCAGCTTTTCAGTAAGCTCTACCCAGGTAAAGCAGCCCGCTGTGTAAACGAAAGCGTTGACTGTGGACCCTTTAGAGTTTAGTGATAGAGATGATAGAGGCGCTGAATAAATACTATTAACAATAATCAACATAGAGCATTTTAAAATGTCCAAGATTTATTACCTAGTGCAGCCAGTCAAAATGTATGGTGCTTTCTAGAACAACTTGGAACCATGCCATATTAAAGCCTATCAGAATGTTCGTAACATCTAAAAAGCAGTTTCTAGAAGCTTCTTGCACTTTCGGCACTATTCTAGGACTCTAGAGAGACCTCTGGAATTATTACGTAAGCTATACATACGTCATTTGGCAAAGTAACATCACATGAAAGTCAACACATCGAAAACGAAACTAGGTTATGTAGAGCTGGGATCTCCAAACGATGCTGTTAAAAGTCTATCTGTTTATAAAATCTGTCTTCTTTTTTTTTGACATTCCTTACCCCATCTGCATCTTCCTCTACTCTAAAACAAATTCATATTCAGGTGTACGGTTATCAATATTTTTTTTTTCCGACTCTGATTTGGTCCATCCATACAGATTTGCGTGCACCATGGTTTCAAATGAAAAAGACTCGAAGCACAGAGTGGAGTTTCATCCCCTTAACAGGGGCGTCTTTGGGTGTATCGACCAGCGCTGCAGATACCTAAAAAGAACCGTCGAGTACAGTAACGTTATGTAGTGTCAGACTAGAACAGAGCTCGATAGCATTATTTTAGTCATTTTTTTTTCTCTCATGCAAGAAAATGGTAGGAGACAGCAGAGCTGGCCAGGTGACACATATCATTAAACAAACAAACAAAAACAAACGCACAAACAAACAAACGAACAAACAAACAAACAAAAAAAAAAAAAAAAAAAAAGGAAAAGCGCTGGTAGCTAAGGTTGGCCGGACGACACATGTAGTCAACTGAAACAGGAGAAAATATTGCTGCGGGTGTTTGGCTGAAGGACATAGCAACATCTGATACATAATCGAAGGATCTTGCCCTATCGGAAGGACATATGCAAATGGTAGACAGTGTGGCTGATGAGACTTACCGAACGACATATGCAGTAAACTAAAGGAGAAAGTACTGCTGGTTGAGTTTGGCGAAAGGACATGCGCTAATATGCCAACGAAATAAAACAGGAGAAAGTATTGCAGGTTGACATTGGCCGAACGACACTTGAGCTAACCTAAAATAGGAGAAACTGGCGCTGGTTGAATTTGGCCAAACGACATCTGCTTAGACTGTATGCCAGTGAAATAAAACAGGGGAAAGTATTGCTGGTTGAAGTTGGCCGATCGATACATAAGGTAAACTGAAATAGAAGAAAATATTGATGGTTAAGTTTTGCCGGAACCACACGCTAAGAGTGAAATGAAATAGGGGAAAATGTTACTAGCTGAGTATTGCAGAAGGTCATATGCAGTAAACTGAAATAGGAGAAAGCATTGCTTGTTGACGTTGAAGGAATGACACATGTAGTATAAAAATAGGACACAATATAAAAATAGGACACAGTTGTACTTGGCGTAAAACAAAGGAT
>CM065722.1:49270314-49277814 GCA_033310375.1 Conus canariensis | reverse complement strand
GTGTGTGTGTGTGTGTGTGTGTGTGTGTGTGTGTGTGTGTGTGTGTGTGTGTGTGTGTGTTCGCGCGCGCGCGTGTGTGTAAGTGTTGGTGTTGATGTATATGCTAGGTGTTAGTGAGCATGAGACAAGAATTAAAAAAAATATTCAAAAAAGTCTTTGAGGGAGTAAGCATACCTATAAATCTAGAATAGACACATGCAAAAAAGCTATGAGGAAGTGGGTTTCTCTCTCTCTCTCTCTCTCTCTCTCTCTCTCCCCTCTCTCTAGCTCTCTTAAAGAGAGGGAGACTTTACTGTGGAATGCATAATGGGGGTGGGATGGGATGGTGTTCAAATCTAACACAGATAAATAATATTTTGTTTAAAAAAAAAGTCTTTAAAGGAGGGATGTGTAGTGATTTTCTTCGGAAGTAGAAGATTATGAGTGTCTGTATGTAAGGGGAGGGGGTGAAGGGGAAGGGGGGGGGTGGAAGGGGAGAAGTAGGAGACAGGGTCTGTATTGGGAGGTGACGTTGTCGTGTGAATTGACAAAATGCGTATTGCACGCAGTGGTCTGGAAACGAAGGGAGAGTGCAAAGTAAACTTCGTCATTGAACCCAAAATGAAAGAACCTCGGTGGTAAGGGAACGGCTGTCAGGAAAACTGTTTTCAGGCACAGACTGAAGGAAATGGGTTTTATTTATTTTTTTTTTTCTATTGAACACGTCACAGAGTCGGGGCAGCGTCTTGAATCTGGCTATTATTACTCTCCATTGACACCTCCTCGATCAATACTGATCGACAGTTGCAACAGAGAGAGAGAGAGAGAGAGAGAGAGAGAGAGAGAGAGAGAGAGAGAGAGAGAGAGAAGAGAGTTTGGATTACTGACGTTACCAACACAGCGGATGCAACATAACAACAGGAACAAAATACATGGACGGAAATCCCGTTATTATCTCATCAACAGTGTGTAATTGTAAATGTGTGAGAGTGAGTGAGTGAGTGTGTGTGTGTGTGTGTGTGTGTGTGTGTGTGTGTGTGTGTGTGTGTGTGTGTGTGTGTGTGTGCGCGTGTGTGTCGTGGTGTGTGTGTGTGTGTGTGTGTGTGTGTGTGTGTGTGTGTGTGTGTGTGCGCGCGCGTGTGTGTACGTGAGTGTGTGTGTGTGTGTGTGTGTGCGCGTGTGTGTGTACGTGTGTGTTGTGTGTGTGTGTGTGTGTGTGTGTTTGTGTTTTTGTTGTGCGAGTGTGTGTGTGTGTGTGTGTGTGTGTGTGTGTGTGTGTGTGTGTGTGTGTGTGTGTGATGTACGTTATTAAGGTTCATGTTCAATAATCCACCATCTCTCTCTCTCTCTCTCTCTCTCTCTTAAAACGGGACCTTTGTTGTATTGGCGCCCTCTTCCACCATACGAACCCATTCCCCCACACCCATCCACCTCGCCCATCAACCCCTTCTCCTCCGTCTCCATCAGCCTTCCCCTGCAGCAATTGACAGTGACAATTGAGACAGTGATGTCTACCAGTCCGAAACCATTACCATTTATTGTGTATGAAAACAAACAAGCAAAAAGAAGAATCCTAATGCATAGTTGAAAAAAAACAAAAAACAAACGAAGTCTTTTCTACCTTTTTTGCTCCTAAAGGCAACATTTTGTTTTGTTTGTAGAGAAGATGACGTGGATTTTGAACGCAAAGAAGCAGAATCAGAGATTCGGTTGTTCATCTTTTGTTTCTCATTTTCTTTTATTTACCTTCGAGGACTTATGTGTCGGGCTACGCGATTGGCCGAATTCTGTAACATTCCTTGCCATTGGTACTTATCTAGGTCTCCATTTACCTATTTACCTGCTACCTTCCCAGTCATCAGAATATGGGTTTTTCCTTGCGCTGTTACATTATCGGTACGTATTGAACTGCCTCTGGCTTTCCTCTGCTCATCATCAGCGTTGCTGTTGTGGGCTCAGAGATCTCTGAAGAATCTCGGACATTTTTTTTTTTTTTTTTTCTCTTCCCCTGCCTCTCCTTCCACCCATTACCAGAGAAACTGTTTGGCCCAGGACCAGCCTAGGCTTCTTGATAAGTAAATGACGGCCTTATCATCTACCAATCGCAAAGACGCTGACATGGAACTCGGCCAATCAGATAGCCCGGCCTATTGGTCGGTATTTAGAAATAAAGGAGACGGGGATGGAAAAGGTAAGACTTTTGAATCAGCTTCTTTTCTGTTGATAATCCATTGAAGTTTCGTTACGAGCAAGATAGATGTTGTTTTTAAAGGCAGGGGGAGGGGAGGGGGGGGGGGGGGGATAATAAAAGAAATCCTGTCTTTGTAAATCCCTCAAAATTCGTGAAGAATTTTTTTTCTAGCTCTAAAAAAAGGAAACGTGGATGCACTTGGATCCTAGTGAAACTCTTGAGAGACAGAGAGAGGGGCAACTGTGCACATTTCTGTCACAGTTGTACGGGTCTTGAATTGAAGCATACTGTGCCACGTGTGCAGGCCTGTGACCCCCCCCCCCCCCCCCCCCCCCCCCCCCCCCCCCCGCCGTGGGAGTTCCTGAGTTCACTGTTATTATTATTATTATCATTATCATTATTTTTTTGTATTTTGTTGTTATTGTTTTTATCGATTATTGTTATTATCATTACTATATTATTTTGTCGTCCATCGTCGTCGTAGATGTTGTTGTTGTTGTATTCTTATCAACCTTTGAGGACAACATGTTCAGTCCAGCCTCCACCCCCAACCCGCCCCCCACCCCTCATCACCTCATGCTCCAGAAACAGTAGCGTCTTCTGATTGGTGGACGAAGGGATGTGAATTCTCACTCTCTTGTGTAAGGACTGAAGAAAATGAGCGCTGTTTGTGACAATTATTGGTCGTAATACTTGCTTGTGTTGTTGTTGTTGTTGTTGTTGTTGTTGTTGTTGTTTTTTCTTCTTCTTCTTCTTCTTCTTCTTCTTCATCTTATCATCATCATCATCATCATCATCATCATCATCATCATCATCATCATCTTCTTCTTCTCTTCTTCTTCTTCTTCTTCTTCTTCTTCTTCTTCTTCTTCACTTCTGAATTGATTATCCAAAACTGCGTTGAGTCAGCAATTGTAATCTGATGAAAGGAAATTCATTGTTTGGTCTATCTTTAGCCTTGCGGTTTTTGTGCTTTTTTTTTTTTTTCAAAAACGTAACTTCCACGCATTTCAAATTGCTTGCAAATATAACGTCTACAATGTCGTAATAATTATGCAAAAAAAAAAAGCTCACATAAACGAAAAACGAAATCACACACACACAACACACACAAACAAAACAATACACAGACAACCGACAACGACAAGCAGCAACAACAACAAGCAATATTGTAAACCACATAGTAAAAAACAAGAAACGAAAATCAATAATATATATGAATATATCGATAATATATGTCAGAACGGAAGCAATGATAAACCGCTCCAGCAAGAAACGAAAATCAATAATGTATATGAATATATCGATAATATATGTCAGAACAGAAGCAATGATAAACCACTCCAGCGTGTACTTTTGATGTTAATCTATGAACTGTGTGTTTGATTGAATACAAAAACGGTTTCTCTTATGTAATGCTGAAGAGAATATCACTAACTTAACTCTTCTGTAATGACTGTTGACCGTGATGGCTTTTTAGCTGAGCCCCTCTGGACAAAAAAAAAAGTTTCAAATATAATTAATGGCGCACCGCAAAAAAAAAAAAAAAAAAAAGTAGACTAACGAATCACAAGACAAAACACAACGCGTTTCGACTTCTTAGGTCTTTTTCAGGCAAGATACGAAACACTCAGGACAACGAGAATGAACGAGCAATCACTTATCTTCATCCACTTCAGCGCAAGATGGGTATTGATTTCAACGCCCATCTTGCGCTGAAGTGAATGAACGCGTTGTGTTTTGTCTTGTGATTCCTTTGTCTACGTTTTCTTTTTTCTTTTTCTTTTTTTCTTTTGCGGTGCGCTGTTGGTTACATTTAAAATTTGTATGGATTTCCGCCTGCAGTCGCCTCACCTTGCAACTAAAAATAACGTTGTTCAAGTCATCTGACTTTCTGCAGCGACTATCGGCTATGGTGACTGGTTAGTTCAGCTCCTATAGAAGGACTGTTGCTCTCAGTAACTTGATGTGTGACTGTTCTCCAGCGTCTTTAACCCATCACTACTTACCAAGGCCCTCCTCTCCAAGGGAGCATTGCTATCAAACGTTTTTTCGAGCATGCATTTTGCCCTTTGCGTTCCGCCCATTACATTTTGCCCTATTGTCTTCACCCAGTCACGTTTTGCCCTATCACGTTTCACCAAATCACGTTTTGCCCTTTACGTTCCACATAATCACGTTTTGCCCTATTGTCTTTCACCCAGTCACGTTTTGCCCTATCACGTTTCACCAAATCACGTTTTGCCCTTTACGTTCCACATAATCACGTTTTGCCCATTTACGTTCTGCCCAGTCACGTTCTGCCCTTTACGTTCCACATAATCACGTTTTGCCCTATTTCTTCCACCCAATTACGTTTTGCCCTGTCACGTTTCACCCAATCACATTTTGCCCTTTACGTTCCACATAATCACGTTTTGCCCATTTATGTTCTGTCCAATCACGTTTGCCCTTTACGTTCCACATAATGACGTTTTGCCCTATTGTCTTTCACCCAATTACGTTTTAACCCTATTACGTTTCACCCAATCACGTTTTGCCCTTTACGTTCCACGTAATCACTTTTTGCCCATTTACGTTCTGCCCAATCACGTTTTGGCGTTTACGTTCCATAAAATCACGTTTTGCCCTATTGTCCTTCACCCCAATTACGTTTTGCCCTATCACGTTTCACCCAATCACGTTTTGCCCAATCAGCTGTCACCCAATTACGTTTTGCCCGATCACGTTTTACCCAATCACGTTTCACCCAACCACGTTTTGCCCTATAACGTTTTGCCCGGTAAAGTTTTGCCAATTACGTTTTGCCCAGTCACATTTTGCCCAGTCACGTCTTGCCCAATCACGTTTTGCCCAATCACATTACGTTTTGCGCAGTCACGTTTTGTCCCAGTACGTTTTGCCGAGTCATGTTTTGCCCAATTTACGTTTCGCTCAATCCCATTTTGCCCAATCATGTTTCATCCAATCACTTTTAGCCAATTCAAGTTTTGCTTACATCAGGTTTGGACAAATGACCTTTGATCTAATCCTGCTTTCCTCAATTGCCGTTTCAATTAATTCATCTTAAGTCCCACACATTCATCACAATTCGCCTAAAATCAGGTATAATTGAGTTGAAGAGAATCATTGATTGTAACACACACACACACACACACACACACACACACACACACACACACACATGCACACACACATACACACACACACACACACACACACACACACAACATGCACACACACACACACACACACACATCTCTCTCTCTCTCTCTCTCACACACACACACACACACACACACACACACTCTCTCTCTCTCTCTCACACACACACACACACACACACTCTCTCTCTCTCTCTCTCTCACACACACACACCACACACACACACACACACACACACACACACACACACACACACACAACACACAAGTGATAACCGACACAGGGAGGCCTGACAACAATGGAACAGAGATGTTTATGAACGTCAATCGCGGTTAGTTTACGCGTTCGGTTAATTGCGTGACCCCATATACAGACTGAGGTGATCAACAAAAAGACATTTTAGTTTGATTCATCATTTTTTTCCTTGTTAAATTTCCCTCCATCTTCGATGAAAAACAGATAATACCGTTAAAGGTCAGATTGAGAGGATATCGTCTCCTACTGTGTAGCACTATATTTAGTGTTCCACCTGGGCTATGCACCATGAATACTTTTTGGCAAATTGTACGCTAGCATTTAGGGTGAAACGATACACTTCGGATTATCAAACACCTAGGTAGGGAACAGTGGCAATTACGCATGAGATCAAGGCATTGGGCGAAACGTGAGTGGGTGAAAATTGGACTTGGCGAAACATGACTGAGCGAAACGTGACTGGGCAACACGTGACTGGGAGAAACGTGCTGTACGTGCACTGTCTGGTCTGCCTTTGTCCCGTCCCTACCCTTCCTCTTCGCCTCTGACTCACTGTCTCTTCTTCAGCTATTTTCGGGGCCGTTCCCTCGTCCTTCCACCCAGGAGGTTCCCGGTCAGGTTTGGGTTATAGTGACTGGGCGTTTCCGCTCTGCTGTACGGACTGTCGGCCATTGTAACCTGATCGGCTGACCGACCCGTCTTTAATCATTGTAACTCGATTTTAGAAAAAGTAGTTACAGTCTCAGAATCAAAAACTTACTTAGAGACTATTTCGACAGGGTCGCCCTGTCTTCTTCAGCTCACTGTTGCTGTTGTGGCAGCGAGGCATGGTGGGACGACTGTTGTTGAATCCAGAATCCAGAAACCTATAATTATGTGACTCGATTGTTGTTGTAACTCTTCTGCAAGCAAGCTGTCAGAAGTAACGTGATCTTTTGACGCTACTTCGAGGAGTAGTGGCCGTAGATGCGGGATGGTTTAACTCTTACGTAAGGACTACCGACAATGGCGATTAGTCAGTTGACCTGTTCTGCAGGGGCTATTGCCCAAGGTGACTGGTTAGTCGAACTCTCCTGCAGGGACCATTGAGACTATATTGATTAGTTTGTTGAACTCTTCCCTCCACGGTGATGATAAGGTGAACTCTTCTTTGGGGAATTTTGACCATAGTGATTGGTCAGTCGAACTCTTCTGCAAGGAATATTGGTCCTGGTAAGGTAATAGTTCAACTCCCCCATGAAGACAGTGGTCGTAGTTACTTGATAGTTCATCTCTTCTGGGCTGACAATTGTCTATAGCTGCTGATCAGTTGAACTCTTCTACAAGGACTGTCAGGCATAATGATTGGTTACTTCTGGCCAGCCGAGCCCCGTCCCTCTCCTACATGTCCACTTCAGATCCTCCCTCCCTTTCACCTCCTTCCCCGTTTCCATTCCTCCCTCCCCCCTCTCCCCCAGCATCTCCCCCCCCCCACTCCTTCCCTGACCGTTCCTCCTCCCACCTCCATTGGATCTTATGTTGATTCATTCACTGAAATTCAACGTCCAGCGTTCACCAGACCGGCAGTGACCTTCGCAGCGATCTTTGGCATTATAATGGGCTGGATAATGTACATAAGTCACGTCCCTTGACGTCCTCATTGGAATGCCTTGTGCGTACCTACACCCTATGTGAACACAGTTGCAGGCTTCCAAGGGTGGTGCAGGATTGCTCCCAGCTTGTTGGTTCGGCAGTTGAGGATAGTATTTCTGTGGGTTCCATTGGCGGCCCAGGATGTATGTTTTTCTTTCATGTGTAATGAACATCGTATCCAATTCTGCACAAAATGGGAACGTGGGACTGAGGAGGAAGCAAACGTGTGTGTTCTGATTACATCTGTTGTTTGGGCATCAGTTAAATGGGTTTACTTT
>CM065722.1:49247814-49267814 GCA_033310375.1 Conus canariensis | reverse complement strand
CACAATACACACACACACACACACACACACACACACACACACACACACATAAACACACAACACACACACACCACACACACACACACACACACACACACACACACACACACACACACACACACACACACACACACAAAGACAGCTGAAGCTGAAACAGAAAGAGCCCGTTAATCAGAAATCTTATGCGGACGTTGTAAGGAATGCTTGTAGTATTGATTGCAAATCTACACAAACTGCTGTAAAGTTCTTTTCCGTTTCAACTCAAACGGAAGGCTGTTATGAAAATTCCATATCACTGTCCCCTGAAGAACCATCAGCTGATCAACATAGCGACCAGCAGTCATCTCCCTCTATGAAGTCATCAGTTGGTCAACATGGCGACCAACAGTCATCTCCCTCCATGAAGTCAACTGCTGGTCAACATTCCGACCAGCAGTCAATTCCCTGTAAGAAGTCATCCGCTGGTCATCAAGGCGACCAGCAGTCATCTCCCTCCAAGAAGTCATCTGCTGGTCAACATGGCGACCAGCACTCATCTCCCTTCAAGAAGTCATCTGCTGTTCAACATGGCGACCTGCAGTCATCTTCCTCCAAGAAGTCATCCGCTGGTCAACATGGCGACCAGCATTCATCTTCCCTGAAGTCATCAGTCGGTCAACATGGCGGCCAGCAGTCATCTTCCTGGCAGAGGGCTAGTCAACAAAATGTCCATCAATCATCTTCTCTGCTGACGCCTACGGATGTTAAACAGCGTAACCATCTGCCATTTTCCGCTCGGGCGTCTTTTTTTTGTTCAGCATCGGGCTCCATCATCATATTGTGTGAAGCAGTTTTCAGTAGGAGGTCATTGTGATAGCCTGTTATCCCCAAATCAACATACAAGAGTTCATGATAGTCAATTAAGTATCCATGATCAGCCCTGTGGGGAAAAAAAAAATCTCCAAAGCATCACCCCCCTTCCCCCCCCCCCCCCCCCCTCCCCTCCCCAGTTCTCTGGGTAACGTCTGCTTTTCGCAGTTTTGATCTGGTTATTGTACTGCGTCACCTATATGATACTTATCCACCATTAAATTAGGTTAACATATGACCAGGAAGAAAAAGAACAACACATGTGATAATTTGTCGGTTCTACAATGGAACGCACGTTCCTTGTCAACTAATATTGATAATTTGTGTATGCATCTTTCTAGTAAATTTCATCATGTACTTCTCCTTCAGTCCCTAAGTGTCACTCAACAGAAGTTGCCAAAGTTACAAGGTTATTACTATCCCCCGGTTTATCATATATGCAAAGATTCTGATAAAGTTAGTACAGCTATCTATGTACAATGTGGTTTAGATTACACATACGTTAGTCCTCTTTCTTTTACAAAAGATACGGTTAATGTGTCGGCATCCTTTATAAAATTGAAAGTTTCAAACAATCAAATTTTACATTTTGCATCAGTTTATTACCCTAAGGGCCCTGATGGGCAAAATACTAATTGGTTACGTTCTCTAAACTGTTCTAAAGAAAAGTGGATCGTTGGTGGCGATTTCAATTCTCATGCTCCTTTCTGGGATAAAGGTTGTCAAATAGTATCTCACCCTGATTTTCTGGAAACTGTTGTAGATTCATCTTTAGTTTTGCTTAACGACGGGAGAACTACGCGCATCCCAGACATATCTCATCATAGAGCATCGGCGCTTGATCTTACCTTTGTTTCACCTGCTTTAGCATTAACAGCAAAGTGGGATACAGCCAATGACCCACTAGGTAGTGACCATGTGCCAATACTTTTATCTTTTAAAGAATCCGTTGGATCTGAAGTTAGTGGTGAAGATGTTATACCCAAATTTAATTACATAAAGGCAGATTGGGAAACTTTTCAAAATTACCTCACTGAGAAGACTGAGAATGAAGTTATTTGTGAGGATGTTAACATCTTTTTTGATAACTTTCAGAAAGCAGTTCTTGAGGCTGCTGCTTTAGCTATTCCAAAAAAAGGATCAAAAAGGTGTGAAACATTCTCAGGGAATGTCTGGTGGAATCAGGCTTGCGAGGAGGCTGTTAAAGCAAAAACATTAGCTTATCTTAATTGGCTAAAAGTCAGAAAAGTTCCTGTGCAAGAGATAAAAGATGCAGCTCATAAAGAAATGTGCAGTACAAAAATAAAAGCAAACAGAGTTACAGCGCAAGCAAAAAGACAATACTGGTCACAGTTCTGTCTAAATGAAGTATCTGACTGTAAAGACTTGAAAAAGGTGTGGGATAAGGTGAAAGAAATGAAATCAGGCATTAAACTCCAAGATTACCCAATCAAAACAACAAGTAAAGAATTTCTATCTCCCAAAGAAAAGGCTGAGGAATTTGCATCTATGTACGTTAAAACATGTTGTATGGAATGTTTGCCTAATGAGCAAAAGTCGTTTAGATTGAAAGAAAAAAATACTGATAACTATAGAGATCCTGTACCAAACAACAATAGTACTATAAATGTATCAATATCTTTACAGGAAGTCAGGAATGCTATCCGTCTGTTGGGAAATAAAAAGGTTTCGGTTGGTTTGGATGGGATTTCTTACACTATGTTAAACCATTTACCAGAGAACTGGATAGTCATTTTACATAAATTATTTAACAAATGTTGGGAATGTGGACAAATTCCCAATATATGGAAGACGTCTATTGTGACTCCTATTCTAAAGCAGGGCAAGCCTCGGTCTGAGACGT
This sequence comes from Conus canariensis, assembly GCA_033310375.1. Taxonomy (NCBI): domain Eukaryota; kingdom Metazoa; phylum Mollusca; class Gastropoda; order Neogastropoda; family Conidae; genus Conus; species Conus canariensis. Next base: position 49,265,101 of record CM065722.1, on the reverse strand, counting down.
CTAGCTATAGACCCATTTCAGTCACGTCTCATACTGGAAAAGTCATGGAAAAAATAGTAAATTTCAGAATGGCCTATTACTGTGATAAAAATGATGTATTTTCTTCACATCAAGCTGGATTTAGAAAAGGACGAAGTACAATTGATCACCTGACACGACTAACTACTCAAATTAAGAAACAGTTTTCTAAACGTAAAAGTGTCCTTGCTTCCTTCTTTGATCTTACTAAAGCTTACGATAGAGTGTGGCACAGCCGATTATTGTATAAATTAAAACAAATTGGTCTTTCTGGTCACGTCTACAATTATGTGAAATCCTTTTTAAGTGGGAGACACATAATGACCAAAGTTGGTGTGACTTTATCATCCTCAAGATCTATAAATATGGGAATTCCACAAGGTTCTATAATCTCCCCATTGTTATTCAACGTAATGCTATATGACTTATATAAATGTTTTTCATCATATACTAAGGTAGCTCAATATGCTGATGACATTGCAATATGGATTAATGTATCTTTAAAGAAAAGAACAAATTTACGTCACATAAATTATATTCAGAAGCTCTTTCAGAACGAGCTGGATAAATTAAATAGTTATATGCATTTGAATGGCTTTCAATTCTCTGTTGAAAAGACACATTTGGTTCTCTTTAACAATGGATGTAACCCAAGTAACCTGCCTATATTCTTTCTGGGAGGACGGGAAATTTTTTTATAAACTTGAAGTAAAATTTTTAGGTGTCCTACTTACACCAAAACTAAACTGGAAAAAACATATTGACTCAATTGTTACTAAAGCAGTTAAAAGTTTGAATTTTCTAAAAATTGTCAGTCACTCTCCATGGGGACAGGATCCCAAAGTTTTGCTACATTTAGCAACCAGTCTTGTACGATCAAGATTGACTTACGGACAGGAAGTATTCTTTTCTGCTCCGCGATCGCATTTAAAGAAACTTCAAAGAATTGACAGTAAAGCTGTAAAGTTGGCCCTGGGTGTACCTGTGCACACTAAGTCCTCTGAAGCTTATAAGATAGCAGGCCTTTTGCCACTTGATGAAGAAAGGAAAATAAGTTCTGTAAAATATGTAGTGAGACGGATTGCTGTGGACGACCTTGAAGAGTTAAATACACGATCCGACATTGATTTTTCGAAAAATGCACAGAAAAATTCAAATTTAGAGACGCTTCGTTCATATGTTTCAGACGTTTTTAATTCATCAAAGATTGACCCACACGAGGTAGCGCCTCGCGTACTGGTTCCGCCGGTACCCCCTTGGGAACTAACGGAAGTAACAGTTAACATTTTTTCTTCTGATCTAAATAAAGCGATTTCGCCGCATGTGTTAGCAGCATCTGTCAAAATTGACATGGAAGAAAAGTTTACTAACTATTTAAAAGTATACACTGACGGCTCAGTTCTTGATGATGGTAGTGCGGGATCTGGCTTTGTAATTCCAGATTTCAAAGCTGAAAAATCGTATTATTTAGGAAAGGGTCATTCCATATTTACAGCTGAACTAGTTGCTGTCCTGATGGCATTAAATTATTTAATTTCCTTGCCAGTCTCAATATTTAATATCCTGTTTTGTGTTGATTCACAGTCAGTATTAAAAAGTTTGCATTGTTTTGAAAATACACAGAGAGAGGAATTATTATTTGAGATTAAGTACATGTTGCACCGTCTTTACATGAAAGGTACTAATGTCGTATTTTCTTGGGTTCCATCGCACACCTCCTTCGTATTTAACGATCAAGCAGATAGAGCAGCAAAAAGGGGAGCAAAGAATATATTAGGTAGTATTAAGGTTGATTGTCCTTTGTCATACAAGGAAATTAGTCATATAATCGAGAGGGATTTCTTGAGTCAATACAGTTCCTCATCAAAACCTCGTCAGCAAACTCTGTCAAACTTTGTGTCGATTAGCCGACCGGTTTCAAGCCTGACTTTTAGACTTTTATGTAATTCCCTACGAACCAAGTATTGCCAGACTGTTAAGTGTGTATGTCGTGGAGATCTTTCAGTTCAACATGTGATTTTTGATTGTGAACTAACGAAACCCTTTTTGAATGGTGTTATACCAAGTGCTGACACTGGGCACGTTAATGTGTTTGACTTTTTAGATTCGTTGCCAGTTGTTTCTCTTGTTAAATTAACGAGTAACCTTTTGCAAAGTCCATTAAGGAACATTTTATAATCATAATCGTAAGTTAGATTACTTTAGTTATTTTTCTCTAATTTTTCATAGTTACTGTCCTATAATTCATCTATCCTTTATTTTTGTTCTATGTAACCACATCGTCCTCTTCTCTCCTTTTATGATAATAGTCTGAAATTGTAAACACTATGTTATTTAGACGTCTGCAATCACCTATATGTGTGACGAGACGTAAAACAGAATTCCTTCCTACACACACACAACTACTTAGTATATAAGATTCATATTCGGAAAGAGGACATAAGAAGCATCAGTCACCTAAATGGTATCATCGGCGTTGCCTGAGGAGAACATGAACAGTGAGTCATGACACAGTCATGTTCAAGCACACAAGTATGCATCCATATTGCATGTTCTTGATTAAACATTCATACCTGGACTCTCAACAAAGACGGACGAAAGCAGAGCTTTCGACTACCACCCGGCAGCCTTCATCAGCACTGTTCGACTGACGGGGTGAACTGTGTTCGATGCGCACGTCCGCGAGTCGACCTCACGTCATGCGACCGAACTAGGGAGTTGAAGACCGATGGCAGGATGTGTCTGTCGCCTCCCGGTCCCGGTTGAGGGTTGATGTGGTGGCCGCGATGTAGGTGGCCTCCTTCACCCCTCTCTGGAACCATCTGGCCTCCCGGTCCAGGACGTTGATGTTCTTGTATCCAAAGCAAGGCTGATTTTCAAGGTAGTGAAAAACAGTGTTGTTGAGGACGTGGAGAGAGAGGGGTCGCAGAAGAGAGAGAGAGAGAGAGAGAGAGAGAGAGAGAGAGAGAGAGAGAGAGAGAGAGAGGGAAGAGAGAGAGAGAGAGAGAGATGGAGCGAGGAAGACAGAGAAAGAGGAAGGGAGGGAGGAAGAGAGAGACAGAGACAGAGTCAGAGAGAGAGACAGAGACTCTGTTGTGTGTGTGTGTGTGTGTGTGTGTGTGTGTGTGTGAGAGAGAGAGAGAGAGAGAGAGAGAGAGAGAGATTCAAACATATTTTGATGATAGGGGGAGGGATGGGGAGGGCACAAGAAAATAGAAAGAAAACGTTGAGAGGGAAAAGTACCACCAATATGTATCCCCCCAACCTCCCCCCACCCCCACCTTCCTAAGAAAAATATGATTATATGAGCAGAACACTGGCTCACACATATAGACTGCGTGAGTACTTTACAAATCTGACACATATTGACACCTGTTTGCACCGACATCGCCTATTCAATCATTAACGGTAGCAAATCATTTTGAAGGACTAGAATAACACAGACTTATTTTAAATAATCAGTTCGAGGTGGAACCTGGAGTTTTGCTGATTTTTTAGAGAGAGAGAGAGAGAGAGGGGGGGGGGGGAGGTCCTGTGTGTGTGTGTGTGTGTGTGTGTGTGTGTGTGTGTGTGTGTGTGCGTGCGTGCGTGCATGCATGCGTGCGTGTGTGTGTGTGTGTGTGTGTGTGTGTGTGTGTGTGTGTGTGTGTGTGTGTGTGTGTGTGTGTGTGTGAGTGCGTGTCAGCGTGTGTGTACGTCTGCATGCGTGTGGTTGTCTACATGGTTTGGTTATGCCATTTCCATCATCGGCATTGTTGGTCTGCCTGCACGCCTTCATTGGATCAATGTTATCGATAGCAGTTCCACAATACACTGGACCAACAGAAAACAGAAGATTCACATACGAACGCACGCACACACACACACACACACACACACACACACACACACACACACACACACAACACACACACGCACGCACGCACGCACGCACGCACGCACGCACGCACACACACACGCACGCACGCACGCACGCACACACACACGCACGCACGCACGCACGCACGCACGCACGCACGCACGCACACACACACACACACACACACACACACACGTTCCCTCTCTTCTTTCATCTACTTTCCCTTTTACCTCTCCGCTCTCCCATGCTGTCAGTCTTTCTGTCTGTCTGTCAGTCTGTCTGTCCGTCTGTCTGTCGGTCAGTGTGTATGTGTGTGTGTGTGTGTGTGTGTGTGTGTGTGTGTGTGTGAGAGAGAGAGAGAGAGAGAGAGAGAGAGAGGTGTGTGTGTGTGTGTGTGTGTGTGTGTGTGTGTGTGTGTGTGTGTGTGTGTATCAGTGATTTTTGTTATGACTTTTATGAACACTTGTGTAATTTAACTCTAAATGTCATCACTTTTATTTACAACGTTGTTTTGTGTGATCTACGTGTAGTTACTGAAGCACAGGTGTGTGTGTGTGTGTGTGTGTGTGTGTGTGTGTGTGTGTGTGTGTGTGTGTGTGTGTGTGTGTGTGTGTGTGATCTTGCTTACATTATACATTGCCCTCATCCTGATGTTTTTGTTTGAATGCCGAATATGCATCAAAATAAAGACATAGATATTTCGCATCGGTGACACAAGCAAACTCAAGTGGCTGTTAAAACTAAGTTCCACTCCTATTTGTTGTTCGCTTGTTGCCTGAAGGCTCACTTGCGTAGACAGCGGGTGAAATTTTGCATTAGGCAGCACGTAGTTCGTCAAAAGTAAAACGTCACGAATCATCTGGCATTAGCACCATGATGTGGAGTACAAACACCTATAACGTTTCTCCAGTGGGAAGCATGTGGAACCTGCAGATCGTACGCAGCCATTAGTGTAGTCCTTGTGCTGGACTCCAAGTGGTCCCGATAATCGTGTCCGCCGATGAAAATAGCAGCGAAGCTTAACTGCACAGGAAGGGCTTCACGAAAATGTATGGGAAGTAGCAATTATCAAATCCAGGTGTGTTTTACAGAGTGAGGCCGAGAATGTTTATTTCAAGAAGCAGGTGTTTCGTCATCTTGTAAATTCGTTCTGGTTTTGAAGGAAGACTCACAAAGACGTGAGGGAGACAGTGTCCGTACTTTATCCATGCCATGGATGACCTGCAATTGCGAATTGTGTTGATCTAAAAGTGCTCTCAGCACTCAGTTCAAGTACTTTGCAGGGACACTGGAGTTTTTTTTTTCTATAAAAAAAAAGTTGCAGCTGTTAAACCAACAGGTGAATTCAGTATCAATGTTCAATTACAAACCAAGAAGTGAATTGGTCCAAATGTCCAATGTCAAACCAACAAGTGAACTGGTCCAAATGTCCAGTTACAAACCAACAAGTGAATTGGTCCAAATGTCCAATGTCAAACCAACAAGTGAACTGGTCCAAATGTCCAATTACAAACCAACAAGTGAATTGGTCCAAATGTCCAATTACAAACCCACAAGTAAATTGGTCCAAGTGTCCAATTACAAACCCACAAGTAAATTGGTCCAAATGTCCAGTTACAAACCCACAAGTAAATTGGTCCAAGTGTCCAATTACAAACCCACAAGTGAATTGGTCCAAATGTCCAATTACAAACCAACAAGTGAACTGGTCCAAATGTCCAATTACAAACCAACAAGTGAATTGGTCCAAATGTCCAATTACAAACCAACAAGTGAACCGGTCCAAATGTCCAATTACAAACCCACAAGTGAATTGGTCCAAATGTCCAATTACAAACCAACAAGTGAACTGATCCAAATGTCCAATTACAAACCAACAAGTGAACTGGTCCAAATGTCCAATTACAAACCAACAAGTGAACCAGTCCAAATGTCCAATTACAAACCAACAAATGAATCGGTCCAAATGTCCAATTACAAACCAACAAGTGATTTGTTCCAAATGTCCAATTACAAACCAAGTGAACTGGTCCAAATGTCCAATTACAAACCAACAAGTGAACTGGTCCAAATGTCCAATTACAAACCAACAAGTGAATTGGTCCAAATATCCAATGTCAAACCAAGCGAATTGGTCCAAATGTCCGATTACAGACCAACAAGTGAACTGGTGCAAAGGTCCTATGTCAAACCCACAAGTGGAATAACGGTTTCCAAATGTCCAATTACAAACCCCAAGGTGAATTGCGTCCAAATGTCCAATTCAAACCAATCCAAGGAATTGGTCCAAATGTCCAATGTCAAATCAACAAGTGAATTGGACCAAATGTCCAATGACAAACCAAGTGAATTGGTCCAAAGTCCAATGTCAAACCCAACAAGTGAACTGGTCCAAATGTCACAATTACAAACCAACAAGTGAACTGGTCCAAATGTCCAATTACAAACCACAAGTGCAATGGTCCAAATATCCTATGTGATAACCAACAGGTGATTCAGGAGCAAAACACGTCGCCACTGCCCTTACCTTGTCCAGGGTCTCAAGCCGGGTGGCCACATCGTATCAGTGATGGAAATTGGAAGTTTGGGGGCAGGTGTGTGTAGCATGGACTCTGGGTGGCCAGATTGCGGTAGGGGAAAGAGGACGATGGAAGCTATGGGGAATGTGGGTACATGGACTCTTGTGTTTGTATGGATATAAACGGGGAATAAAGGAGGGTGGGGGGTGTGGTGGGAGGGGAGCGATTAAAAAAAATCATTTGTGAACTTGTAACTGGAGTCTTATGTGTGTATACAGAGAGAGAGAGAGAGAGAGAGAGAGAGAGAGAGAGACAGACAGACAGACAGACACACACACACACACACACACACACACACACACACACACACACACACACACACACACACACACAAAGATAGAGACAGAATTAAAAAAAAAAAAGATTTTAAAATGATTTTGTGTTTTACCGTTCATTTTCTTTCTCTTTGCAACACAACACTACTCTCGTCCAGTATGCTGTCCTTCAATGTTCGGGGGACCTGTACTTCAGGGCGATAATTCCACTGTCATGAACAGGGGTCAGCATACTGCCATTTGACACAGACATGGAGCCGTGGCCAGTCGATGACCCATTCGTCAAGACAGCAGAGAGAATCCATCCAGCATCCAGGGGCAAGTCTTCCTCTTTAATTCCCGTTTCTACTAAACCTCAAGTGGTGAGCTGAGTTCTAGCCTTTCGGAACAGTCAGACGTGTAACTGTCGTACTGTGCGCAGCATGCGTGTTAAGATCGTCAAATAACTCACGGTGATAAGTGGTTTGTCAAAATTATGTTGAACAACCCGCTTTGATTGATAAGCAACATTTTATTCAGTCAAAAGCAAAGCATCATGAATCATCTGGCATTAGTGCCATGACGTTGCATACAAATGCCTGTGAAGCTTCTCCGTGGGAAATACATGTTGCGCCTGACTGTGGTGGCGCGCTCACGCCGAGAAATTTGTTGTGACTATATAGCCGTCTTATACAGTTACGATGTAACGAAGGGATCTGTGGTTCAATGGTTTACAGCGTTTGATTGCGGAGCTGACGGTCGTGAGTTCGACTCACCCGTGAGGTCGGATTTTTTTCGGCTTGAAAACCCTCTCTGTCCACCCAGCAATAAATGTGTGTTTGATTCAGCTCAGGGAAAGCTGAAGGCGGCGTAAGGACAGGAATAGGCTGCGCCTTGCATCACGCCGTGCCCAAGAAACGGTGAACCCTGACAGTTCACTTGCCTCCATAGCCAATAGTTTAGGAGAGTTTTAACCTAACCTTTCAAACACCACAATACAGGTACAATACTAAATGATACGACATCCGATACTATGTGTTACGATTCGGTGGAGCAGGTATGTCACATTCCAATCGTTTGCAAGTCCAGGAAGAGGTTAAGTTGGCAAAGGTGAATTAGTAGTGATTCACATTTGATACTGTTCGGTACAAATGTGATGCCTTTTCCGACTCGCCTTTTTCATACCCACTGCCTACATGAAAAGATTGCATTTGGATTGGCACAGAGGGGGAGATATGATTGGCCAAGAGGGAGCGACATCAGACTCTTGGTCCAAGATCCGGGGTTCAATGTCTAATGGAGACAGCCAGTTTGGAAGGGATGTTCTCATTTGAGTAAACATCTGTGCAGACTTCTGTTCCCTGCTAGTGTTTTGGATAAGGCTTCAAACCCAGCTCCCCGTGCGCTAACACATGCACAACAAAACCTGACATGCACATTAAACCCTTTCAATACGGAGCTCTGGCTAGAGAGACAGAGAGAGAGAGAGAGAGAGAGAGACGGATATTTCATTCACAAATAGGCCATTGCCCCTCGTGAAGGGGTGCATCTGGAAATCATTCAATATCTTAAACGGTCAAAACAGATTCAATAACATACATTAGGAAACAAGAACAAATCGTAACTTAGATGCTTTACATAGGTAAATCAGAGAGAAGGGGGGGGGAGACACAGAGAGAGAGAGAGAGAGAGAGAGAGAGAGAGAGAGAGAGAGGCAAGCACAGAGACTGTGAGCGAGTTACGTCAATGAGAACCATAGGTAGACCGCAGTAGTGCTGGTCTATACTCAACACCTCCACCCCTCCATCCCTCGTTTTTCAGAACTGCCTATCCGACAAGACTTTGACACTCGTGCGACGAAGGAAGAGGAGAAGAGAGGGGAGTGCAAGAAGAATGGCGCGCGGAGCTGTTCTTAGTTTGTTTCCCTCAGAGGTGAAAAGGGCATGGCTTGATAGGGACCTAGTTCAAAGGAAACCCACGCCACCTTTTGCCGTGACTGATTCGCCTTTTGTCACTGACGCGTTCTTAAGCCCTCTATCGTTCCGAACGTTGGTTATAATCTCCTTGCTGCACCACATACGATGTTTACTTTATTTGATGCCTGTGCGTGCCTGCACCCCTAGGTGAACACGGCACAGGTTTCCAAGGGTGGTGCAGGATAGCTCCCAGCTGGTTTGTTCGGCAGTTGAGGACAGTACTTCTCTGGGTCCTACCCGCACCTTCGGGCGTGTGGGGGTATTACCATATGGATTTTTCTTGCCATCCTTTCCTGTTTCTCTGCAGTTATCCACCTTTTGAAATGTAGTTTGAATGTGTTCACATGTCTCGTTTATGTCTTAGAATTATTTGGTGACTATTGCTGTGGGAACAGAGTGAGGGTGTTTCATCTACTGCATTTTGTAGCTTTACTTGCGTGGTTCACCATAAATTAACAAAACTAATCTCACTTTACTACATTTGACAACATGCATACACACGCGCGCACGCTCACACACACACACATACATATACGCGCACCCCCCACCTCACATACTACCCCACACACACATACACATATAAATCATGTAAAATACAATTTACTATTCGATTGTGGAAAGGTTCCTTTTGCGATAGATAGGTTAGAGAGTGATAGATGCGGATGTAATTTGGTTATAATCGAAAGAAAAGTCGGGGGGGGGGGGGGGGGGGGGCTTCAGTGATTTGCATGAAAGATTTGCATACTGCATAGTAGTAGAATTATGAAGGAATTTCCTAGAAAAAAGTTTTTGGTCAAAGTTCCTGCAAACTTGGAGGGACGTTCTCTGTTGATTGATGAGGTGTCTGGGATGTCTCGGAAGCAAAATCTATAAACTATCAAACAAGTCTATGTATCTAGGTGTGCATGTATGTGTGAGCGCACTCAAACACACATGCACATACGGACACACACACACACATGCATACACACACACACACACACACACACACACACACACACACACACACACACACACACACACACACAGTGCAAACTTGGACAAAGTCAAAACTGAAACACGTCACTGCTTCGATCCACCTACATTGAAAAACCATTCTCGCTTGGAGAAAAAAAAAAAAAACAAAACAAAAAACCCAGCTCGAATTGAAAAGCGTCGACGCCCGCCTGACGCGGTGAACACCACCACCACAGCCTCTGACGTTACCATGTGTGTGCGTGCGTGCGTGCGTGCGTGCGTGTGTGTGTGTGTGTGTGTGTGTGTGTGTGTGTGTGTGGTGTGTGTGTGTGTGTGTGTTGAGTGCGTGCGCGCGCTCGTGCGCGATAGCGCGTGCCCGTGTGTGTATTTCTGCGTATTCGCTATCTTGTCTTTCGTCTCCCCCCCTCCCTTCTTCCCTGTCTGTCTGTGTGTCTGTTTGTCGGTCTGTGTGTCTGTCTGTCTGTCTGTCTGTTTCTCTCAAATGGTGTGTGTGTGTGTGTGTGTGTGTTTGTGTGTGTGCGCGCGCGCGCGTGTGTGTGTGTGGTGTGTGTGTATGTGTGCGCGCGCGCGTGCGTTTTTGCGCATGTGTGCGTATTACGTGCAGTGCGTAAGCGCCCGTGTCAGCGCGCGCACGTGCGCGCGCGCGTGTATGCGTGAGTGCGTGCGTGCGTAATTGCGTGGGTGCGTGTGAGTGCGTGCGCTTGCGCCTGCGCGCGCGCTGTGTGTGTGTGTGTGTGTGTGTGTGTGTGTGTGTGTGTGTGTGTGTGTAGGAAGAGAGGAGAAGCGAGAATGGTGAAAGGGGTGAAAGGATGAAGGAGAAGTGGGGGAGAGGGTGGTGTATCTAGCGGCGTTGAGCAATCCATCAATCGATCAAGTCCCAACACAAAAGTGCCCCCTCTCTCCCCTCCCTCCTCCCCCCCCCTCCGCCGCCCCCGCCCCCGCCCCCCGCCCGTCCCTCCGTCTCTGTTTCCCTTTCCCCCACCCATTCTCCTCTTCCTTTTTCTCCTTCCTACCTCTTGCCCTCTCTCCCCCGCCCCCCCCCCCCCCCACCCCCCCCGCCAACCCCGGCCCCTCCTCCAGTACCCCTCTCTCTCTTCTCCCTCCCCCCCCCTTCCCTTCCCTCCTCTCTCGCTTTCCCGTCTTTTCTGGAATCAGAAGTGAGTGGGATTAGCGGTGGTTGGCATACATATAAAGGTTTGTGGGCAGCTGGGGCGAGGCGTGTGGGGGTATTACCATATGGATTTTCTGCTGCGGTAGGGCTGCACCACATTGTGTGTGGATTACCTGTCGCTGGGGAGGAAAGAGAAGGGGGGGGGGGATGGGTGGGCGGGGGGCTGGTTGGGGACAGGTTGTGGGGTGGGGTGGGGTGGGGTGGACGGGGCGGGGTAGGGTTTGGTGTGGGGTGGGGATGCATTTTGAAGGTCAGGGGTGCGGGTTGGAGGGGGGCTGATTTGTTGTTGCTGATGTGCTGGTGGTGGTGATGGTGGTGATGGTGATTGTGTGGCATTGTGTTGTACTGTGTTGTCCTGTACTGTACTGTGTGGTACTGTGTGGCGTAATGTATTGTAGTATACAGTACTGCACAGTACTTGTACTTACTGTTTTGTATTGCATGGGACTGCACTGCATTTGATTACATTATCTTGTACTGTGCTGTCTGTTATCGTATTTTATTGTATGTAATATATTGTTTTGTACTGCATTGTGTTCTACTGTACTTTATTGCATTGTACTGTACTGTACTGTACGTATTGTACTGAATAGTACTCCGTTGTATTGTATTGTTTTGTACTACGTTGCATTGTACTGTATTTATTGTATTGTACTAGATTCATTGTGTTATATTTCAATGTATATACTATATTGTGTTGTGGTGTATTGTACTGCATTATATTGCATTGTATTGTTTAACATTGTCTAACTTCTTCATCACACCAACATTTCTTTCTGTGACATTCGGGCTGTTCGTTCTCGCCATGGTATCGCAATACCCCTTTTTCTGCTGGTCCATTGCAACGTTTAGTTGACTGTAATACCATGAATGGGTAGACAGACCAACAACACCTAGACTCAACCAAAAAATGGGGAGGGGGGGGGGGGGAATAAAATCACTGGACTACCAGCTTTCCATGAGAAATCACGATCTACTGACGAAAACAATGTCGATCATTGGCGAGCTTGATTCAGTCAATAGATGACCTCACCAGGGGAATTCTATGGATTGTGTCAAATCACTGTTGTCCGGTTACAAGAACAAGAAAGAATAGTTGCAGATCAAAATGAGAGCAAGAAATCGCTCACGATGACCATGCTTGAAGAACGTTCTCCCCAGGAAACATGGATACAGGTCTGTTCAAACAGATCGGCCAGTCATGCCATTCAGAGAAGAGGAGCAGGGGAGTTAAACTCTTCCGAGGTGACCAATGACGGGCAGAGGCAAATCCATCAGCCCTCCTCTGTACAAGCTACAGAGCTGAGGTCAGAGTCTTCATTCTCGCTGAAAACAGCCTAGAACGCAGGACAGACTTTCAGACCCCCACGCCATGTCTGTTCAGGGATCATTGACAGCCATGCAAACTGTCCAACTCTGCAAGAGGCCCGAACAAACAATGGCACTGCAGTGGATCCCGTACCATTGCAGAATCTAAAGCAGCGAAGGGGCAGACAGCATGGTAAAGCTGGGCGTGGAGAAGAAAAAGGAAGAAATCAGCGTCAGAGAGATGAAGACCCTTAGTACGTCTGTGCAGGAGAGCCCAGCCACAGAGGCCATCAGCAGAACAGACAGGAACAAATCATCATTTCCGCTTGCAGATAAGCACAGCCGCCTGAACAACCACGTGTACAGACGATTTCACCTCGTGCCGTTCCCTGTCTGCTCCAGTGGAGAAGCAGACCAGACCATAGAGCAACTTCTCCATGGCTGTGGTGCCCTTCAGGAGTTGAGAAAGGAAGCATGGCAGATGCCCGCTATCCTATCGAGAAAATGTACGGGTCTGTGGAGGGCTCTTAGAAGAAGACACACGTTTCATCCTGACGATCGCTCACCAAGTATGAGGGCGTCAGAGAAGAAGAATTTTCAGATCATCTGGAGACTGCCATTTGTCTGAACGTCACAGCTTTATAAATAAAAAAGAGTAGGAACTCTAGAGACAGCTTGACAGCAGAGGGTCTTCAGAGCTGAAGCCCCCTCAGACAAGTATTTCGGCGCTGAACTCCTCAGTGAACTCCTTACTCTTTAAAGGGGATGAGCCTCAACCAGGTCAAGACTCCCAGATGTCCATTTATTGCCAACTTTTTTTCCTTTTTTCCCGGCGCGTCGGGGATTCGAACCCGCAACTTTTGGATGGATGGGCGTCTTAATGCGTGTCTTTTTTGATGGATGTTTTACCCACATCGCTCTGTGACATCTTATGAAAAGGACAGTTAGACATCACGATGGCTTAGGGATGACATCAAGAAGTGCAGTTTACGACATGGCTCTGGCGAAGATTGAGTCGGATGAAAGTTATCTCCAGTTTGGCTTAGATCAGGACAGCACAAAATGATGAACTTTATCATGATCATTATCATTTAAGAAAATAATTTAGTTTCTTTCTCGTATATTTTTTTCTTTCACACTAAAACCAAAGGAACCCCTGTCAATCAGTAATCTGCTGTGATATAAGTGTGCATAGGCTAGCTATATTTGCAGGTATGTTTGTGTGTACATAGGCACTTACGTTCGCACATGTTGGATGGATCTATGTACACTGATATGAGTAGGTGTGTAGGTGTATATGTGCACATGTGTGCGGTATATGTATCAATGTAGATGTATATGTATAAGCATTTGTGCACAGAAATGAGATTTCGACAATTATTGTTTGTAACTAATTTGGACTTTCAGATTTTGTAACAAATCTCTGTAAAAGAAAACGATCTTTGCAAGGGGAACAAATCCCATCATCCTCCGTTTTAATTAGCTTCTAGCAATTGTGAATTTAGTTGGTGCAGCAGGGGGCTGTTCAAACAATTCAAGGAGGAAAAAAAAGATGTGGACGTTCCATTCACTTTCACGTCGCAGTTTTCCAGGGATGAAAGTGACAAAACTGCCCGCAGCGGCATCCAGTTTCTGGACACAGGGGATGAAAGTGACAAAACTGCCCGCAGTGACACCCAGTTTCTGGACACAGGGGATGAAAGTGACAAAACTGCCCGCAGCGACACCCAGTTTCTGGACACAGGGGATGGAAGTGACAAAACTGCCCGCAGCGACACCCAGTTTCTGGACACAGGGGATGAAAGTGACAAAACTGCCCGCAGCGACACCCAGTTTCTGGACACAGGGGATGGAAGTGACAAAACTGCCCGCAGCGACACCCAGTTTCTGGACACAGGGGATGGAAGTGACAAAACTGCCCGCAGCGACACCCAGTTTCTGGACACAGGGGATGAAAGTGACAAAACTGCCCGCAGCGCCATCCAGTTTCTGGACACAGGGGATGAAAGTGACAAAACTGCCCGCAGCGACATCCAGTTTCTGGACACAGGGGATGAAAGTGACAAAACTGCCCGCGCGACACAGTTTCTGGACACAGGGATGAACGTGACAACGCCGGCGGATCGTTGGACACGGGATGATGACAAAACTGCCCGCAGCGGCATCCAGTTTCTGGACACAGGGGATGAAAGTGACAAAACTGCCTGCAGCGACATCCAGTTTCTGGACACAGGGGATGAAAGTGACAAAACTGCCCGCAGCGACATCCAGTTTCTGGACACAGGGGATGAAAGTGACAAAACTGCCCGCAGCGACATCCATTTCTGGACACAGGGGATGAAAGTGACAAAACTGCCCGCAGCAACATCCAGTTTCTGGACACTGCGCAGAAGAGTTTTTGTATCGGCGGAACTGGCAACTTTCTTATGAACAATATCAAAAGCAGCATAACTTAACAAAACTAGGTTGGATTAGACTTTAAGTTTTGTGTACAGAGAATCTGTCAGAAGCAGCCGATCAGTCTTTGTTTGAAAGTCCACCGGAATTAATTCATCTGCTCGATTTAGCTATCCACAGCCAAAGCCCGTAGTAAAAACAAAAAACTTCTAGCGAACTTTTGCTGTCATTCTTGTTTCTCCACGTGAACTCCTTACTCCTTGAAATCTACAGAATCAATATAACGACATCGTGGAATCCACAGGACGAGAATAACGGTTCTTCCCGAGAAGCGTAATCGCAACAAGCAGCAGAGAAATGAAATAAAGTGATGAAGTGACCACCTATACACATTCACAACTTGCACTTCAGAATCGCCAAAAATGCCATTTCTCATGAGTTGACAAGTGATTGCCTTGAGGAGAGAGAGAGAGAGAGAGAGAGAGAGAGAGAGAGAGAGAGAGAGAGAGAGAGACAGACAGACAGACAGACAGACAGACAGGCAGACATAGAAAGAGAGAGAGAAAAAGACGGAGAGAGAGAGAGAGAGAGAGACAGAGACAGAGACAGAGACAGAGACAGAGATAGACAGAAGAAGAAGAAGAAGAAGAGAGAGAGAGAGGGGGAGAGAAAGAGACAGAGACAGAGAGAGAGAGAGAGATACAGAGAGAGAGAGAGAGAGAGAGCGAGAGACAGAGAGACAGAAGAGGAAGAAGAAGAAGAAGAAGAAGAAGAAGAAGAAGAGAGAGGGCGTCATTGACCTGAAGATAGCTCGTTGACGCGAAGATAGCTCAGTGCTGAGCTAGCTGACCGAGACTTCAAAACTCGCTTCCCCCAGTTCTAACGATTAACCACCCACCTAATAAGACTTACGACACACTTCAGAGACCACCTCAGTCCGCACACCACCACAACGACTAATACTCCCACCCACCCATTTACCACCGCCACCACCACCACCACCACCCCTTCTCCATTCCCCTCTCAACCCCTACCTGCCGTCCTCACCCTCACCCCCCCCCTCCACCCCTCTCTCTCTCTCTTCCGCACCCCCCACCCCCACCCCCCAGCCTCCTTTGTCCCCAACCAGCAGGCCGATCGTCACGAGCCGAAGCCAGGCTGGTGGGTGCCAGACGTGTGTGCCAGACCAGTCCGCTCTGCAGCCATTGTGTTCCACAGTGCCCGTCTCCCTTCACCTGGCGGTCCCGCGTGACAACGGCAGGCGGCGGCAGTTCCCAGTGTCGAAGTAGCCGGCAAGAAAGGAGCTGTGTGTTGTGGATACGATAGTACCCCCCCACCCCACCTCACCGCCCCCTACCTACCTCCCAGCTGCTTGCTGCTGCGACCGACACGGCTTCAAGGCATCGGCACTACCCCCCCCCCCCCCCCCCCCCACTACTACCACCGTTCCGCGAGATGCAGTCAGCGTCCCGATATTGCTGATTGCCCCTACCCTCCTCCTCCACCACCCCATCCCCGACCCACCCACCCCGTGTCTTTTGTTTACCTAGCTACCATGGAAACGGGGCTGTCATCGAGAAAATAAAATCGGCGTCAGCCATTTTTTTTTTTTACCTGTGTGTGTGTGTGTGTGTGAGAGAGAGAGAGAGAGAGTGTGTGTTTCCCTCTCTCGCACTCATTTTCACGTGCTCTCCAGTTAGTCGGCTCCCAAGTCCCACAAGTGGCGGCTCATAACGGCTTGTGGCTAACGGTTGGTCAAGAAGTGATTACAGTGGTCTGAAGTGCTGTCGGCAAGTGTAGAGCGGCTGTTAAGGCTGCTCTGAGTTTTCTTTTAGGAGGATTGTTGTGTGTGTGTGTGTGTGTGTGTGTGTGTGTGTGTGTGTGTGTGTGTGTCGTTAATGTTAGTTGTTTTTATTATTTGTTTATTTTTTTCATAGTGTGGTGAGGGGGACTGAGTTCGCGAGTCCGTGGGTTGTTGGGACTGTTGTTGCCCCTGCTGGTTCGCTGTGGCCTGCTGTGTTCAATGTTCATCGATGTTTTTACCGCCGTCCCTCAGCTTGAGTGAGGTGAGTGGAACAGGACTTCGATCGCCTTCTGTGGGTTGTTTTAACTGCGTTTTGATCTCTCTCTCTCTCTCTCTCTCTCTCTCTCTCTCTCTTCTCTCTCTCTCCTCACTCACTCTCTCTCTTCTCTCTCTCTCTGTCTCTTCTCTCTCTCTCTCTCTCTCTCTCTCTCTCTCTCTCTCTCTCTCCTCTCTCTCTCTCTCTTAATACACATGTGTATATGGGCATAGGTTTAAACGATTATTTCCATAATACGAAATGTAAGTGACGATTGGAATGTTATGTTTTTTTTTGTCTTTTTTGTTTTGATCTTTACAGTCATTTTTATTTTATTATGGTTTTTTTTCCTGATATATTGCGTTTTCAAAGAAGACCCCCTGTACTTATCCATTTTACTCTTCCGAATATGATAATCGTATTTGCAATCTTTCTTTCACGTTTATTGTCGAAAATTGGTTTTAGAGCAATTTGTTCTCTGCAGTTTTCTGAATGAACCTAAGATGTTGTTTTTAACCTTGATTTCTTTTATGTTTAGTATTCAGTTTGTTCACGGTTTTGTTCACACACACGCTTCAGTGAGCGGTGCAACGTGTATGATCTGATGTGCTCTTCAGACAGCATTTAAATCTCTCTTTCTGTCCGTCTACCCGTACGTTTGCCTGCTTTTCTGTCTGTCTCTGTCTC
>CM065722.1:49220314-49245314 GCA_033310375.1 Conus canariensis | reverse complement strand
GTAGCAGACGTTGAACAACAGCATACAACTACAAATAACAATATTGGGGGTTGGAGAGAATGCTGAAGAAATATGACAAATCAAAGTTACGCTGTTTAAAACTTTAGTTAGAGAAAACTCAGAGAAAGCAGCCAAAAATAATTTTAGATGCTTGTACTGGTAAAATACGTGATCGTTTGATTTTTTTTTTCATCACCCCAACTGTTTACGTTTTTACAAAACCGTGTTCTAAATGCAATTAATCTAAATCTATAAATCAAAGAAGTACTTATTTGATAATTGGCAAAAATGTTACCATAATGTGATTTGAAATATTGCCAAGCATCAGGTATTTGCTCACTGCATGAACAGCTGCAACATTGCCAGAATCTTGCAATTTCTTTCTGAAGTGTTTCCGGCAGCTGTTTTATACTCAACTGTAATGAGATAGTGGAATTTTAAATTGCATGCATGAGCCGTGCGTTTTGCCTTATATTTTGTTAGACTATCAACTATTTCATTAATGAACTATGCTGTGTGAATCACCCAACATTAGATAACTCAGTTACCTCTCAAAAGAAGAAAATTTATCAGATGATTGATCTAAAAAAAAAAAGAAAGGATCTTATCGTCGCACATTAGAAATTAATCTACTTAAAGTATATAACACCGACTTGACTCAGCATAGAAGAGTATGTGATACAAATTATGAGGAAAATCAAGTAACTGATACAGAGCCATCACAACAGCTGTCAACTGGGCTGAAAATGTTTCTTTCTTCTTCTTCTTTTTTTTTTTTAACAATGTAATCATATCTTCCATTTTTGAAAAAGGAATCATAAATGTCGCACCAGTTTGCTGATCATCTAAGATGAATTCATCGATGTACATTTCAAAACGATCTGGGTAACTTTTGAATATATGATCCTTCACCAATGCACTGAATGTGTGGACTGTCTTCTTCTCTCCACAGATGTGTAACCGATGTCAAAATCAGCTTTCTGGAGTTCCCGTGATGGAGAAGGACTAGACAGACTATTGAATGTCACCACTTCTTCACTTATTTGTGATCACTGCAGAAGATCCGATAGCTGAGGTCTGATTGTTGTTAGAAATGCTATAATATTCACTCTCGTGGAAATCTGTACCAGATCTTAAAGTGACTTCACTTTTATCGTTACTTTCACGTAATAAACATCATAAAATATTTTACAAGTGCAAGCTGACGATATTAATGTAAAGGTGGAACTTCTATTTCCGTGTATGATGCCATAGGTGGCGAATGAAAGGTACATCTGAGGCAAGTTTGAATGTCTTGCAATGTAAACCTTGTATTTTCTTTATTAGATTGTTGGGGCACTAAAGAAAACATCTTGGCCGTACATCAGTCCAGAACGCACAAGACACAATGCCAGATGTTTTAGAACATTGATTTTTCGGCCTCAATATTGTTCACGTGCTGGTTTTTGTAAATTGAAAGTTTTACTTGCCTTGGTAAGTGTGCATTCAATATGACAATTCCAAGTTAACTTTGAAGTAAGGTAAACTCTCATAATTTTTACCAAGTGTTTATGTTTTCAAATATTCCAGTCATTCTGGAATGATGGCAAAGGGGAAGGATCAGCACCATTGTTTACCAGAACAAGATTAGTCTTTTCAGAGGGTAGAGTTGAAACGTTTTCGATCAAATAGTTGTTTACCTTATTGAGTTCATGGTGATATGTTTTTCTATGAATAAGTTATTTTCTTTTCGGCCTTTTCTTTTTTTCGTAGTTACATGCATCCACATGCACATATTATCAGCATTCTGTACAAAAACAGCATTACTTGGTTAACACTTTGGAAGATCGTAAAGTAAAATGTTGTACAGAGAAGGTGCAATTACTGACCGCTGCGAAATTTATACCCTTTCTAGGAGATCTTTGTGTGGAATAAGAAATCCCACTTCTGTCTGAATACCTGTTTTCATGAGAAAGTCTTACACATAAGAATAAATATTACCAGACAAGCTAATAGATTTGAATGTACAGAGTAATCCATTGTGCCACACCTAATAGTAAACTTTAAAAAATATAGCTAAAACATTCATCCTTCGGGCAAACTAATGTTAGATCTGTGTTGTTAGCTTGTCCAAATGAATACTGATTTCTTTTCCTTTTCGGAACCTTATCTGCTTTATGGGAATTACTTTGTTTTTATTTTTATAAGAGTAATATATTAGCATGGCTACGTTTATTTTTTTTTTCCATAAATTTTCCAGTATCAGAAGTTTTTGCAGTTGGCATATGGTAGTTTTTATTACTTTTAGGCTTTCCTTACTTTGGTACTGGTATTACAGAGGAATGTTTCCATATCACTGGGATAATTTCCTGAATCAAACATTTTAAAAAAAAACATGCAGGGGTATCACACAGTTATCATGGAAGTATCTGAATAACTTACTAAAACTGCAACCATATCTTCCAACGTTTTCTACAGAGAGAAGAAATAACCCTTTGAAGTTCTTGCAAAGGAAGAGAAGCATTACCTATTTTTTTAAAAAGGATATTCTGTATTTTTCTGATAGGTTGTTTACGTTCGTTCTATCAGCAGACGTCTACAAAGGATTCAGCCTGATCTAAATTATTATATTCCCTAATATTTACCGATTTGATCGGTGGCTATTTGGGGATGGAAAATTAAGCGGCTATAAGTACTGTTTCTGTGAATCTGAGATAGAAATGATCGACATTATTGTCTGAAATACTATCTGTATTTTGTATTGGTAAGACGTTTTTAAAATTTATTTCGGTGTGCACGATTATAATACTATTTTGGGGATACTATCTTTGTCATTATTGTCTTGAACTGACTGATCATTAAGGGTAGTAATAACTGGCAGATGATCACTCCCGACAATATCAATTGAAGTTTCCCATTACTTCTAGGAGCAATAGATGACAACGAGAAGAGTGTAACTCTGCTACTCTTTGGTTTGGTATATCAGGGATTCTTGCTACTGTTCCATCATTTAATAAATAAAGACATGAACCCACTACATTTTCTAGAAATCTGTCATAAGTGATTGTTACACAATTCTTTTCACAAATAGGCGGATGAGCGTTAATGTCACCAGAGACCACTCATTTTTTTTTTTTTTTTTTTTTTAAGTCGGATCTTGTTATGTACGTATGCGTTCAGGATTACCTTTTGTTGAACCTTTCGGCAAAACACAGAACTGATTTTATAAGGAAATGATCACTGAATTTCAGACTTGCCGCAGGAGAGTACGCATTGGGTATGAGGAGGTAGGCACACATACTTTCTTTCAACCTCTCATGAATGTGTATGGCTCTTCCTTTCAACCTTTTTGTTTGGTTACAGTTTCATGAACTGGAGGATGGTAATAGTTATCAACTGGAACAAACTATTTTGAGTTCTGTTCAAAGACTGTAAAACAAATATCTGACAGCTGAATGAGGCAAAGTGTTATTATGGACCTGCAGTTCCATTGCATAATCTTAATATTGGGCATGCCATAATCCATGTCAAATACAAAAGGCTGTCTTGAGATGTTACTCAACTTTAGGTCGAGGAAGAAAACAATGTGATTTTTGTTAGATTCAGAGAAACAATGGTGGATAAATAATTAGAAACGCAAATGAAACTAGTGGAGTAATTCAACAAAATATCTTCGACTGTGGGCTGCTCACAAAAAGCTTTTAAATAGTCAGTGCTGACAAGTGATAAAACTGAATACAAATTCACAGATCTCATGTTTTTTCGTTAGATTATTGCCTAGTGCCAGTCTCTGAAGTTATCATCGATATTCAACCACGGCCCAGCGTCCATGTCTCCAGCAAAAGGTGGAAGTCTGGAGTAGACAGGCTAAAATGAGCGAGCCAAGGCTGACCGCTGCATGGCATTATGTATAGGTTTTCCAGTCTTTCGTGGCGTCTTCCAGAAGAAGCGTGGAACCTGCCTCGCTCTGTTGCCCGCCACACACTGGAACCTTAGTTATCAGGCGCAGACGGTCCTTCACAAACCTGCTGTTGGCTTGCAGGTAGGAGTGGCGGGGAACATGTTGTCAGCTCCAAACAGCTGTGTGTTTAAACAGCTTCACAAAGCCCTCTTCTGACTTCCAGATCTGGATCTGGAACGGGAGCGATCTTGCTGATGACTATTTTTGTGTCAGGCTGTTCAATGGCGATGTCTCTGATGCAGTTTGCTCATCCTCTGCTGGCCTCTTTCGGGTCAGATTTCTTTATCACGAAGACTTCGATTGGTGTGTTGCTGTCAACCCAGAAAACGGCTGTTTGGAGAGGCAGTCCTAATACTTCTGTTGTGTAGGTCTGGTTTGATACTACTTCAAAACGGCACGAACGACTGAGGCTTTTCCCTTGTGCGCCGTTTATGACCGCATCGTTCACAAACACGTGCGGAACATGTTAATTCCTTTTGAAGATTTTTACACGCACAGCTTTTTTTTCTTTTTTTTTTTTTCTTTTTTTTTTGCGGTCTATTGACTCAAACTTGACATCAGTCAACGTCATTTTCGTCCTTTGGTCTTTTCTTTTTTTTCTTTTTTTTTCCCTTTGCTTTTTTTTTTCTTTTTTTTTTTTCTCTTTTGTTTATTTTCGTCCGGTCCTTCGGATGTTTCAAGTGATGACATACTTGCCAGGAGGATGGTGGAACAGCCCCCTTGTTGCTTCTCCGTGAGAGACAGAGAGCGGAGTTTACAGCCGTGCTAGGTTTACTACTGTCCGACCACATCTTCTTAGGTCTGTGTTTTGCTCGGCCTCACGGTTGAAGATGTTATCAGTTGACCGAGTGTGTTTTTCTGTTAGTTGACTGTTTTCTCTCATTTCTGAGATTTTCAGTCACACAGGGCTTCGGCGAGTCCTGTTAAGTTTTCTGATGTCATTCATCCTTTCTGTCTGAGTTGCACTACTAGCAAGTTATCATTTATTGATACATAATGTAAGAAATGGTTGCCTGCCTCTCGTAAGTATGGATGTTTTACAAGTTATCGATTAACAGAGTCTATATTCCAGAGGTGATGTTGGTATAAATTTATGATAAGCTCATTACCCCGGTAAAAAAAAAAAAAAAAAAATACTGGGTAGGTTTTGTTTCTTTGTGTTTCCCTCTTTCCACCCGTCTCTCCCCTCCACTCCCGCCCTCTTCACATCGACTACAAAACAAAACAGAAAAAAAAAGAAAATTATGTTTATGGTATGAACTGAACCCAACATGTATGTATACAGCCGTGCATTGTTGGTGTTGGCCAGGGGGTTCTTTACGTTGCTTTTGCTTAAGAAATATAATTCATTTGTTTGTAAGCGTACACCCCCTTCAGAAAGGGTCATAGCCGAGCCCTGTACTAAATAAGATTCATTCATTCATTCATCCATCCATTCATTCTCTCTCTCTTTCTGCCTGCTTTATTCATTCATTCATTCACCCATCCATCCACTCTCTCTCTCTCTCTCTCTCTCTCTCTCTCTCTCTTTTCTTTTCTTCTGTGTCTGTCTGCCTGCCTGCCTGTCTGTCTCTTTGTCTCTCTCTCTCTCTCTCTCTCTCTCTCTCTCTCTCTCTCTCTCTCTCTCTCTCTCTCTCTCTCTCTCTCTCTCTGCCTGCCTGCCAGTCTGTCTGTTGGTCGGTCTTGTTTGTCTCTCCCTCTCTGTGTCTCTCTGTGTCTCTCTGTGTCTCTGTCTGTCTGTCTCTCCCTCTCCCTCTCAGATTTCCCTCTTTCCTCCCACCTGTTCGTTTTGACCCCTCACTGTTCTAGGCTTCCCACTCTGTTCCAGAACGCCTAACAGTGGATGATGTTTTCAAAGTTCTCACAGGGACACTTGTCCTCTGCAGACCACGATTCCGGTAATCCTCTTTAATGAGACGACAGATGCCAGAACTGGATCGTGGCACGAAAGCCTTACCAGCCCCACCCCCCACCCCCCACCCCCCATCCCCGCCCCCGCCCCCTGTCAACAGGGCCCCCTCCCCTGGACAGAAAGTCTCCGGACAAATTTTAAGAGGACTAACTACAACGCACCATTCCAGACCTCATGCCAGATTTACTCAGCAGCGCAGTGCGCGCGCACGGAAAATACTTTCGGTGTATTGATTACATGCCAAGATGGGTGACGTCTGTCCTAAGCTCCCAGTTTCTCTCTCCACCGAGTTTGGCTGGAATCGGTGCGGTTGTTTCTTTCTTTTTGTTGTCGTTGTTGCGTGATCTTGTTGACGGTCAAACAATCAAACAAACAAGCAAGCAAATACAAACACAAACGAACAACAAACAAGCAAGCAAGCAAACAAACAAGCAAACAAACAAACAAACAAACAGACAAACAAACAAAGGACAGGGATGACAATGCCATAAGCTTGGAGAAGGTGATAGGCCAACTCCCGATGAATGCACGCTCAAGATGTGTTTGTAGGTTTGGTTATTGGGACTGTGGTGATGGTGGTAGTCGTCGTGACCTTAAAGTAGAATAGTTAATGTATGTGGCTGTCTTTCTCTGTGTACGATGTGTGGCTGAGAGTAAAAACTGTCTGTATGCATGCACACACACACACACATACAAGTGTGCATGCGTGTGTGTGAGTGTATGCGCGCGCGCGTGTGTGTGAAGGAGCGCGCGCGCGCTCGTGTGTGTGTGTGAAGGTGCGCGCGCGCCCGAGTATGTTTGTGCTTGTTGATATGTGTGCTTGTGCGTGTGTGCGTGCGTGCGCGCGCGCGCGCGTGCCCTATGTGTGGTGTGTGTGTGTGTGTGTGTGTGTGTGTGTGTGTGTGTGATGGTACCCATCTGTAGCCCCGTTAACTGCATGTGATTTTTTAACTACCTTTTGAAATTAACGAAATAGCAAAATCGAACGAGAGAGAGAGAGAGAGAGAGAGAGAGAGAGAGAGAGAGAGAGAGAGAGAGAGAGAGAGGACAATATCTATTGTGTTTTACCTAACGAAGCCATGGGGGACGAAGGGAGCGGATTTGAAGAAGGTGAGAGAAAGAAGAAGGAAGGGGTGATTAAGTTCAAAGTCACAAATATCATTGAATGAACTTCAGCCATCATGCCTAACCTCAGTTGACCTCGGGGCATTTCCGAATGTAGACAGTACACTCGCAAAGCTAATGCGCAATCATGTTGACAATACATACTGATGGGACTCTTTTAACGCTAAAAAAAAGAGGCCAGTTTCACACTCACTGATTGCACACCTTAAATCGTTATTTGGCATTGAAATATGTGCCTGTAAACATTGTATTGCCTTCCTTAGAGAGTGAAACAAATCGCATATTCTGTAATGGTTTCTGGCAGTTCAAGTGATCCTGAAATTCTCTAGACATACCGAAATTAGGTCTTCAACAACGACTGCTCTCTCTCTCTCTCTCTCTCTCTCTCCTCTCTCTCCTCTCTCTCTCTCTCTCTCTCTCTTTCTCTGTGGTGTGTGTGTGTGTGTGTGTGTGAGTGTGCGTGTGTGTGTGTGTGTGTGTGTGTGTGTGTGTGTGTGTGTGTGTGTGTGTGTGTGTGTGTGTGTTCCAAGGCAAGAAATGACTATTTCATTGGTCAAGAGTCGTGATGGTCAGGCGGTAGGTGGTGAATGGGAGAGAAGGAATAGGGGCAGTTGGTGGGAGGGATAGGAATCGGAGGAGGAGGAGAAGGGATGGATGGGGGAGGGGGGGGGGGGAGGGGGGGGGGGAGGACACTTCAGGCTTTCTGAGCCTGATTGCCAACTGCGGAGAGAAAGCCCAACATACACAAGAAGCAGCTCTCAAAGTTAGCGGAACGCCCCCCCCCCCCCCCCCTCCTCCCCCCTTCTTCCGCTCCTTTCCTCTTCTCGTCTCTCTCCCGCATCCTTAACGCATGACTAAGAGAAATCCCTCGTCTAAGTCGCGTGAACTTCAAGCTGAGGAGGATATAGAAATCTGAGAAAAAACAAACAAACAAAACACCACCACCACCACAACCAGAGAAACATACAAAGAAACAAAAATCTTTGGAAATGTAATATTTGAATTGACTTGGGCCGTATTTCAAACTCATGATGGCTTACTGCGTCGTGAATGAAGTTTTCTTATTTTTCTTTTTTTTTTTCTTCTTCTTTTCATTTATTTTTTTTTTGGACCACATTTCGGGTTCTGAAGCGGTACCAGACTTGCTCACGAGGTTACAATCTCTGGCTATCATTCACCATTTTGCCAGTTCAAAACCTCGAGCGCTGTTGAAGTTAGCTGAATCTGGCCTTTTTGGCGCGCCCGTTCTTCTCAGGCCTCGTTCTGGTGGTATCAGTGTAGTGTTCAACAGATCCCACCTCCGCCTGAAATCGAATGGAATAGTTATGCCCGGCCTGGCCATTTCTCCTGAGTTTAATTTTTAAAATAAAATTCATGATTAATCCGCCAGACAAAACGGGATGTACACATTACAAGACAAGTTAAATGTTGACCGGTACGGCTAACCAAGAAGCAAGAAAAGAAACAAAAGTTGAATTACTAGACAACCCCCCCTCACCCCCCCCCCCCCAAAGAAGGGGGAAAATGACGATAAAAAAGTAAAGCGTTTCGACCTTGAGGTCTTCAACGGCCTTGTTTGTCTTGTCTCTACATTTTCATGCAGCTGTTCATTTCGTCTGGTGGTCTAATAAACCAAATTTTATTGTCGTGTAACAACTCCTGTCTGTTGTCTGTCTGTTTTTTGCAAATTTCCCGAAACCAGCAGCTCACGTTTCCTCTCAGTTTCGATCGTCTACCGATAGCTATCTGTCTGCTTAGTAGTTGTTGTAGTTGTAGTTGTTGTTGTTGTCGTCGTCATTGTCGGTGTTGGTGTTGTTGTCTTTTTGGTTTTCTCCATTCCCTTCGCTTCTTCTTGTTCTTGTTCTTGATCGTGCTCTTGTTCTTGTTCTTCTAGTTCTTCCTCTTCTTTCTTTTTGACGTTTTCCTAAGCATTTGCACTACGAAAAATGGCATCTTGAACGAGAAATTTATCATCATCATCATCATCATCATCATCATCATCATCATCATCATCATCATTACACCAACTGATTGATAAATCACTATGTTGGCGGTTTTGTTTTATAACGCAGTGATGATTTACCCGAAGCGTTTTTGGTTTGTTTGTTTGTTTGTTTTTAAAGGCGAAAAGAATGTGGCGAAGCAGCCGTTGTGTGTGTGTGTGTGTGTGTGTGTGTGTGTGTGTGTGTGTGTGTGCGTGCGTGCGTGCGTGCGTGTGTGTGTGTGTGTGTGTGGTGTGCGTGCGTGCGTGCGTGCGTGTATGTGTGGGGGTGTTGTGTGTGTGTGTGTGTGGTGTGCATGTATGTGTGTGTGTG
The DNA here is from genome assembly GCA_033310375.1 of Conus canariensis. Lineage (NCBI taxonomy): Eukaryota > Metazoa > Mollusca > Gastropoda > Neogastropoda > Conidae > Conus > Conus canariensis. Next base: position 49,236,022 of record CM065722.1, on the reverse strand, counting down.
TGTGTGTGTGTGTGTGTGTGTGTGTGTGCGCGCGCGCGCGCGCGCGTGTGTTTGTGCGCACGTGTGTGTGCATGTGTGTGTGGATGTGTGTATGTGTGTGTGTGTGTGTGTGTGTGTGTGTGTGCGCGCGCGCGTGTGTATGCGTGCGTGGATGCGTGCATGTGTGTATATGTGTGTGTGTGTGTGTGTGTGTGTGTGGTGTGTGTGTGTGTGTGTGTGTGTGTGTGGTGCGTGCGTGCGTGCGCGCATGTGTGTGTGTGTGTGTGTGTGTGTGTGTTGTCCATGACTAGATATAAAAAAAAACACACACACACGGTAATAAACGTGCATAGGATCTTAACGCAGGGGGACGTATGGATTGTATATGGCTACTTACAGGTCGTGGTCAGTCCACCCAGAGGTGGGTCTAATCTGCCGTAAGCCGTTCACCCCTCTCCCGCCCACCTACCTCCTCGCCTACCTCCCCGTGCCCCCTCCTCTCCACCATCCGTCCCTCTCTGGCGCCAATCCGCTTGGCCCAAGTGACGTCAGACCTCTAGCGGTCAAACATGAGAGCGGTAGCTGGCCCTTTTCATGTGCTCTTTGTGGATTTGCTATTCTGACCATAGAGGGGGCTTAGTTGCTGAATTAATATTGACGTGTTTGTGGACTGGGTCTCTTGGAGCGGTTTGTGTTGTGTGTGTGTGTGTGTGTGTGTGTGTGTGTGTGTGTGTGTGTGTGTGTGTGTGCGTGTGTTCGTCTGTCTATGCGCGCGCGCACAAGCTTGATCAACTATATCGTTATTTTTGCAAATTCTATTGCTCTTATATTCTCTGCAAATAAGCAACAACAAAAAAAAGTAAAACTGTCAAAATTGCAAAACAAAACCATAGTTTGCCTGTCCCGAAGTCTATGTCTCTTTGTGGTTTCTGTCTGTAAAATTTGTTTCTGTGTTATTAGTGATCAGTGGACTCAGCACTCCGTTTCCTTCTCCCTGTCTATGTCTGTCCGTCTATTTCGTTCTATTCTCTCCTCCCCCCCCCCCCTCCACACACACACACATTGCTATCTTTTTTTTGTGTCACTCGCCCCTTCACCCTTCTCTCTCTGATCCATGGATGCTTCGTCTTTTCCGTCTCTCTTTCTCTTTTTTAAAATTTTTATCAGGAACTGTTGATCTGGTTACTTTACAGTGATAATCCACCTTAATCATACTGTTGATCTGGTTACTTTACAGTGATAATCCACCTTAATCATACCGTTGATCTGGTTACTTTACAGTGATAATCCACCTTAATCATACAGTTGATCTGGTTACTTTACAGTGATAATCCACCTTAATCATACTGTTGATCTGGTTATTTTACAGTGATAATCCACCTTACTCATACTGTTGATCTGGTTACTTTACAGTGATAATCCACCTTAATCATACTGTTGATCTGGTTACTTTAACAGTGATAATCCACCTTAATCAAAGTCGAAAAAGCATCGACACTGATGAACAGACTGTAAACAAATAACCAGGCCAACCATCGTTACTCTGTCCGTCTGATTGTGAAAAAAAAACTTCAATTAGAATCAAAGGCAGTTTTGATGTTTCTACTGTTCCCATCTAGTGAAATATTGAATTTGTTTCAGAGACACTATTGATGAGTTTACCTTTTCTTCCTCTCCTGTGAACAGCTTTCAGTAGTCTCAGAGATGACAGTGGTATGTTTGTCTATTCTTCGTCTCCGGTGAAAAGTTTTAATAAGTTCCAGGAACAATATTGGTGTGCTTGTCTATTTTCCCCTCCAGTGAAAAACACTTTGCTTTGTCCAAGAGGCAATATTGGTGCTGTTTTTCTACCCTTCCACTCCTGTAAAAGCTTTGATTTGCATCAGAGATATTATTGATGTTTTACCATTCTTTCTGTCCTGTAAAAAGTTTTAATTGGTCTCAGGAACAAAATCAATATGTTTGTCTACTCTTCCTCTCCAATGGAAAGCCGTAATTTGTCGCTGAAGCAAAGCTGGTATATTTGTCTATTGTTCTTCTCCAATGAAAAGCTTTGATTTGTCTCATAGACAATCTTTTGTGTTTGTCTATTCTTCCCCTCCAGTGAAAAGCTTTAATTAGTCTCAGAGGCAATATTGGTGTGTTTGTTGTTTTTCGTGAAAGCTTTAATTTGTCTCATAGACAATCTTTTGTGTTGTCTATTCTTCCCCTCCAGTGAAACGATTAATTAGTCTCAGAGGCAATATTGGTGTGCTTGTTGTTTTTCGTGAAAGTTTTAATTTGTTTCATGTTAGTGTGTTTGTCTGTTCTTTTTCTCCGGTGACAGGCTTTGTCTCAGTGGCAATACTGATGGTTTTTTTTCTCCAGTAAATTAGTCCTAGAGACAATGCTGATGCGTTTATCTTTGTAGGCTTCCAGTGAAAAGCTTAGATTAATCCCATAGTCAATACCGATGTGTTTATCTCTTGTTCCCCTCCAGTTAAAGGCTTGAACCAAGCCATACAGACAATGCTGATAAGTTTGGACATTATTTCTCTACAATTAAAGGCTTCAATTAGTCTCCAAGACAAAACTAACATCTTAGTGCATTGTTCCTCTTCAGTGGACGGCTTAAGTCGGTCCAAGATAAATTATTGATGTGTTTGTGGTTCCTCTCCAACAAAAGTGCAATTAGTTTGAAAGACAAGATATCTTTTTATATTGTTCGTCATCAGTGAAAGGCTTTATTTCCAGAAACAACAGTGATGTATTTGTATGTACTGCTTCTCTCCTGTTCAAAGCTTTAATTAGTCCTACAGACACATAAATCAGTTCAAGATACACACGGTTGTGACTGGCTATTGTTTCTTCCAATGACCAGCTTTACTTAGGCTCAGTGACAATGTTGATATATGTATCTACCTCCACTGAAAGGCTTTGATTAGACCGAGAGACAGTATTGATGAGTTTGTGTCCTGTTCGTCTCCAATGGAAACCTTTTATCAAGTCCAGAATATAGCATTGATGCGCTGGTCTGTTGTTCATCTCTAATGAAAAAGCTTGACTTAGTCCTAGAGATAATTTTGATGTGTTTGTCTACTTGAACTGTATTTCTCTTATCTTATCATCGTCATCGTCATCGTCATCATCATCATCATCATCATCATCATCATCATCACTTGTTGGTGGTTTTGTTTTCATTTAGTTACTTATACAATTTCATCTTATTCTTTATTTATTTTTTCTTTCTTTCTTTCTTTTCTGTTTTTTTTCTTTCTGTTTCATCTTCCACGCCTTCCTGTGGTATTTGTTCCCACGCCGCTTATCACACGGGTTTGCTTTGTTGTCTCCCCCAGCACCCGCAGCCCACAGGAAGCATGCTATATCATGTTGTCATGAAGTGGCTCACTGGAAGAGACACTGCAATGCTGCCGCATCACTTGGTTGTGTTCAGTGTTCTGATCCATCATACGCAGGACAACACTAGATACCCCCCCCCCCCCTGCTGATGTCGCTAATGGCAAAGTCGCTTAGCCAGCGTGAGTGGGCGACCCGCGCCGGAAGTTGCCACCACGTCCATCCAGCGGAAGTCCCCATGAGCTCGCTGATACTAACGACTTGGACGTGGAGAGAAAAAAATAAACTGAAGCCATCACAAGAGCAGGGCGTGGGACACATTATTTGAGGATTATTTAAGTGGCGGTTAGTAAGAATGAGGATGATGAAGATGATTCTGTAGAGTTCCATTTTTTTAAATCAGAGACAACATGACAGGGCTGTATTCTGCGCTTCTTCTCATATCATATCCCGGCGTCAACCAGGCCCGAGAGATACAGAAATCTGCTGTGTTGGTCAGGAAATTTGAGCATCACTCTCAGAGACGCATCCATAGAGAGGACGAAGCTCGACTGTTAGGTTCCAGTCTGCTTATTTGAGCCTATAGCATTCTCAAATCTGATAGACTGGGGCCGGATAGGGCCGAAAATCCCACAAATAAATGCCTCTGATGGGAATCAAACCCATTACCACCCCGCCCACAAGCCCAAGATGCTAACCACCGGACCACAGCAGCTGGTGTGTTTGTCTTTTGCTCCGAATGAAAGGCGTTAATTTGTGTCAGAGACAATATGGACGTATTTGTCCATTATCCATCTCCAGCGAAAAGCCGTAATTAGTCCAGATATAGTACTGACGTATGTTTCTGTTAAAAGACAGAGAAAAGAAAGAAGAAATTGAAGGAAAAAGCAAACAGCAAGCAAAATGTGGATAAGAATGAAAAAAATAGAGTAAGTAAATCAATATGAAATAAAGAGAGAGAGAGAGAGAGAGAGAGAGAGAGAGAGAGAGAGAGAGAGAGAGAGAACGCGAACAGAGGAAAGAAGGAATGGGGTGAGGGAAGGAGAGAGAGAGAGAGAGAGAGAGAGAGAGAGAGAGAGAGAGAGAGAGAGAGAGAGAGAGTATAAACAGAAACCAGAAATGAGAAAGAAAGAAATGATCAACACACCGCCATTACATATGGGGTTATGAAATCTTTTGCCTGTATGGGAATAGAAACATACATTAGTACTATTTTTGGACTAACTACGGCTTTTCTCTGGAGGTAGATAATAGACAAATACGTGCATACTGTCTCTGACGCAAATTAACGCTTTTCATTAGGAACAAAAGACAAACACACCAGCTGCTGTGGTCCGATGGTTAGTATCGTGGGCTTTTGGGGGTGGTGGTAATGAGTTTGATTGACAGTGTCTTACTTCCTTATATAGCTATACATTGTGACAAGAAAAAAATCCTCCCATTTGAGGCATGGTACTTCAGAGGATAACTGTAAATGAGGCATGCCAAGCCCTTTTCTTAAACAGTTTCCTTGATGTCTTACCGTTCATGCAAAAGTTGTGATACACCATATGATTTGTAGTAAGATCGCTGGTTGAATTTAGTATCCAGATACATAAAAAATCTAGAATGTCACAGTTCAACATTTCTTCTATGATATAACCTTGCTTTCTCATCAAAATATGAGTGAAATGAGTTTAATTGACTGGTATCAATTCTTTTGCTTCTTACGACAACAACTTTTTTCAGACTTTTAGTACGTCTTTGGGGGCTATACCGCCAAAAATGTTTGTTTATTATCTGAATGTTGTTCACTTTTCAGTCAGACTTGTCTGTTTTGTTTCTTTTCTTGCTTTGTTTTCTTTCTTTTCGTTCTTATCGGAATTTAAATGCAGTAGGTATGATATACTGTATAACAGTTTGTCTTGAAAATGTTACGTGCCAAAACACTTGCTAATACTGAATCATTCCATGTATCAAATGCTGTCACTTAAATCTTAGAAGATCCTTACCTTAGCCTTTGAACTCAACTGTATAAATACAAACTGTTATTTCCATCTGGAAAGGTTTAAGAAAACTGTCATTTTAAGTCTCTATGCACTGACCTATTGAAGCAACTACAACATAACCTTGTGTAATGTGTTTCTGTCTCATAATTTTTTTTTCTTTCACATATATATATATATATATATATATATGTGTGTGTGTGTGTGTGTGTGTGTGTGTGTGTGTGTGTGTGTGTGTGTGTGTGTGTGTGTGTGCTTAACTCTTTGCAAGAACTTCTTGATCGCTCCATAACGAATGTTTTCTTGTGGAAAAATGTTCAGCCTTATCCCATTTGTTGAACTTTGCAACAACTTCTTTACCACACCATAATGAAAGTTCCCGTCTTGGACAGTGTTTGGTTTGTTCGTTTGTTTATTTTGTTTAGCCAAACTGTGACTGCTGAACTCTTTGTAACAACTGCTTCATTACTTCATAAATGATGTTTCCGTCCACGAATTGTTTGTTGGTTCGTTTGTTTGTTTGTTTATTCAATCTATTGGTTAGCAAGTATTTGATGATGACACAACTAATTCTCCGTCTGGAAAGGTTTGCTTTTTTTTTTCCCCGCCTAACTCTGATTTACCGACCTCTTTGAACGATTTCGTCATTGTATAATAATGTTATCGTCATAGACAGCTTTAAAAAACCCAAACAAACCATGTTCTAGTCTAGCTCTGATCCTACAACCATTTGTTTTCAGGGATGGGGTGCAGGTGGGGGGGCTCCTGCCTCACGTTCTCTCCCATATTTTTGTCCTTGTTACTTTTCTCTCTCTTCTTTTTTTTTAAATTTATTTTTTTATCTTTTTTTTAGTGGGTTCTCTGTCAACTCTTCCCACTCCCACCCCATTTCTTCTGCTACTGTTTCTTCTCCTTCTTCTGCTTCTTATTCTCTCTCCTCCTCCTCCTCCCCTCTCCTCCTCCTCCTCCTCCTCCTCCTTCCCTTCTTCTTCTTCTTCTTCTTCTTCTTCTTCCTTCTTCTTCGTCTTTGTTCTTAAGGTGAAGAGAAGAGAACAAAGATGAAAATGAATGTGCCAATCGAACGCTATTTCCTTCTCCTCCGCTGCTCGCTCAACGCACTGTAACTACTTCATCACTCCATCTGTGATGTTTTTTCCTCCTGCAGTTTTGTTTGGTTTGTTTGGTTTTGCTTTGTTTGTTTGTTTGTTTGTTTGTTGTTGTGTTGTTGTTGTTGTTGTTGTTGTTGTTGTTGTACTTTAGCCTGACCATAATCTCTAAACTCTTGGTGATTACTCTTTATAGTTTCAAAACTCATGTTTCCGTCTCAAGCGCCTCGGAAAGAAAGAAAAAAGACAGAAAAATGGCCGAGGGATCTGTGCCATATGGAGTTATTTAGAACCTGCTGACATTTGAACAACGAGAATCGATCCTGTAAAAAAGATAAAAAACAAACAAACAAACAAACAAAAAATCTACCACAGTCCCCCCCCCCCCCCCCCCCCCCCACTTTCTTTCTGTTTTTTTTTCCCCCTTCCTTTTTCTTCTTTTGTTTTGCAGCCAGCGCATTGATACAGCGAAAAACAAGCGAAAACAAAACAAACAAACAAGCATTCACTTTCCCCATAACATTTTCCTCCCTATTTCTTCCCGTTAGCCTTATTCACATGACTTAATCGGAAGTCGTTACCGTGTGTGTTACAAATCGTGGCAGCGGATGTGTGTTGATACTGCCGTTAAATGATTTTTATTTCTTGTTGTTTAATCCCATCGTGAGAAAAAAAAAAAAAAAAAAAAAGAAGAAAAAAGAAACAAATAGCATAAAGAGGAAAAGCTGTTTTCGAACCAATTTAGGCCTGTAATGTGTAAACCCTCATCATTAATGATTATTAAAAGCGGATAATTGCGTGTGGACAAAGGGTCTGAGGTGCCTGAACCACAGGGTAATCTTGTAAACAAACTGATTTAGGTCTAGTCACGTGTTCGACCGACAAATGATGATTGACCGCACGTGATGAAAAAGATCGCGTCTTTTTGGCGGTTTTTTTTTTTTTTTTTTTTTTTTTTTTTTTTTAGTGTGTGTGTGTGTGGCAGAAACGAGTTAGTCATGTGATATGTAAAAAACTTCTTCTTGCTGACCCAAACCGACATTTCTGCTCTGTGTGCGTGTGGTGTGCGTGCGTGCGTGCGTGTGTGCGTGTGTGCGTGTGTGTGTGTGTGTGTGTGTGTGTGTGTGTGCTGCGCGTGGGTGCGCGTGCATGCATGTGTGTGTGTGTGTGTGTGTGTGTATGTGTGTGTGTGTGTGTGTGTGTGTGTGCGTGTGTGTGTGTATGTGTGTGTACGTGTGTGTGTATGTGTGTTTGTTTGTGTTTTGTGTGTGTGTGTGTGTGTGTTGTGTGTGTGTGCGCGCGCGCGCGGCGCCCGCGCGTGTGTGTGTGTTTTTTGTGGTGTGTGTGTGTGTGTGTGCGTGCGTGCGTGCGTGCGTGCGTGCGTACGCGCGCGCGCGTGCGTGTGTGCGTGTATGCGCACGAACGTGTACGCGCGCCTACATGCGTATGCGCGAATATGTAAGTGAATGCAATTAATTAACCTATATGAAAAGAAATTGGAATGTTATATCCTTTGTCTGTTGAAAACAGTTCCCAGTGTAATCCCAGTCGTGGTGTTACCAGGTAATTAACCTTTGTCTTGCATGGCATCGGCTTTGTCAGACTCTGGCAAGTGAGATGAATATGGGGAAAAAAAGAACCGGGTTTTCGGTAGCACCTTTTCATCATTGATTTCCAGAACGACACAAACTCGCCCAGCGTTTTGGTACTGTGGGCCTTCCAACTTCGTTCTAATAAAAATGTTATTTTTTTGTTCGTTTGTGTGGGTGGGGCAACTATAACAGCAACATGAGACTGCCATTCCCTTGCTATGTTTTGACATGAACCTGTCAGACTCATCTTCCTGTTTTGGAAACCAGTAGTTCGTCGTCTGAAAACGGTAATCTTCCCGGTGTGCCGGTGTAACAGCCCGTTCTTACCTCCCTCTGGAACTTACCCCGGGGTAAGTCTGGGCTAGCCTGCTTTTACCCCCGGGGGTCATTCCAGGACTAGCTAGAACTTACCCCCCCCCCCCTAGTTGGAACTTACCCCCGCGGGGGTAAGTTTGGGCTAGCCTGGATTTACCCCCCCCCCTCCCCAAAAGGGTCAGTCTAGGACTATTTGGAATCTTCCTCCACCCCACCCCACCCTTCAAACAAGAGAGGGTTATTCAGGGTTTTCCTCTGCCTTTTCCCAACACGCACACCCGCCTTAAAAAAATGTGTTAGCCTGCATATTTACCCCTCCTCTCCCACTTCCTATATACAGTCAGTTGGTTTAGACAAAGTGTAGTTCTAGACTCTTCTCAATAGATGGACCTCCTACTCCTCCCCCCCCCCCCCCCACACACACACACACCCTGGTTCACTAACAGATACGTATTAGCTTACATGCGTAGGTCAATATTCGGGTGTGTGAGTACGCCCGTACATGCGTGGGAAAGAAAGACGGCTACATACCAATGTGACCAAGTACCAATGTGACCAAGCGTAGTTGTGACAAAATGTCGTTGTGACCACGTGTCGTTGTGACCAAGTACCGTTGTTGCTTCATCCCGGTTTGCCTCTTTTAACTATTTTACAGCTATTTAGTCTCTTGAGTACCTGTGTACCTTAGCTTGTACAATGCAGATGACTAGTGGTCAGTGCCACTGACCACTGGTCATTATGACGTAAATCGGAGATTTTAACTACTTAACAGCTAATTAGTGTTTCCCGAGTGCTTGTGTACCTTGTACAATGTAGATTACTTGTGGTCAGTGCCACTGACTACTTGGTCATTATGACGTAAATCGGAGATTTTAACTATTTCACAGCTAATTATAGTCTCCCGAGTACCTGTGTACTTTGTACAATGCAGACGACTGGTGGTCAGTGTCACTGACCACTGGTCACTGTGACGTAAATCAGATATTTCGAATATTTTACAGTTTATCAGTGTCTCATGAGTGTTTGTATACCTTGTGCAATGCAGACAACCAGTGGTCAGTGTCACTGACCATTGGTCACTTTAATGTATATCAAAGATTTTAACTATTTTTACAGCTAATTAGTGTCTTCTGAGTGCCAGTGTACCTTGTACAATGTAAATGACGGGGGCGTCAGTTCCAACTAGGGGGGGGGGGGGGGGGTAAGTTCCAGCTAGTCCTGGAATGACCCCGGGGGTAAAAGCAGTCTAGCCCAGACTTACCCCGGGGTAAGTTCCAGAGGGGGAGGGGGGGGGGGTAAGAATGGGCTGTTACACCGGTTTGCATCTATTTCTGTCCAAACGAGTGAGAATGGGTTCTATTTCTGGAGAGGAAAGATATCGGGGATACGGTTTCGTTTTCACAGTCAATTTTTTGGTAAGTTATTTTTGACAGTGTGAAAACGATATTTTTCTTCTGTCTGATTCATATCTTTATACGTTTACATGGAGAGAGAGAGAGAGAGAGAGAGAGAGAGAGAGAGAGAGAGAGAGAGAGAGAGAGAGAGAGAAGAGAGAAGAGAGAGAAAGAGAGAGAGAGAAGGTAGAGACAGGGAGCTGGGCTGCCAAACTGACGGTCGGGAGTTTGAAGCTAGCTCGTAGCGGTTGGATTTTCACGGCTTGAAAAGCCTGTCAGAGACCTAACTCAGTTCAGGCAAGGTTAAGGCGGCGGAAGGAGAAGGGTCGTACGCGGCTTTCCATCAAGCCTCGCTCACGGTGAACAATTTACGGTTCATTACCCCTACTACCATTAAGCAACAGGGCTTTCAACGTTCTTCAAAGAAATATTCAAATTACAAGACAAACACAACGCGTTTCGACCTCTTTGGTCTTCTTCCGGGAAGACGAACAACATTCAAGACCATGAAAACGAAGAACGAACTGTTGTTTATCTCCTCAAACTGGGCGCAGCATTGATGTGGAATGGACGCTTTCATCAACATTGATGTGGAATGGACGCTTTCATCAACATTGATGTGGAATGGACGCTTTCATCAACATTGATGTGGAATGGACGCTTTCATCAACATTGATGTGGAATGGACGCTTTCATCAGCATTGATGTGGAATGAACGCTTTCATCAACATTGATGTGGAATGGACGCTTTCATCAGCATTGATGTGGAATGAACGCTTTCATCAACATTGATGTGGAATGAACACTTTCATCAACGTTGATGTGGAATGGACGCTTTCATCAGCATTGATGTGGAATGGACGCTTTCATCAACATTGATGTGGAATGGACGCTTTCATCAACATTGATGTGGAATGGACGCTTTCATCAGCATTGATGTGGAATGAACACTTTCATCAACATTGATGTGGAATGGACGCTTTCATCAACATTGATGTGGAATGGACGCTTTCATCAACATTGAATCTTATCGCGCAGAATGGAACTAGGCTACGCCTTTTTTGTTTTCGCTTTTTTTTTTTCTTTTTTTTTAGATTGAGGTTTATGGTCAAGTGGTAAGACCAACGGGTAACCCTACAAAGAAAATAGAGAAAGGAGGGACAGGTCAGAAGGATGCAAGAGGGTATCTGTCTAATCTTGCATTGGTACTACCAACACGAAAACGTGTTGAGACTGGCAGCGTAGATGGACTTTCTGTTTTAGTTCTGAACGCCGAGATATATTATCCCGTCAAAAGATAGTTTTGCATGTCCATTTCCATCGTTCGTCTCAAAGTTAAGAATAAGAATTGTTTTTAAGTCTGCCTCATATACAAAATCAGATTTTATTTTGATTGCGAATGGGGAGACATTTTCTCCGTCTTTTTGATCGGTAGGTCTCTCCTTGTTTTACGTTTTACGTTTCAGAACAGGGCATAAAGTTTCCTCTCTCTGAAATACGGCTGCATTTTCCATGTGTGCTCACAGGTTCATTAATTCGGTTTAAGGTCAGTATGGAAACTGACTTCTAAGAGTATGCACTGAACTATAGCCAAAGCTTTTTTAGTTTCCGAAGTTTTTTTTTGTTTTTGTTTTCATGGGAGCTGACTTTTCTTTGAAATCTTTCGTAGGTGTACTTTTTAAAGTTCAAAATGGAACCAAGCTGTCAAAGTAACTATATCGGCAGGTTTATTTTTAAGGTTCAAAATTATACATTACCTTTCGCGAACTTGTGCCCATTATTGTAATAATCTACACCTGGCAGCAATACAAATCTTAATTGTCGGAAATAAAGCAGTCCTGTCGGCTGCTACCACACACACACACACACACACACACACACACATATATATATATATATATATATATATATATATCAACAGTGGCAGTTGTAACTATTTCTGTGACATCTATTTCTTACCGGGCAGAGAAAGATTGCGACAAAGGGAAACCCGACTGGTGATTGCGTTGAGGAGGGCAAGGGAGTGAAGTGTTGTTCTTTGTCAGATAGGCGGGCTTGCTGTTTGTTACGACGTGACTGTCGACAGTCCTTCAGAGATAGGGGCCCACGTCGTCACCACCCCTCAGCGTAGATAGCAGTCGTAGGAGGCCCCTAGGGCGGCGTTGTTATCGCCTGTCCGCTACCACTCCTCACTCCCGCCCCACCCACGTCACTTCCTGTGCGGCAAACGAGGCTGACCTGCATTATCTGTGCGCGGTACACACCTTTCTGTGTTGGGGCTGGATCATGGTGGGAAAGCTGTGGTGTGTTTGCGAGTCTAATTTCTGTGAACTTCCAGGATGTGCGATGTATTGTTTAAAAACAGTGAGAGATAAAAAAAGACTTCAGCTACTTTCAGGATGTTGCACCGTGTTCGTTTCGATTTGCTTTATCGTTTCTCGGCTCACAAATCATGCAGTTTAGAGAGGATGACATTGATGACAGCTGAGTGCATTGTAGAACATGTTCAAGCGAGATCTCCATTGGCACAGTCGTGTCATTCTTCATATCATGCTTCGTACAACGGAAACAGGTAACTGGAAGACGTTAGCATGATTGATAGAATCCCCATTATACTGCAGTCACTGTCTGATTGTTTTCAGCTCATAGTACTGCACATCTCTCGGGGATTACCGGTGTCTATGTCCCTTCGTTTTACAATCGGATCATCTTAAGCTAAAACTTGGCAAGATTGTGCTCTTGTAGACAGATCAAATGGATCCGTAGCCATTTTATTATCAGTTTCCTCCCCGCCTCCCCTCCCCTCCCAGTGATCTGCTCTCAATGATTTGTTATGGCTACAGAAATGTACTTGTATGAAGAGGACATGTGTGCCCAGCACAGTAAAAGAGTTCGTCAGTCGAAGAAAAAGAAAGTAGGTCTTTGCGGTGATCCCTTTTGACAGCGTGTGAGAACTAAGAAGACAATGTAACAATGATGAGAGGAGGACTTGGGGCCATGGCAAGGCAGGTCACTGCGAGAACCTCTTCCTAGCTTCACTTTGCGCATGTCAGAACGATGACGTGGTTCATCAAAACCACAGACTTTCCTGTGGCCCCCTGTGGTCAGCTAGACTATAAACAACATGACTTCATCAGACCGTAGTTTGGTTCTGATTGCCAGTTCCAGTGAAAAATGTTTTATTTTACCAGTAACACTAGTGACAGTATGTTTGTTATGACAACTCATCACAGTGTTGGTGCGTTTGTCACGTTTATACTCGTATCAGTGGAAGCGTGCTGGTTTTAATCACGATCACCAGTGACAACGTGTTGTGATGACCAATGCCAGTGACAGCGTGTTAGATGACTGATGCCAGTGACAACGTGTTACGATGACCAGTGCCAGTGACAGTGTGTTATGATGACTGATGCCAGTGACAACGTGTTATGATGACCGATGCCAGTGACAACGTGTTATGATGACCAATGCCAGTGACAGCGTGTTATGATGACCAATGCCAGTGACAGCGTGTTGGCTGTGGTCACTCCTACCAGAGGCACTGGCAGTTTTGAGACTCAGCATTCTCAGCACCATACAGCTGCGTCCAGGGGACAGAGGGAAAGCGTGACTTGGTGTACGAGACGAGTGATGACCACAACGTGCGTGGCAGCAAACCCCCAGACAGAGGAGCAGTGGAAGTGAAAGGAAGCCGTATCATGCTTGATAGCAGATGAGTGAAATGAAGGAGTACCAGGCAGAAAGCGGAACCTACGTATCTGTTTCATTCACTACACCTCCCATCTTCCTCTGCGTTGTCCACCCCTTTCATCATGTCCTTCACCCATCCGTCATGATTAGGCATGAACAGTCCAAGGTGATTACTGCGTACATGGGGATTTTTGCAGCCAGCGACAAACAGAGGGATGAGGGACGCAGATGAAGAAAAAAACTGATGACGGACGACGGCAAAGTCGGGAGATGGGATGGAGATGAATATGGTCGAGCCACCGCAGTGACAGATGATGAGGAGGGCTGCTACAGCAGTCAAGGGAACTAATGATGACAGCAGCCAGAGAAGGATACGGCAGTAATGACGGGGATCAATGAACAGAACAAGTCGCGCTTGATGGGAACAGCTGCTAATGGACATGCACAATGATGACAGATGACGCCGTTCAAGCACGTGCTACAACAGTGACACAAACTCGACAGAAGAAAGGTCACCCATAATTAAACGTACCATGACGATAGAAATTTAGGATGACACTCAGTTTACCGATACCAGTGTATTGACGGCAGACAACGTGGTTGTTTAGGACACTTGCAAGACAGCTCATGCTCAATGGTGAACAATAACCAATGATTGAAGTTTACAGCAGAGCAACAGACACGCATGAAAAAGAAGCAAAACTGCAAACATTGCTGTATCCGATAATGTAATGGAGCTGGCTATAAATGCATGTGAAATACGAACACATGCCACTGGCAACATGGAAAGTAAAACAAAAGGCGTTAAGTAAACAAGCAACACGATGATCTTGCAGTAACATGCAAGAACCTGGAAGAGCAAAGCTACTGCATAGGCCAGGTGACTTTTGAACAGTGCAGAAATTACGTAAAAGGCAAGGATCGGTGGTCAAGACTGTCTTCAGTTGAATGAGGGGTCATTAGCGGTGAAAAGAGCAGCTGACCCATCCACTCGTGCCGCAGTGCCCAGCTTACGCAACTGACCCGACATTCACGACAAGATTTCATTAAAGGCGCTGAAAGCTGAATAAGAGAAATAAACGGAAGTGACGCAGCGCATAAGGGACATCATGGAGACAAAGGCAGGAGATGAAAGGAAACGCTAATGACACGAAACCCTCTCTTCCTCCTCTGTCCCACCACTGCGGGAGACTGACGGAAGAGGAGGGGTGGGTGGGTGGGAAGAAGATGCCGGTTACAATGGCGAACTGCAGCTGCCGCAGTCCACTAGCTGTCGTGCCGTATGTGTCAGGTGATGATGGTAGTTGTGTGTGTCTGGCACTGACTGGCAGTGTTTCTGCTGTTATTCAGTTTGTGCTGTGCTCGTCTGTCTTCTTTCGTTGTTGCTATGATAAAAAAAAACAGTTAGCGCAATCTGTGCTGCGCATCGGACACAGGGAATAGAAGCCCTTATCCCCACGGTAGAAAATGCGTCACATGGCGAAGACATACAAACGAAACGAAAGCAAGAAACGGACCTACCAACAAACAAACAAAAGCAAAAGCAAAAACAACAGAAAAGGAAAGAAGAAGAAGAAGTAGAAGGAAAGTGAAAAAAAAATATAATGAAACAGTATCAAAATGTAAAAATGTGGAATCGATCCCTCATATACATGGTAGAGACAGTGCGCTATCGACTGCGCTACACATCATCCTTTATGCAACATAACTTCGCAATGGTAAAGGAGCATGGGGCATATTTTGACAGTCAAACTCTGTATGGAAGGTGTGTTGTTGTCTTTCGATAATTTTGTTAACAGCCGACGTGGGAGTTGAACCCACGGCCTTTTGAGTTTACTGCTCGGCGCCAAAGCCAACCGAACCAAGGACTCTGCTTAGAAAATATTCTGTCGTTACGTTGATGCGTAGTACGTCCTAATAAATGTGTTTGTCATAATTCTCTGCAGAGAAATGACATTTAACCATTAATCATTGAATGATTCATGTTATGCATTTTGGCTGCGAATGATCTTTAATATTTATCTTTCATCCACTGCCGATGGGGACGCTGCTGGCAAAGGAACTGTGGCGGTTTGGGCAGTTGGTGTCGCGCGTGCCTGGTACCTGTCGCTGCTATGGAAAAGCACGATTCCTTTTTGCAGTCTAGTGCAATCGTTCTTGTTCACTCGTTATGTATGCAAAGATCACAAGTCACATGTCAGCGGAAATTTTTCTGGTGGAAGAAGAGGCATTTCGGGCCCGAAGTAGGAAAACGGGAGGGCGTTGGGGTGGGGGTGGGGGGCGGATATAAACTCACATGGTTTATTTGAAG
>CM065722.1:49210314-49212814 GCA_033310375.1 Conus canariensis | reverse complement strand
TGGTGGCAAATTTCCTACCCTTTAACCACACAAAACAACTGAATGAAAACAAACAAAAACCGCAAAATACAAACTCAAACAAGCAAACAAAAACACACACAGGCACATGTAAACAGATGAATTTGCTCAGGAGGCCCGAAAACTGTATATTTTCGTGGTTTGCACCTCACTTTATCCACCTACCTATTCATGCATTTATTCTTTTTTTTTTTTTTTTTTTTAATGATTAACAGTTAGTGTTATCTCCAACACTCCCTTTGTTTTCGTTTTTGTTGTCTAGTTCAGCGATCAAACTCGCGTATGATTCGCTGCTGCTCCTCCTCTGTATACCTGTGCACCGGGAGCCAGCCCCACGCCTAGCTAGCTCTGAATAAATGATGGCCGCGGTATGCAGCCCTTTCAGCCTCAGTTCCTGGGACTGCTGGGAACAATGCTGCAGCCATTTCCGTGACCTCCGCCACGGCTGCACTATTGTACCGGACGGATCTAAATTGAGCCCAGCACGCGACAGACGGTACATACAGTCCCTGACGAAAACACCAGGTTTCGCAATACCACACCACAAGGATTCAAACCTCGCCGGTCCCCGACGACTAAATTTGGATGTTTGCCCCTGCCTGTCTTAACCGTCTTGTCGTTCTGGTGGCATTGGTGTAATGTAAGAAGGCTCCTACAACCCCTCAAATGTCTAGGGGGTGATTTTCTTCCTGTTTCTCGTTGCACCTTTGGTTGGGTATGTCTGCGTTATGCTAGACTGTAACGTAACCTCAAGGAGGACAGCGAAAGAGGTGACGGGTTTTGAAAAGGACTTCTGATGGTCGGAGATATTATAAGCTTTTAAAAGTACATGTGAGATTTAATTATATCACAGGCTTTCAAAACTAATGACGTAACTCACCTACATCACGGGGCTTCCAAAAGTATTTAAGTAATTCAAATTTGTTTTACATAAAGTGAAAATCTAATTTACATAAAGTGAAAATCTAATCAAGTATATTGGACACTTCCGAAAGTGCTTAAGTAAGTGAAAAATAATGCAGATTTGAGAAGATAAAAAAAAAACCCCACTCCTCCATACTCGGATGCATTGAAGATTTAAGCTTTAAAAGTGTTATAAGTCACAAGCTTTCAAAAATACATTTATGAAAGATTTTAATGGTGACCGCCATACGAAGAATATTGTTTTGTTAATGTTACTGTTTGTTGTTTGTATTGTCTGAAAAAAGGTATGTTCGTCGAAAAATGTACTTGTCTATTTGGTAGTGTATGTTGAATTAGTATCACTTCACATCTTACTAAGTGTGTTTCGCCTTGGTTTTCCCAGTAAAGCTGCTGAGACATATTTACTTTTAGCATAACTAAAATTACACAAATTCTAAAAGTACTTATTTAACTCAAATATAGTATATGTTTTGAAAAATGATTGTGCAATTCGGATATATCACTGGGTTCCAAAAGTATTTAGGTAACTGAAATATATCAAAGGCTTTCAAAAGTATGTTGGTAACGCAAATCTAACTCAGGCTTTCATAAGTACTTATATATCTCAAATAGATTATGGGCTGTGAAAAGGATTTACTTGACTCAAATACATCACAGATTTTGAAAAGTCCTTAATTCAAATATAAGTATTACGACCTTTGAAAAGTATTCATATCCACAAATGCACCACATGTTTCTAAAAGTATAAATATAACCCAAGTATGTTACAGGTTTTCAAAAGTATTTATGTAACTCAAACATATTTACAGGCTTTAAGAAGTACTTGTTTAATCAGTCTTCTTAAAGTATTAATATAACTCAAATATTTTCTGGACTTCACAAAATACCTATGTAACAGGAATGTAGCAATAGAATTAGAAAAATACGTATGGTAATCAAATATTTTACTCGTCTTCAAAGTACTTATGCAAGGCAAATATACTTTCAAAAGTATTTAAGTGACTCAAACATATTGCATGTTTACAATTGTACTTGTCTAATATGCTACAGATATCCTAAAGTACATTATATTTTGCAACTCAAATATAAAATGAAATTCGAAAAGTACCCATGGAACTCTACTGTATTGCAGGCTTTCAACAGTACTTATGGCACTCAGCTATATTATAGGTTTCCAGAAATACTGATATGTAACTCAAAACACAACAGGCTTCAAAAATACTTTTGTAATTAGATTTATAACCGGCCTCCAAAAATATAAATATGTCACCTGTACAAAATTATGGACCTGCAAAAGTACATGCATAACTCAAATATGACATGGGCTTCCAAAAATACGAATATGTAGCTCAAATGTAACTCCAATGCGTCAAAAGGTTAAGAAAATGCTTATGGTTATTCAAAGATATTATAAGCTTTCAAAAGTACTTAAGTAACTAAAATTTAACATTGGCTTCCAAAGATATGTTTGCAACTCTTATACATTTTAGATTTCAAAAAAAAAAAAATGTTAGTCAAATCTCTCACAGGCTTCCGAAAGGACTCATGTGACTAACAA
>CM065722.1:49197814-49200314 GCA_033310375.1 Conus canariensis | reverse complement strand
CACACCCTTCTGGGTTTTTTTTCTGAACTTGATAAAATCTTTGTTTCGGGTCGAATTTTTCCATTGCTACTTGACTGAGAGGTCTATTCATGAAATCAGACACACAAAAGAGCCCCCCCAAAAAAAAAACAACAACAACAACAACAAACAAACACACAAACAAATAAGCAAACAAAAACCGAGCAGGTGGATCTCACCGATGATGATGAATTTTTGCACCGTTGATCAATGGCCGTGCAGTGCAATGGTTCCAGCGAGTGACATTTTGTGATGAATGTTTTACCATGAGACTTGCCTGAAAGCAAACAGCTGTGAACTACTCGTGGCTCTCAATGTATGAGGGGCCTCTTTGAACGAGCAAACAGTGTCTTATGATACAGACCACAATACTACACTCCTTTAACTACAACATGATTCAAAAAGAAAAAAAAAAGTAGAGGAAGTGCAGAGAGACTACTGGCAGAGCAGCGGTTGAGATAAAGCAGCAGCTCCAAGGCATCACGTGACGTCTTGGCCTGCAACGGAAAAACGTGACATGTTTGTTGATATCACACTCAATATGATGCTTTATATAGACCGTCTTGACCGCCCTAACAACGCAGCTTCGTCTTTAGCGCATCGACTTGCCAGAAATGGCATTGCGGCAAACCTGTGCCAATAGCCAATCATTCCGGGTTTGTTTTTTTTTTCTCTACGATTCCTCGCGGGACTGCTCTGCTATAGGTCTCAAAATGAAAGAAGCCTAATTTTACCATTCTAATGAATCTGAACTGAGGTTACGGATTCAAACAATCAAATGCATTTCAAGTTCCTAAAAAAATGAAAATGAAAAAAAGGACAGACTTGGTGCTTTGGAATACAAGTTTCTCATGAGTGAATCAGTTCGATTAAATTGTAACTTTACAACACAAAACTTGGTTCAGCAACAAATTTAACCCTGTACAATAGGCCAGAATTTTTGTAACCCGTGTGCGTAATGATATATTCATCTTGATGCTGGACAAGTCTACGCACCTTAACGCACCTTAAGCAGACGATGAGAGTCGACCTTGTGGCAACAGCTGACAACATATTAGGCCTAGCGCTGTATGACCCGAAGTCAAAGTGGTAATTATAGCTTTAAAGTCATTGATTGACTTGAATCTATTTATGTCAGAGCATCAACTGTGGTGAAAATGGTAATAACCTTTGAAGTCATTCATTAAATTGAATCTATATCAGAGGATCAACTGTAGTCAAAGTGGTAATAAGCTTTAAAGTCATTGATTAACTTGAATCTATTCATATCAGAGCGCTGATAGATGTTTTGAAAGTTACCTGGAGCGAGAACTGTATTAGATGTTGGGAATGTTGACGTCAGTGGCAGAAAGAAATAAAAGACCAAATGACGCAAATGGACACAGATCGTGACAATTAGCTTAAGCATGGTTTAGATCAAACCTGTGGCTCTCTTACACTTGTTTATAGATGCAACGGCGTTTAATGAAATTTATTTGAATGATAGATGCACACTGGGGCATAGAGTGTGGTAATCAAACCAGGAAAAAAAAAAGGCCTTTCCAAGTTGGAACTGCAAATAAGATGAAGATCTTTGTCTTATAGAAGCTAGTAGGTCACTGGGTCATGCATGAGTCATAGCGCCTGGTAATAGTAGAAGATCTATAAACGCGACACAGCTAGAAATACACAGCAAACAGAGCGCTTGGCCACAGATTTTTATGATATGCTTAAAACAAAAAACAAACAAAAAGAAAAAAGGTGTGTGTGTGTGTGTGGGGGGGGGGGGGGGGGGGGGGGGAGAGAGAAAGAAAGAAAGAAAAAAAAAAAAAAGACGGTGCCAGTCTTGAACACATGCTCATTTGTGTTTGTTCATTTCTCTAGTTGTTGTTGCTGTGTAGATGTGTCAGGCACAGGGTATATGGGCAAGCTTGCAACATCCTTTTTTTTTTTTGGGGTGGGGGGGGGTGGGTGGGGGGTGGGGGGGGGTGGGGGGAGGGATGTCTCCTTGTCTGTCAGTTCTGCTAGGCGAGTTGGTGTCGTACGGAGCATTCGTTTGGAGTTACGGGGTGTGTATCAATTCCCTCATGAGAGCAAGAGTTACCCTACTTCTTCGTTAAAAAGAATAACGTTTAACTGATGACAAGCGTAGGGCTGCTGTATGCCCTGCCTGACTGTGGTAAGAATAACAACACCAACAGCATTATGCTGGATTACTTTTTTGAAAAGAAAGTACAAAAAGTAAGATGATAATAAAAAAAATTTTAAAAAGGTGAAAATATGGACTATTTCTCTCAGTGGTTTTTCTCCATAATTCCCACTCCCTCTAGGCGTGTAAAAAAAAAAAAAGGTGAAAATATGGACTATTTCTCTCAGTGGCTTTTCTCCACAATTCCCACTCCCTCTAGACCTTCTGTAAAAAAAAAAAGCGCTATTTAAGCTATCTGATCATGTTTTGTAATACAATCTGCACACGGTGACAGTGCCAAAGAACGTTAGGCCT
>CM065722.1:49182814-49195314 GCA_033310375.1 Conus canariensis | reverse complement strand
ATATACCCACATAACAAAATTTTGATGGATCTGACACATGAGATTGGAAGACAAATCGACATACCCGGTGATGAATATTTTGTTAAAAGATTAAAACAAATATGAGATGAATTGCATTTGTATCATGGAATGCCTCAAATGCGCTGATTTACGAAACCGATTTATTTTATGGAAGCATACTTGTGTTCATTTGCACAGACTGTAAGCTATGGGGAAGGCGAAGACCCGGAAAGGAGAAGGTTATGTTCAGTCTTGAGGGTAGATTTATTTTAAGTGAATACAGTCATTTAGGTCTGGTTTAAACAAACAAACAACAACAACAAAAAATTTTATGACCTCTTGTACTTCCACGTGATGGGATTTCAGCAAGCGTCCCGCATACTTCAAACTGATACAAAAATAACAAATGAGCAGGGAAACTCTTCTTCCCATGGTGAAATAATTATGCGCCCATAGCTCCAGACGAATGCTGCTTACGACTCCAAATCGCCTGGAACACATGCAAACAAAAAGCGCACAGAATGAACAACAAGACATCCCAAATAAGGATGTTCTAAGCTTGCACATATACCCTGTGCCTGACACACGTACGCAGCGAAAACAATTGGAGAAAATTGTGTTGGTTCATTTCTTCTGTTGTTGTTGGTACGTGCATATGTGCGTGCGCGCGCGCGTGTGTGTGTGTTTGTGCGTGTGTATGAAAAATATAATAATAATACTAAAAAAAAACGACAACTACCATATTTTGTGTTCTTGTTTCCATGTAATTCTTTTCCTTCATACAACACACACACACACACAACACACACACACACACACACACCACACACACACACACACACACACACACACACACACACACACACACACACACACAACACACACACACAACACACACAACCCTATGGTTTTGGAGGTAACGATCTTACATTTCATGTCATTTTATGCTACTACTGCAGACAGGTAGCAGGGGAAAAAAATGTGCGGGTTGGTGGAAATAGTACAGAATGAGACAGAACACAGCTTTCACCTTTCAGACTGGCGTGTTTCCTTGCGTGACCATGGTGTATTCTGTTTCAGAAGGATCCGCTGGGTGTGTGAGGTGGACACGTGAGGAGTGCATCAAGGCCGTTGACAGCTGTAACATAATCGCAGCATAACTGGCTGTGGTTCGAGCGCTTCATGTACACCAGCAGACAAGACAGCACGTGCAACATGGTGAGGCGCAGTGTGTGAGGCGTAGCGCAATGCTGCAGTGACCGGGGTCAGAGCCGGAACCTGAAGGTCGTGATGGGTCAGTGGGTGCACCGTGCCGCTGTCTGCCCTCTCCGCCTCCCCTGACCGGCCGATGACCTTCCCGGAACCATGACATGACCGCACCCTCCCTCTCCCTCTGACGCTCTCCCCCACTCCCCCTCCCCGCCGTCCTTCTTCAGCTCTCCTCGCTCACCCCGCTGGAAAGTCAGAAAAAGAAGGAGGTGGACTGTTTTTATCGTTTTTTTTTTTTTTTTTTTTTTTTTTTTTAATATTCTACCCAAAGTCAGAACATGCTATTGCGGGTATTGTGACCAAAATGAAGGTCATATCATTTTCGAAGCTGCTGTCCAGAAGGACTAGATGGATCCGACTGCTGATTCTGTTAAATGTCTTCGTGATGGGCTCTCTGGGATGCATCTTCTGGTACTCCCAGGACTTTGGCCAGGGGTGGTCAGCCCAGACACAGGATGTGGCGGGTCCACATTACCATGTCCGGCACCTGCTGAGCAACAGCTCCAACTACCCCCCGGACATCTTCTCTGTGGCGGACCGCCGGAAGGGCGCCGTTGTTCTGCACATCATCGGCATGATCTACATGTTCGTGGCGCTGGCCGTGGTGTGTGACGAGTTCTTCGTGCCCGCCCTCACCGTCATCACGGAGAGGTTGGCCATCTCGGAGGACGTGGCGGGCGCCACTTTCATGGCGGCGGGGGGCAGCGCCCCGGAGTTGTTCACCAGCATCATCGGCGTCTTCATCGCCGACAGTGACGTGGGCATCGGGACGATCGTCGGCTCGGCCGTGTTCAACATCCTGTTTGTGATCGGCATGTGCGCGTTGTTCAGCAAGGACATGTTGTATTTGACCTGGTGGCCGCTGTTCCGGGACGTGTCCTGGTACAGCCTGGCGCTGTCCCTGCTCATCTACTTCTTCTACGACAGCCACATCTACTGGTGGGAAGGCCTGATCCTCTTTCTCTGCTACATCGGTTACGTCGTCTTCATGAAGTTCAACCACGTGGTGGAGGCTAAGGTGAAAAGCTGTCTGCGTCGTCCCAAGATGGTGAACAAGGTGCAGAGCACCGATCAGCTGATTGAGCAGGTCAGTGCCCCCCCCCCCCCCCGCCCCTTTTCTAACTCCCCTTCCCTGGCCCCTCACTTTCTGTAGGGTCTGGTCCGAGTCACATCACCCACTCCAGCCCTCGGTTTGGACATATCGTCATCATCATTTCAATCATGCCGTCAGTGTTTCTGAAACGCAGTATCTTGCATTAGTAACTCAGATCACAGGTCAAATCCTCCTTCTCCTCCTCCTCCTCCTCCTCCTCCTCATCATCATCATCATCATCATCTTCTTCTCGTTCTTCTTCTTCTTCTTCTTCTTCTTCTTCTTCTTCTTCTTCTTCTTCTTCTTCTTCTTCCTTGCCCTCTCCCTCCTCCTCCTCCTCCTTCTCCTTCTTCATCTCTTGCATGAGCAAATCGGTTCCCGGGTCAAGTCACCATCATCATCATCATCATCATCATCATCATCATCATCATCATCACCATCGTCGTCGTCGTCGTCGTCGTCGTCGTCACAGTATTTTGCATGAGCAACTCAGTTCTTTTCTCAAAGCATCATCATCACATCATCATCATCATCATCATCATCATCATCATCATCACCACCGCCGCCATCACCACCACCACCTCCACCATCGCCATCACCGTCATCATCACCACCACCATTACAATATCGCAGAAGCAGTTTAGTTCGCTGGTCAAATCATCATCGTCGTCATCATCATTATCGTCGTCGTCGTTGTCGTCGTCATCATCATCATCATCATATCATCATCATCATCATCATCACGATTCAGTGATCCCTTATGAAATCAATACGAAGCACACTCTGAACGATCTTGGCGGGGGAAAGGAATGGTGGCTCGGGGCGGTGTAAGAACGACTTCTGTGATGAGAAGTTGAACCTAAGTTTGGGTATGGTGGCTGGGAGGGGTATGTCAGATAAGATTTGGATCTGGGGGAAAGAGGGAGATGAAGGAAGGATACGGAGAAAGCTTAGAAGCGAGAGAGAGAGAGAGAGAGAGAGAGAGAGAGAGAGAGAGAGAGAGAGAGAGAGATTCATATCTGAAAACGAATTTTGGATGTTTTATACTGTTGAGGAGTTTTCATGCACACATATCTTTTGCGAATATGTATATGATCGACGTAACCGCAAACAAAACCTTTTTTTTTTTTTTTTTGGCACAACGAGAACACAATAAGATCCTCAGGTAAAATGGCAGCTAGCCCTTCCCTCCTGGGAACTGCGCTGTTAGGCTGTTTGTTATTAGCTGATATACCTGGCGTCCTTGGGGAACACTGGGCCAAACAGACGGTGTTACGCTGGAGGTACTCCTGTTCCATATTGATCGGAATGCCGGACACGCTCTACCAGGCTAACACCGGAGTGTAGCTCACTGTGTAAGAGGCACGTGAAACAGACACCGCAATCGCGAAAAAGCTCTAAAACGTCTAACACGTATCTGTGACGGTTGAGCTCGCGCGGCATAAAGCAGCGACACATCATTAGAAAAGCTGAACCTTGGTGAGCGGACAGGAGAGAGGGTTAAATTGCACTTAGACTGAGTCTGTAAGCTTGCTGGTTTTGTTGGATCTGCTTCCGGACTTCCATAGTGCGCAGTTCCCTGTAAGTTTGTTGTTGTAGGAAACACACTACTATTACTTTTACTACTGCTACTACAGCAACTACTACTACGACTGCTACTACGACTATGACGACTGCCACTACTACCACGACTACTACTACTATTACTACTACTACTGCTGCTGCTACTACTACTACTACTACTACATGCTAGTTCGCGACTTTTCTTCTGCAACAACAATAACAACTCCTCCTCCTCCTTCTCCTGCTCCTGCTCCTCCTGCTCCTCCTCTTCCACCTCCTCCTCCTCCTCCTCGTCTGAGAGATCGAGGTGGCTGACAGATATGAAGGAGTGAGGATATGTAGCGTGGTAAGTATCCATCAAAACTACGGAAAGCCAGGACAGCAATCTTTTAATGTAATTCGAAATGTGATAGGCAGCCAGTGAAGTTTAATCCGTAACGGAGTGACATGATCGTTTGAACGTTTTGACAATCAAGCGGACAGCATTGTTTTGATCTCGTTTTATCCATTCCAAGCAGGCTTAGAGCTTTTGACAACCGGGATGGGGATATACTGGATCTGATGGAAATCGAACCTATGGGTTCAAATAGAAAGACTGGCAGCATGCAGTGTGCTATGGGTTCAAATAGAAAGACTGGCAGCATGCAGTATGCTATGGGTTCAAATGATAAGACTGGCAGCATGCAGTATGCTATGGGTTCAAATAGAAAGACTGGCAGCATGCAGTATGCTATGGGTTCAAATGGTAAGACTGGCAGCATGCAGTATGCTATGGGTTCAAATGGTAAGACTGACAGCATGCAGTATGCTATGGGTTCAAATGGTAAGACTGGCAGCATGCAGTATGCTATGGGTTCAAATGGTAAGACTGGCAGCATGCAGTATGCTATGGGTTCAAATGTAAGACTGGCAGCATGCAGTGTGCTATGGGTTCAAATAGAAAGACTGACAGAATGCAGTGTGCTATGGGTTCAAATAGAAAGACTGGCAGCATGCAGTGTGCTATGGGTTCAAATAGAAAGACTGACAGCATGCAGTATGCTATGGGTTCAAATGGTAAGACTGGCAGCATGCAGTGTGCTATGGGTTCAAATGGTAAGACTGGCAGCATGCAGTATGCTATGGGTTCAAATAGAAAGACTGGCAGCATGCAGTATGCTATGGGTTCAAATAGAAAGACTGGCAGCATGCAGTATGCTATGGGTTCAAATAGAAAGACTGGCAGCATGCAGTATGCTATGGGTTCAAATAGAAAGACTGGCAGCATGCAGTATGCTATGGGTTCAAATAGAAAGACTGGCAGCATGCAGTATGCTATGGGTTCAAATAGAAAGACTGGCAGCATGCAGTGTACTATGGGTTCAAATAGAAAGACTGACAGCATGCAGTATGCTATGGGTTCAAATAGCAAGACTGGCAGCATGCAGTGTGCTATGGGTTCAAATAGAAAGACTGACAGCATGCAGTATGCTATGGGTTCAAATAGAAAGACTGGCAGCATGCAGTATGCTATGGGTTCAAATGGTAAGACTGCAGCATGCAGTATCTATGGTCAATGGTAAACGGCAGCATGCGTATGCTATGGTTCAAATGGTAAGACTGGCAGCATGCAGTATGCTATGGGTTCAAATGGTAAGACTGGCAGCATGCAGTATGCTATGGGTTCGAATAGAAAGACTGGCAGCATGCAGTATGCTATGGGTTCAAATGGTAAGACTGGCAGCATGCAGTATGCTATGGGTTCAAATAGAAAGATTGACAGCATGCAGTATGCTATGGGTTCAAATGGTAAGACTGGCAGCATGCAGTATGCTATGGGTTCAAATGGTAAGACTGGCAGCATGCAGTATGCTATGGGTTCAAATGGTAAGACTGGCAGCATGCAGTATTCTATGGGTTCAAATAGAAAGACTGGCAGCATGCAGTATGCTATGGGTTCAAATGGTAAGACTGGCAGCATGCAGTATGCTATGGGTTCAAATGGTAAGACTGGCAGCATGCAGTATGCTATGGGTTCAAATGGTAAGACTGGCAGCATGCAGTATGCTATGGGTTCAAATGGTAAGACTGACAGCATGCAGTGTGCTATGGGTTCAAATAGAAAGATTGACAGCATGCAGTGTGCTATGGGTTCAAATAGAAAGACTGGCAGCATGCAGTGTGCTATGGGTTCAAATAGAAAGATTGACAGCATGCAGTATGCTATGGGTTCAAATAGAAAGATTGACAACATGCAGTGTGCTATGGGTTCAAATAGAAAGACTGACAGCATGCAGTGTGTATGGGTTCAAATAGAAAGACTGGCAGCATGCAGTGTGCTATGGGTTCAAATAGAAAGACTGGCAGCATACAGTGTGCTATGGGTTCAAATAGAAGGGCTGACAGCATGCAGTATGCTATGGGTTCAAATAGAAAGACTGGCAGCATGCAGTATGCTATGAGTTCAAATAGAAAGGCTGACAGCGTGCAGTGTGCTATAGGTTCAAATAGAAAGGCTGACAGCATGCAGTATGCTATGGGTTCAAATAGAAAGGCTGACAACGAGCAGTATGCTGTGAGTTCAGTTAGAAAGAGTGGCAGCATACAGTATAGTATGGATTCAAATGTAAAGACTGACAGCATGCAGTATGCTATAGGTTCAAATGGTAAGACTGACAACCTGTAATAAGCTCTGAATTCAAGTGAAAATATTGGCAACAAACACAGTGCTACTTTGAGAAGCCAAAACCAAACTATACGCACACCGGATAGCGCTCTCTTAGAGATTTCAGTCACGACCACAAAACTGTATGTCGCAATACAATGGGCCTATAAGGGTAACGCGCGGCCCCACTCAGTCCAGGTCTAATCCAGGCATTAATGCGTCCTGTACGGGCTACTCATGGCTGCAGGGCAGAGTATCTGTGTACACGGGGTCAGGCAGTCATGTCAGTATTGCATAGCTTTGTTGTTCATGGTCACCGTCCGTCCGTCGGAAAGTTGCTTCAGGATTTAGGTGTGCTGCGAAAGAACCTTAATCGTAGTATAACGTGTAGGGATTCGGACAGGTGGCGTGACAGCTTAGTAAAAGGGAAGGTAATAGGAAGTCGGTAGCGGAAGCGGAAATAAGATCGCAGGCGATAGCAGCGCGAGAAAAAGGTTTCGCCCCCCCCCCCCCCCCCCCCCCCCCCCCCCCCCATATTGTGAGAAACCTTTAGTGCTGATTTTTTCTCGCGGTACACTGGAAAAAGTGTGCAGGCTGTGTTTTATTGCAAATAGTGCGAATACACAGTAATTTCAGAGAAAGTGAAGAGGCATGTAGCGTTTCTTTCCTTTTTTTAAAAAAAATACATGCAGAATTTTCTTTTTTCAGAAAGAGGAAGAATACAGGTTGTGTTTTTTCCCTGTGAAAGCGAGGATACATTTTTTTTTTATCAAGAGAGAATGGAATACAAGTTTTTTTCCAGAGAGAGAGAGAGAGAGAGGAGGAGGGAGAGGAGAGGAGAGAGAGAGAGAGAGAGAGAGAGAGAGAGAGAGGAGAGAGAGAAGATTATGCTTTGACAAAGAGTGTGAGAATGAATGGAGGTGGAGACTTTTTTTTTCTCAGAGAGAGTGGGACTACAAGTAGTGTTTTTATAGAGAGATTGAGAATATAGGCAGTGCTTTGTTTCTCCATACAGGGTTAGAATGCAAGCAGGTTTTTCTCTCCGATGAGACTGAGGACATAAGTAGTTTTGTCACTGTCGTTGTTGTTGTTGTTGTTGTTGTTGTTGTTGAGATCGTGAAAATACAGTTAGTGTTATTGGTTTTTTTCTGAGAGAAAGAGAGAGTTAGGATTCGGGTAGTGCTAATTTTACACACACACACGCACAGAGAGAGAGAGAGAGAGAGAGAGAGAGAGAGAGAGAGAGAGAGAGAGAGAGAGAGAGAGAAAAACAGGATTTTTTCCCTAGAGAGTGAGGACAGAGGAGGAGGTGTTGCTTTTTTCCCCCAGACAGAATGAGGATACAGATAGTATTTGTTTGTTGCAATAATTGTTTTTCAGATAGAGTTGAGATACATGTAGAGTTTTTGTTGCTACTTTTGTTACTATTTGTCAGAGAGAGTCACGATACTGATTGTGATATTGTATTTTACCAAAGAGAGTGAAGATGCAGGTAGTAACGTTGTTTTTTTTATCCCCAAAAGGAGTGAGGAGCAGTAACATTTTCTTTTTCCGAAGAGAGTGAGGATTCAGGTTTTAATTTTTTTTCCAAAAAGAATGAAGGCACAGGCAGTAATATTGTCCTTTCCCAAAGAGAGTAAGAGTATAAGTGGTAATTTTGTTGTTGTTTTTTCCAAAGAGAGTGAGGATACTAATATTACGTTTTTTGAAAGAGAGTGAGGGTAGAAGAGGTCATTTTTTTAAAGTAGAGTAGAAGATACAGGTAGAAATGTTTTTTTTCCGAAAGGGATGAGAACACAGGTTTCCCCCCAAAGAGATTGAAGATGCAGTTTTTTTTCATCAGAGAGAGAGAGAGAGAGAGAGAGAGACTGAGCATACAGGTAGTGTTGAATTTTCCTGAGAGAGAGTGTGGATACAGGTAGTAATGATTTTTTCCTGAGGGAGACAGTGAGGATACAGGTACCGTTGATTTTTCCTCAGAGAGAGTGAGGATACAGGTAGTGTTGATTTTTCCTGAGAGAGAGTGAGGATACAGGTAGTGCTGATTTTTCCTGACAGAGAGAGAAGAAGAAGAGGAGAGAGGAGAGAGAGAGAGAGAGAGAGAGAGAGAGTGAGGATACAGGTAGCGTTGATTTTTCCTCAGAGACAGTAAGGATAGAGGTAGTGTTGATTTTTCCTCAGAGACAGTAAGGATACAGGTAGTGTTGATTTTTCCTCAGAGAGAGAGAGAGAGAGTGGGGATTCAGGTAGGGTTGATTTTTCCTCGGAGAGAGTGAGGATACAGATAGCGTTGATTTTTCCGAGAGGGAGAGAGAGAGAGAGAGAGAGAGAGAGAGAGAGAGAGAGAGGGGTGGGGATTCAGGTAGCGTTGATTTTTCCTCAGAGAGAGAGAGAGAGAGAGAGAGAGAGAGAGAGAGAGAGAGGATTCACGTAGCGTTGATTTTTCCTCAGGGATTGAGGATACAGGTAATGTTGATTTGATTTTTTTTCAAAGGAGAGAGAAGGGACAGGAAGCGTTGTCTTTTTTTTCCCCCAGAGAAAGACTGAGAGAGGATACAGGAAGTGTTGCTGTTTTGCAAAGAGAGTGAGGTACAGGCAGTACTGCTTTCCCCCAGAGGTATTTAAAATAAAGGTATTGTTTTCCCACCGACAGAGAATTCAGGTAGCGTACCTTTTTTTTTTTTTTTACACAGAGAGTGTGGATACAGGTAGTTCTGGTCTTTCCTCCGAGAGAATGAGAATACAGGTAGGGTTGATTTGTCCTCAGAGATAGTGAGGCTACAGGTAATGTTGGTTTTTTTTCCTCAGGTAGAGTGAGGATACAGGTAGTGTTGATTTTTCCTGAAGAGAGAGAGAGAGAAGAGAGAGAGAGAGAGAGAGAGAGAGAGGGATACAGGTAGTGTTGATTTTTCCTGAGAGAGAGTGTGAATACAGGTAGTGATGATTTTTCCTCAGAGAGTAGTGAGGATACAGGTAGTGTTGATTTCCTCAAAGAAGTAAGGATACAGGAGAGAAGAGAGAGGATACAGGTAGTGTTGATTTTTCCTCAGAGAGAGTGTGAATACAGTAGTGTGATTTTTCCTCAGAGAGAGTGTGGATACAGGTAGTGTTGATTTTCCTCAAAGAGAAGTAGTGAGGATACAGGTAGTGTTGATTTTCCTCAAGAAGAAAGTAAGGATTCCAGAGAGAGTGGATACAGGTAGTGATTATTTTTCCTCAGAGAAGGAGGATACAGTAGTGTTGATTTCTCCTCAAGAGAGTAATGGATACAGGTAGTGAATTATGTTCCTCAGAGAAGGAGGATACAGGTAGTGTAGGATTTCGAGAGCAGGAGAGAGAGTAAGGAATAAGGATACAGGTGTTGATTTTTCCTGAGACAGAGAGAGAGTGAGGATGAAGGTAGAGTGATGATTCTGAGAGAATGAGAGAGTAGGATACAGGTAGTGTTGATTTTTCCTGAGAGAGAGAGCGTGAGGATACAGGTAGTGTTGATTTTTCCTGAGAGAGAGCGTGAGGATACAGGTAGTGTTGAGTTTTCCTCAGAGAGAAAAAGTAAGGATACAGGTAGTGTTGACTTTTCCTGAGAGAAAACGAACGAACGAACGAACGAAATTTTGTTTATTCAGGGATATGATATAAGCATACAAGCGTGCTTTTTTACACTCAGCCCAGAGAGAGAGAGAGAGAGAGAGAGAGGGGAGAGAGAGAGAGAGAGAGGGAGAGAGAGAGAGGAAACACACACTCACACACACACACACACTCCACACACACACACACACACACACACAACACACACACACACACACACACACACGCACGCACGCACGCACGCACGCACACACACACACACACACACACACACACACACACACACACACAAACACAAAAACAAGAGAGAGAGAGAGAGAGAGAGAGGATACAGGTAATGTTGATTTTTCCTGAGTGTGAGTGTGGATACATGTAGTGTTGATTTTTCCAGAGAGAGAGAGAGAGAGAGAGAGAGAGAGAGAGGAGAGAGAGTGAGCATACAGGTAGTGTTGATTTTTCCTGAAAGAGAGTAAGGATACAGGTAGTGTTGATTTTTCGTGGGAGAGAGTGACGATACAGGTACCGCTGATTTTTCGTCAGAGAGAGTGAGGATACAGGTAGTGTTGATTTTTCCTGAGAGAGAGAGTGGGGATACAGGTAGTGTTGATTTTTCCTGAGAGAGGAGAGAGAGAGAGAGAGAGAGAGAGAGAGAGAGAGAGAGAGAGAGAGAGAGGATACAGGTAGCGTTGATTTTTCCTCAGAGACAGTAAGGATACAGGTAGTGTTGATTTTTCCTCAGAGACAGTAAGGATACAGGTAGTGTTGATTTTTCCTCAGAGAAAGTAAGGATACAGGCAGTGTTGATTTTTCGTGAGATAGAGTGAGGATACAGGTACCATTGATTTTTCCTCAGAGAGAGTGAGGATACAGATAGCGTTGATTTTTCCTCAGAGAGAGAGAGAACGAGAGCGAGAGCGAGAGAGAGAAAGAGGGGATTCAGGTAGCGTTGATTTTTCCACAGGGATTGAGGATACAGATAATGTTGATTTTTTTTCCTCAGAGAAAGTAAGGACGCACAGACAGACAGACAGACAGACAGACACACACACACACACACACACACACACACACACACACACACACACACACACACAGAGATAAGGAGAGAGGGAAAGGATACAGGTAGTTCTTTTTTTTCCAAAGAGGAGACAGGTGGTGTTGCTTTTGCACCCCAGAGAGACTGATATCTAAATTGCTTTCGTTTCCCTGAGAGAGTGAAAATATAGATAGCGTCGTCTTTTTGTTAAGAGAGAGAGGGAGAGTTAGGATAGAGGTTATGTTGTATTTGTCCCCCCGAGAGAGAGAGAGAGAGAGAGAGAGAGAGAGAGAGAGAGAGAGAGAGAGAGAGAGAGAGAGAGTGGGGATACAGGTAGCGTAGTTTTGATTCCCAGGGAATTTGAGGATATATGTAGTGTTGTTCTTTTTCCCCCAGAAAGAGTGAGGATACATATAGCACTACTTTTTTCTCAAAGAGAGTGAGGAGGATACAAAGTCATATGGTATTGCTTTTTCCCGCAGAGAGTGAGAATTGTTGATTTTCCCCCAGAGAAAATGAGGATACGGGTGATGTTGTCCCTGTGTTTTTCCCCAGAGACAATAATTATACAGTCACTATTGTTGTCGATGTTTTTTTTTTCATAATGAGAATGAAGACACAGATAGTGTGGAGGGATTTGGGGGTCCCAGAGAGAATGAAGGTACAGGTGGTTTTTCTTCCAGAGAGAGAGAGAGAGAGAGAGAGAGGAGAGAGAGACAGACAGACAGACAGACAGACAGACAGACAGACAGACAGTCAGACAGACAGACAGACAGACAGACAGAGAAAAGACACATTTACCCTTTTGTTAATCTCGGTAAGATCGATTATACACGTAGTTTTTTTCTTCTTCCAGGAAACACTGATGCTACAGGATCTTGTATGACGAAGGAAGAGCATTTTTTTGTTTCACGTAGATTGATGATATAGAAATTTTTTTTTTTTTTCCCCAAAAGGCTGATGGTAAACAAGTTTTTACCGCCCGAAAATCAATTGATAGAAGTGGTGTTGTTAATACTTGCGCTGAAAGGCTGATGATACAGTTAATCTGCCGAACAGCAGAGGACATAGATAAAGTTTTTTTTTTTTTTTTTTTGCCGAAAGGCTGATAATATAGTTAGTATATGGCTTATGATTTTGCCGAAAGGCTGTTGACACAGATAGATGATTTTTAGCCGAAAAGCTGATGATATTGTTAGATTTCTTGCTGAAAGACTGGTGATACAGATTGTCTTCTTACCGAAAGGCTGTCGACTCAAATATCGGTTTTTGCCGAAAAGCTGGTAACAGTGTTTTGATAGACTTAC
>CM065722.1:49171270-49182714 GCA_033310375.1 Conus canariensis | reverse complement strand
CACCATTGCCCCTCTGTCGGAAGGTAAAACCAGCCGCTGCCCCCTGCCCCCCCTTCCTCACCTCTTTTGGCTTTGGCCCACCACTCGCCGCCGCCCTTCCTTCCTTCCTTCCTTCTTCCTTCCTTCCTGGCAGCGTGTGCATTTTCATCCCCTTCTCAACTGCTGAATTCTGGAGTGCCGGTGCTCTTATTTTTTTCCCACTCTCTCTGGTTCTGGCCATTTTGCTTTGAGTTCATTTCGTTTCATTTCTTTTTTTTTCTTTTCTTGTTTTCTATAGGGGTATTTTCTTTGTCTTTAACACGTCCTGGTAATCACAGAATTAAAATTTGGCCATGCACTAATGGAGAGTGGGACAGTCTGACATTAGGTGTAGTAATATTAAAATGTTAAAAACCAGCATCCTTTATGTTCGTTATTCATTTTGTTTTATCTATTTATGTAGGCCTATTTATTTATGCATTCATACATTCATTTGGTTATTTGTTTATTCATTTATTTTATAACGATGGTAAAGAAAGTACATTTGAAGACAGAAGCAAGGCGTCGTAGAGCTAGTAGACTGTTTTCTCGAGTACCTAGTTAAGGGAGGGGGGTGGGGGGGGGGGGGGTGAGGAGAGAAAGTTGCTGTATACGCAGTGGGACCTTATTCTTTGGCCGTCTCCTTTTGTGGTCATGCTCTCAGGTAATAAGCTCGCTTGTACATACATGCAAACGTTTAGTACAAATCCAAACACACACAGTCGTTGAATCAGAACATTCTTAGTCAAAACAACCAGCATGGAGGGCTGCTGAACAACAGGAACATGACCACCCAACTCCATGCTGTTGCTTCTGAAAGGCAAAGTAAGTTTGTTTGTTTTTTTAACAACGGGCACCTGTCATTGCTGCTGGTTTTACAAAGAGGTGTGTGGCCTTGTCGGATTTGCGTACCAGCATATCTATCACTGGGTTGCAGTTAGCGTTTTTTTTTTTTTTTTTAAACAAATGAAGATGTGATGGAAAACACACAGTGTTGTCACCATACCAAAGGTAAAACAGCTTCATTGAGCTGGGGTGTGGGTGTGGGGGGTGGAGTGAAGGAGGAGAGGAAGGTGGGTACTGTTTGGACTCTGAGACTTTTTTCCCCACCTAAAACACGAGTTTGATCAATATTTGAATCTTCCTACAACGGGCTGTGGAAGTGTGTTCCCCATACAGCAGAAGAGAAAATAAAACAGAAAGAAAATTCTTTTCTTTTTTTTCTGCAGTTCAGTTCTCTAAGGACACACAAACAAACTTTTGGTTTGCTTGTCTGTCTGTATTTGTCTAGCTCGTTAAGTTCTTGTTAGAGAACAACAAACGCCAGTGGTATTAAGATGCTGGACCAGAGCATATACACATAAAGGGTGCAGGTGGCGGGAAAGGGTAGGAAGATGGTTATAAAGGAGAGAGAGAGAGAGAGAGATGGAGGGGGATGGGGGGGGGGGGGGGGGGCTGGGGATGGATGGAGGAGAGCGGGGAGATGGGGAGGGTGGAGGTGGCGAGAAAAAGACTGGGAAGGGGAGAGAACTGAATATCACGCCAGCTGCAAATGTTAAACCCTGACAGCACTCGGACCTTCCAATACCGTGACAAGCACTGATGCGGTTACTTCACGGCTTTGTAGGAGGGCTTACCCTAATCTCCATGAGTGCATGTCAATGAACCTGGGTTTTCTACGATAAGTTATCGAGGAGAAAGGAAAGAGGGGGTGGAGGATAGGGGTGGGGGGTGGGAGTGCAAGTGTCTGTACCAGTGTAGGTCGGATGGCCTTGGTCTTCTTCCATTGTAATCTTTCTATGTTTGTACAGTCAGGATTGTATTACCTTTCATTGTGTGATTTCATGCCGATCTGATAAACATTGCTTTTTTTTTTTTTTTTTTTTTTTTTGCTTGCCTTTGCTTGTTTGAAGTACTTCCATTTCATTCAGATTATTTTTTCATAACACATAGATTTTACTGATTTTATTTCATCAAATAGATTTTTTTTTAACTTTCGTTGTTTTGAAAAAAAATCTCTTTTGCATTTATTATCTTTTTTAATCACGTTGGGTGTTGATTATCTTTGTAAGAGTGATTGAATTTCCTGACACTTATTGCACACTCTTTTTTTTTGCGCTGTGCTGACGTCATATGATTGCCACTTGCCTCCATGCATTTATTTCTTGTTTTCTTCTTCTTTAAAACTGACTGAGTGCTCTGAATCTCATTACTTTTTCTACGAATTTTTTCTTTCTCCCATGTCCTTTCTCGCCATCCTTAACAATGCCTTTTCCCCCTCACTTATTTATCACATTTTTCTGACATTTCTGTTTTTCTCTTTACTCTTCTTCAGCTACTTCCATTTTGCAATTTACGCTTTCGAGCTCTCCTGTGTTTGGCGAAAAGCGCTTACAAATGAACCAGAACTCGCAATCTCTTAATGCAGCTACAAACAAGAACTAAAAGCAACAACAAAAACAACAACACTGGCAAGAACAAAACCGAAAAAGAAGAATTATATAAACGGAACAATTTTGACAATATGTTCGAAAAGCTGAGCGAAACTAGTATTCACCCTAAATGGCTGTTCGCTATAATCCATAAGGTAATCTCTTATCAAATAGGAGGGGAAAATAGACATTGAAACACGCGGAGAAAGAACCCTAAAACAAATACATCAGATAAATAAATAAATAAATAGATGAGTGAAAGATGTAAAATTGAAGTGGTTCCAAATTTGAAGATGTCACAGTGTCTGAGCTGAAAATAATATTCTAAAAAGTTGGAATCATAAACACTGACAAATGTAACTTTTCTGAAACTACAAAAGATTGAGTGCAACGTCACGTATGCTACTCCACACTCTCCTAATGGCTATGGAGGGAGCTGGGGAAAAAAAACATGGAAAGGTTGTGTGAAAACTGTTCTAATTCAAAACGAAATGCAACGGCAGTTTTGTTTTAAAACGGGAAATGACAAAAAGAAATGTTTACCTGGAACATTTTGTGTCTTAATGTTTTATCTATAAACGTAAATAGAAAATACTGGGCCAAGCAATAGTTTTTTTTTGGGATGGTTTAAATATAAATGTAAATTTGACAGATATTTGTATTCATAGGACTGGTTCCGTCTAATGTGTTATAGAGAATGGTGTTACCGTATTAAACTTGTTGAAATTGAAGACAGTGAGTACAAATATTATTAGAGTTAATCTTTTTCCTTCCCTGCTGTGAATGGAAGTACTTGACACGTTTTTGGTCTTTTCGTACATCGTACCTTATCGAAAACTGAATTCTGTATTTGATCATACATTTCATTAATAGGTGAATTAAAAAGGTTAAAAAAAAAACCCACCCTGAAAGTGGTCTGCTGTAATTCAAATCCATTTTAGTATGTAAAAAAAAACCCTTAAAGAATGAAGAAGAATAAGCAAAAAATTAAATTGGCACTGTTCAAGTTTGAATTTGATGTGTGAAGTGAAAACTCAACTAGTATAGAGGAAAGCGAAAAGAGCGACACTGTTTCGGCTTTATCAACTTCAAAGTCCGTATTGATGCGTTAGAAAACAAAGAAAACAAAAAGATGCCTTTTTCTCTAACACAGCAACACAAATTTTTCAAGAAAAAAAAAACAACTCCGATTTTGCACATTTTGATAGAGAGCAATACAATACGATACAATACAATACAATGCTGTACAGGACAACGCAGTATTTACAAGACAATGCAATCCGATGCATAGTAATTCAATGCAATACTATATGACAATTCAGCAACACAGCGCAGCACAATTCAATACCAGACAACACAACACAGCACAGCACCATCTTCCTCCATACTGGCTGACGTTCTTTGTCAGCGTTTTCCCGCCAGACTGCCTACTAAAAACGACAGCTGTGTGTTCACGTGTTGCCCGTGCTTCTCAACTGTGTGCCTCACTCACCTCACTGTGTATCCTGATCTGGTTGTTTCTCCTTCTGTTCCGGCGTAGAAGATGACCACCACACTCACAGACTCAACGAAGCCCGTCGGGCGTCCAATGCCTCCCGTAGGCATAGCAGCGCCACTAGAGCCCAACTGGCCGCGGCTGAGGAAGGTAACTTGCCCCGCAGATAGAGTACGGATGCCTGGTGGAACGCGCTCGAGTGTCGCCCTCTTGCCGCGCTGAACCCTGTCGCGGGTAAATTTTTCAGGAGGTATCGTCAGAAATGCTTTCTCTGGAGGAGCACACGATACGAATTTTCTAAGACACTCCCCCATCCCAGATTTTCTAACACGTTCCCCATCCCACCGCACCCCCGTCCTCCACCCTGCCCTCCACCCCAACCCATCTTACTCCCCATCCCCCCACCCCCATTTTTTTTGTGTTCCTCAAGCCTGGTTCTTTAATGTTTCAAGGTGCCACAATATAGATGAAAAAGATTCTGCTTGAATAGAAACTTCACACGTGAAGTCTGGAACAAAATAATAAAGCTGTTCGTTAACGGTTTCTTTCCCCTTGAGTGAGTTTTTTTTTTTTTTTTTTTTTTTTGGGGGGGGGGGGGTGGGGGGGGGGAGGTAATTTTTGCACATGTCAACAAAACTACTATATCATTTTGACGATACCTCCTAGATTTATTCCAAGATGGGGCGAAAATGAGGCAGGGGCGGATTCTGGCGCGCTACACTTATTAACCCATGCCCACCCACTCAATGTGTCCTGCAGTCATGTACACGCCGTGCCGTGGCGCATGATTTTTAACCCTTTTGCAGCAAGCGCCCTGAATCCTGAGTCTTCCTGCGCACGAAAGCTGATCGCATGCCCTTGCTAGTGATAATTTAACACGTTGTTGTGCGACATTGTGGTAGTGAGTTCATTAGAAGCCGTCAAATCCCGAGCTTCCTGTCTCATAGCTTGGTATGGTGCTATTCCATGAGCGACAAAACTGAGATCAGGTCTGTATTGTGGTGTGTAGGGTGTCAGATGCATACAACAAATGTTTAGCGTCATTATTCGTGTATCAGACTGACTTTAGGCTAAAAGAACAGTACGTATTATTAATACATTATATGTTCATGTAAATGATATAAGTATCCTGTTTATGATATTATCATACAATAAGTATGTATAGTGAGTTGATTTGTATGCCATGAATGGTTTATACAGATCAAGAATTGACTGTTTCTGATGTACGTTATGATTCAATGATTCAGTATTAATGAACAATTGATTATTAATGCATCATATAACCTTTAACGTTGATTTAACTCAGAGCTTGGGGTAAATCAATGGATTCAATAAAAGATTCAATGTGAGTGAAAGGGCCAAATGACCCCCCCCCCCCCCCCCCCCCAATCATACTTTAGATTGATGTCACATTCAAAGTATATCAAAATGGTGCTATTCGCGTACAAAGAGAAAGTGTGATGATAGTAAATGCTGTTGTACCCCCGTTTCATGTCAACAGACAAGTTTTTTTTACTTTTTCCATGATATACTTATCACGCTGAACGATTCTTTTGTTTTTAAATCTGGTACCATGTTAGAACTATTTTGATTTAATTGCAACATTCTTGCCTTGTAATACTTCCATCAAATTAATATGAAGCAGTTGTAAACCTTAAACGTCTAATTTATTATTCAAGAAGTTGTCACATGTTGGTTATTCATTATACGTGTTGAAAGCTTTTAAAGTGCGAAATATTTCTGAAGATGGATGAAGTGGTTAATAATCTGTGTGACATTGAACACCCCATTATTAAAGACGCTACAGATCATATAGTATTACCATGTAGCAAAAGAGGATCAAAGATATAAATAATACAGAACAATACTTTTTAACACACGTTTTCATCTGTGAAAAGTATACGTTCATATTCTGAGGAAAGTTTCAGCCCAAAACAAGGGTGAAAAGGGTCATCATTAGACAGAGGGTATTTTCTGTACATGCACAGTTGCTCAGGTTTGTGTGTTTTGTGTCGCAATGCTTTTCCTAGGAGTGCACAACTAAACTGGTGTCTTAATATCCAAGTTTCCCTGAGTGTTTTAGTGCTTTATGCAGCAATGTACAAATGAATGTGAGTAACTGGAAGAAACAACTTTTACATTGATCCAGGAAAGAACTAATCAATCCAGCAATATAATAATAACAAAACAAATTGATTTATCTTCCGAATTCACAGAGGTGTTGTACTTTAGAAAGGAAAAGTGATGTTCTCTTGCTGTTTATTTCGAATCAGTTTTTCCATTTTGTGTGTTTTTGATCTTTGGAACTGTGTGTTCTTTTCACAGTTGGTTGTGTCTCTAAAGGCCGCTCTTCATCGAACGAGCTGTCGATTTCTCTAAAGGCCTCTCTTCATTAAAGGAACTATTGATTCGCGTAACTAGATCGCCAACTTACGACGACACGATTCCTAGTTGGGTTCCTGAAAATTGAACCGGACGATCCACGATTTTGTCCACAAAGATCTTGGTACTGCGACGATCGATATATTATTACTTAACTGCACGATCATTTCTAAACGGAGAGGCCACAAGTTCATCGATCACATCCGCATAGACTAAGACCGTGTTAGGAAAAAAAAAAGAAAGAAAGAAAAAGAGGTTGAGGCTAAAGTCCCATGGCCAAGAGACCGTAAGGGACAATGAACTAGTACAGGTTCCCCACACCCGGGACACGGCATAACGGAAGGTGGAGCCCGTCTCTCTCCTTCAGCGACCGTCAGATCCGGTGGCAAATGCATGTGACGGCAGGCCCTTCTAGATACTCATACGCAGCCAAGTATTGCTCACTGGTGCTCGACTGATATGGATCGATGGACTTACTGAGTTCGAAAGTGTTTTGAATAGGCTGTGAAATCATTTTGAGCAATTTTGTGTTTTCTTGTTCAAAATTTCACTGATTTATTTTCAGTGTACGTCAGTAGTTTTTGACGTTATGGCTGAATAGAGTGAAATGCTTCGTCTGAATTGAGGTGCAGATTTAGGTCTTTTCTTCCCCTCTTGCGTAAAGATCAGTAGACCAACAACAGATGGTTTGGGACATTTATGCTTAACGTCCACTGGCCTTGGAAAAATAAGGTATAAACACAGGTCCTGTGTTGAAAATTGGTTTCTGACACGGAAGAGCTTATATAAGATTATATTCGTTCACTTGTAGAACTTGACAATTTATCTCCCTTTGTTTGAGAACTTGACAATTTATCTCCTTTATTTGGGAACTTGACAATTCGTTGAGCTTGCCGAGCGATCTTTTTTCCTCGATTAATTTCGGACTGTAGAGTGACGCCTAGGTCAGTGATATTGAATTGTGAACAACAGACTGAACTGAAAAGTTAAGAAAAGCAGTTTGTAATAGAATCGTCCAGACAGCGAAACTAGTCGATCTACTTTCGTGAACCAAAGCAAACTTTTTTTTCACAAATTACAAGTTTTAGTTCAATGAGGAAAGGCCTTGGAATTTTCTCGCACGTTAACCGCACCAGTAGTTTCTTGTTTGTCTAACTCCTTCGTTTTGCCTATACTAGCTGATTGGATTGTTTTGTTTATGTTTTCATATCACCTGTATGTTTGTGCGTGCGTATTTAGCACTTGTGTGTGTGTGTGTGTGTGTGTGTGTGTGTGTGTGTGTGTGGTGTGTGTGTGTGTGATCTAAGATGAAATTCGTGGGTTTGTGTGAATAGAAAGAGGAACGGGTGGTAGGAATGTTGCTGAGAGTTGGAGTTGTATAATACTTGTTTTTTACACACAACACACACACACACACACACAACCAGCAACACACACCCCCACACACACACACACACACACACACAGATACGCGCACGCTTGTGTGTGTGTGTGGTGTGTGGTGTGTGTGTGTGTGTGTGTGTGTGTGTGTGTGTGTGTGTGTGTGTGTGCATTTTGTAGCACTATCAGAAAAGGCTTTGTGAAGATTGAAATGCTTCAGAAGTCAAGCAGAACACGCAGTAAAATAAAGGAATCGAGCGTAACCTTATGAAGATAGTTAAGTCTAGTGGTTCTTAGTGATTTTAGACTTTACGTGAAGACAAAGAGAAAAAAAACCCCAACACAACACATAACCAACAATGAGAAAGAAAAACATAACAGAATAAAAAACAGACACAGCTTCAAGCAAGCAGACAAAACAGAAAACAGAAGCAAGAAGGGAGCAGTACTATGCTACCCCAGAAGTACAACCGCATTATATCGATCTATAAGTCTTACTGAAAGCTAATTTCGAATTGGAAAGACATTGCATGAACCTGTTTCGTTTTTGTGACGTCTTCATTACAACAAAATGAAAATGACTAAATAGATAAAAAGAGAGATCGCTTTTACGAAAGAAATTCAAGGAGATATGCGTGTGCTATATACTGAGAATTTTTTTGTTTGCATTTTGATCTTTGTAAGCTCAACATACAAATGAACTCCCTTCTATGAAATGAAGTTGAAGTATGCTCTTAACAGAGCGATAATGTATGTTTGTCGATGACCCCTATCTGTACTCGTGTTTTCTTCTGCATTAAGTTAATCTCTTTACTGGTAGTTCATCTTTGCTTTATTAGGAGAGGACACAGCAGCTGCAATACAGAGCTCCCTATCAACATACTTTTAACTACGTTGAGCAGTTCTACTCATTACTATTTTATCTTTACATGACTATGAGAAGATAGAGTATTATATAGCTCCCTATCAACACACTTGTTACAAGCTTGAGTTAATCTCCTTACTAATATTTCATCTTAACATTACTGGGAAAGAATAAAAGAACTACAATACGGAGCTCGCTGTTTATACACCTTCTACTACATTAAGATAATTTCTATTAATATTTCATCTTGACATCGCTGGGAGAGGATAGGGTAACCACAACGCGGAGCTCCGTATCTACATACCTTTATACTACATGAAACTCATCTCTTTATGAATATCAGTCACGTGAAACAGCGAGTGTAGAGTGAATACAGAACGAAGCATGGCAGATTGTGAGACCATAGATCTGCATATCTCCGCCCCTTCCGGCTCCTGATCCTCCTCCACACCCCCCCCCCCCCGCCTCCTCCCCTCCTCCCCCCCCCCCCCTGCCCTTGCCTTCTTTGTCTGCTGTTCTTCTCCACTTCCTCCACTATTCCACTCCCCCCCCCCCCCCCCCCCCCCCCCCACCCCACACCCCCCCCCCCCCCCCCCCCACACACACACACACACCCTCCCCGCACTCGATGACGGCATATTGACTGCACGGTGCTCTGTGCTCTGGTCACGCGATGGCTGCAAGCACTGGTGGAGATTGCCGATGCCAAGGTGGAAGATTACCCCTCCTTCCCCCCTGCCTCCCCCCCCCCCCCCCCCCCCGTTCCTGTACTCCCCCATCCTCCCCCTCTACTCATCTTTCCTCTCATCTCTTTCCTCCCTGCTCCTGCCCCTCCCCCCCCCCCCACCTCCTCGCTCTGTCTGCCCCCTTCCCTATCTCTCTTCCTCATTCTGCCCCCATCCCCCCCCCCCAACCTGCCCTTTCAACGGGCACACGTTCCGTTTCACAATAAGCTGAGAAGGTGTATGTAACAATAACAATAACAACAACCATAACAGAACCACACCACCACCATCAACACCACCACACAAACAATAACTACAGTAGCAGCAGCAAAAACAAAACAACAACAACAACAACAACAACACACACACACACACACACACACACACACACACACACACACACACACACACACACAGAGGCAGAGAGACAGAGAGACAGAGACAGAGAGAGAGAGACAGAGAGAGAGACTCAGACTGACAGAGGACGGAAAACAGTCCAAGGATTGCCAGAACCTGCAACGAGTTGACCTCCTCAGGACGGATGACGCCGAGGCCTTTTCCAGGCAGAACGTCCGCACTGACCAGCGGTCATTCATAAATGGCAGACCGGGATTATTCCTCCCGGGAAAGTAGGAGAAGGAACGGACACCATATAACACACACAACACCGAAACCACCAGAACGAGAACACGTTAAAAAATGGACACCAGAGAGAGAGAGAGAGAGAGAGAGAGAGAGAGAGAGAGAGAGAGAGAGAGAGAGAGAGACAGACAGACAGACAGACAGACAGACAGACAGACAGGCAGACAGACAGACAGACCGACAGAGAGAGGGAGAGAGACACAGACAGACAGACAGACAGACAGACAGAAGGAAAAAGAAAAGTGTTATGCTGGGCACCGAGTAGGATTCGAACCGCTGTCGTGTAATCCCGAACACGGTGCTTTTAACAAGTCTGTTTACGGGTACCACAGATTAGATTCAGCGCCCTGGTCGTAAATCCCCCCCCCCCCCCACCCCTACCCCCTCCGTCTAACACTGCCCACAAATTACGACACTTCTGTAGCTTGGCCTTCTGGCTTCTCCGTCAGTTTTAGAGGCTGATTCGGGTTGTTTCCATCTTTGGCACGATTAATGTCCATTAGCAGCATTACACTGTGTGTGTGTGTGTGTGTGTGTGTGTGTGTGTGTGTGTGTGTGTGTGTGTTGTGAGTGCGTGCGTGCGCGCGCGCGCGCGCGCGCATCAGTATGTGTGTGCTTCTCTCTCTTTTAGTCATTCAGTTCAATGGACGGAAGAAGGAAGGGAATCTCTCTGTGTCTTTGTCTCTGTCTCTGTCTGTCTGTCTGTCTGTCTGTCTGTCTGTCTCTCTCTCTCTCTCTCTGTGCGCGCGCGCGCGCGCGCGCGTGTGTGTGTGTGTGTGTGTGTGTGTGTGAAGTCAAGTTAAAAACACCGTTATTGAGGGATAAAGAATAAGCTATATAGCTCTTTTTTCATCTTACCCTCACGTCAGTTACAATAATGAAGAAAAAAAAGAACAAAAAAACACGGAGCAATGCATATGTAGAAATCCAAAAGATACAGTGTAATGAAACAAGGAAACATCTAACAACTATCCCAATCAATCGAGAGAGAGAGAGAGAGAGAGAGGAGAGAGAGAGAGAGAGAGAGAGAGAGAGAGAGAGAATGTGTATGTGTGTTTGTGTGTTTGTGTGTGTGTCAAACCATGTGGCAGTGTGAATTGATTATTCAGTGTATCCCTTGGAGGTCAGTACATGAACAAATAAGCCGAATTCGAATGTGAATATCTCTCGTTGTCCCTGTTACACAATCCGATTTCTCTACATCCCTTCCTGAAGTACACCCGCGGTGTTTTCCCCCTTCCTTTTCCTTCTTACCTTGTTACCTCCCTTTCCCCCAGTTATTTGTTTTTGTTTTTTTTTTTATCTTCTATTCAGTGAAGGTCGAATGATATTGCACAACATTTTCATACATATGAATGATTGTAACAAGATCTAGGATGCTGTTTTTTTGCATTTTTTTCTGACACGAGCAGTGTGAAATCGATGTGTATTTTGTCTTGCTCT
Source organism: Conus canariensis (assembly GCA_033310375.1). Taxonomy (NCBI): domain Eukaryota; kingdom Metazoa; phylum Mollusca; class Gastropoda; order Neogastropoda; family Conidae; genus Conus; species Conus canariensis. The sequence continues at coordinate 49,171,332 of CM065722.1, read as the reverse complement.
TATGATAAATAAAACAATGTAGCAGATCCTGCCCATGATTGTGTAGGCGTGAATTCATAACA
>CM065722.1:49161270-49163770 GCA_033310375.1 Conus canariensis | reverse complement strand
TTCAGTAAGCCTACTACTGTTTACATGAGTGGTTCAGTTTCACCACATTTTACAGGTCAGACAGAACTCCCTTTTACGTGTGTTGATCAGTCAATCAGTACTACGTTTTACATGTATCGATCAGACATTGCTACTTTTTACATGTATCGATCAGTCATTGCTACTTTTTACATGTATCGATCAGTCATTGCTACTTTTTACATGTATCGATCAGTCATTGCTACTTTTTACATGTATCGATCAGACATTGCTACTTTTTACATGTATCGATCAGTCAGTCAGTGCTACCTTTTACGTGTGTTGTTCAGACGGTACTACCTGTTACACGTGTCGCCCAGCCAGAGCTACACTTTACACATGTCGTGCAATCAGTACCGTTTTCTTTTAGATGTGTAATTCGGTCAGACAGAAATACTTTTGACATGTGTTGTTCAGATAAACCTACTTTTTACATGGGTCATTCAGTCGTACTACCTTTTACATGTGCCGTTAAGACTACTGTTGTTGTTGTTGTTGTTGTTGTTTTTTACATATTACTAAGTCAGTATTATTCTTTATGTAACATTCAGTCCGTATGATACTTTACTTATGTTGATTAGATTGTAATACTGTTTACATGTGTTATACAGACCTTTTTTTTTTTTTTTTACAAGGGTCGCTCAGTTACTGCTCTCTTTACACGTGTCACTCTGTCAATGCACTTTTTTTTTTACAAGTGTCCTACAGTCAGAACTACTTTTTACACTTGTTGAGAAGACAGTACTGCCGTTTACATGTGTTGTTTGGTCAGTACTACTTTTTACACTTGTTGATAAGACAGTATTGCTGTTTACGTGTGTTGTTTGGTCAGTACTACTTTTTACACCTGTTGATAAGACAGTACTGCTGTTTACATGTGTTGTTTGGTCAGTACTACTTTTTACACCTGTTGATAAGACAGCACTGCCGTTTACATGTGTTGTTTGGTCAGTACTACTTTTTACACCTGTTGATAAGACAGTACTGCTGTTTACATGTGTTGTTCGGTCAGTACTACTTTTTACATATGTCGTTCAGCTAGTACTCCCTTTTACATGTGTCGAACAGTCAGAAATACTTTTTGTATGCGTCAGACAGTTCCACATTTTACGTCTTGATAAGATAATACTGTGTTTGCATGTGTCGTTCAGTCACTAACACTATGTGTTATTCAGTCTGTACCGTTGTTTTTTTTTTATGTGTCATTAAGTCAGCATTATTTTTCAGTACGTGTGTCGTTCTGCTAGTACTATTTTGCTACACTGTTTGCTGCTTTCGGTTCTACTTTTTTTTTTCTTTTTTCTTTTCTTTTTTTTTTACTACATGTGTCGTTTAGACAGGACTAACTTTATTACATGTTTTTCTCTGTTAGTACTGTTTTTACTACAATTCATTTTTTCATCAGTATTGCTTTTACTACATGTTTCGTTCGACAGTTCCGCTTACAGTACACGTGTCATTCAACGTGGACTATGTTTTACTTCTTATGTTGTTCAGAAAAAAAAAGAAAAAAAAACTCTTTTCAACGACATGTCTTGCTCACACATGGTTACTTTTTTTTTTAACTACATGTTTCTTTGAGTCAGGACTACGTTTTACTACAAGTGCCATTCAGCCAGGACTACCATGTGCTACATGTCTCTCAGACAGGACAACATTTCTCAGACAGGACAACATTTCTTAGACAGGACAACATTTCTCAGAAAGGACAACATTTCTCAGACAGGACAACCTTTCTCAGGCAGGACAACATTTCTCAGAAAGGACAACCTTTCTCAGACAGGACAACCTTTCTCAGGCAGGACAACATTTCTCAGACAGGACAACCTTTCTCAGACAGGACAACATTTCTCAGGCAGGACAACCTTTCTCAGACAGGACAACATTTCTCAGACAGGACAACCTTTCTCAGACAGGACAACATTTCTCAGAAAGGACAAGATTTCTCAGACAGGACAACATTTCTCAGACAGGACAACCTTTCTCAGACAGGACAACATTTAACTGCGTGTTTCTCTCGGTCAGGACTACACATTGCCACACATTTTGTTCAAAGAAGGCTGCTATTTTTTCGTACATGCATCTTTCAGCCAAGATGACTTTGTACTTCGTTTTTTTTTTTTTTTTTTTGTTTAACAGAGTTACTTTTTTTTTTTGTTATGAGTCGTTCAACCAGTACTCCTTTTTGTGACATGTGGTATTGGGCCAGCACTGTTTCTTTTTTCTTTTTCTTGTTTCTTTTTCTTCCGTCGGGTTTATAACCGTTGACTGGCTCCTGCGACGTAATTATCCAGATCCAGATTTGTTTTTCTGTCCCATCTACTGTGCCTACCTCAGTGACATTAATAATAATAATAATAATGAATACTTACATAGCGCCTATTCTCGGCTAGAGACCAAGCTCTAAGCGCTTTACAATCAACACTCGCTTACACAACGGGCTGCCTACCTGGGGAGTGCCGACTGAAGAGCTGCCAGCTGG
>CM065722.1:49141270-49156270 GCA_033310375.1 Conus canariensis | reverse complement strand
CAAGTATGACCCCTAGACTGCGGACAGAGGTGGAGACAGAGACAGCACAGTCATTGATAGTGACAGTTGAAGGCAGAGAAGGATGGTTAGGCTGTTTTGTCACGAACATGAGTTCCGTCTTGTCGTCGTTTAGTTGTAGTTTGTTGGTTGTCATCCAGTCCTTCAGGTCTGCAATGCAGCCCCGCGTCCGAGAAATCAGTGAGTCGGTTTCAGCAATGGGAGCCGACTGATGAAGCTGAGTATCGTCAGCAAAGCTCTCATGCGACATGGCATGACCACTGATGACGTCAGACACAGGACTAGCATACAGCACAAAAAGGACTGGCCCAAGTACAGAACCCTGAGGCACACCGTACCTAAGAGGAGAACTGTCTGAGTATCTTCCCTGTACACACACTGTCTGAGTACGTCCAGTCAAGTAAGAGATAATCCAGTCGAGAGCTGTGTCTTTGAATCCAAAGGAAGTTTGAAGCCGTGAGAACAAAATATTATGATCGATCGTGTCAAATGCTGCAGAGAGGTCTAACATCGCTAATAAGGAAACATTCCCATCGTCAAGCCCGCAGAGGAGGTCATTGACTATACGGAGGAGTGCTGTCTCACAACTATGGCCTTGTCTGTAAGCAGATTGATGAGGATTCAAAAGGTGATTCTTTTCGAGATGTTCTAGAATTTGTTCCAGAACGATCTTCTCCAATAATTTTGATAGAAATGACAGATTTGATACAGGCCGATAATTCTTTAAAACATTTTTATCTAATGAAGGTTTCTTGATCAATGGACGTACCACTGCGGACCGGAAGATTTCAGGAACGTGACCAGAGGACAAAGAGGTATTGATAACATGAGTAAGATGGGGTAGGACATCATCAATGCACTGAAAGAGCAAGTTAGTGGGAATGGCATCAAGTTCACATGATTTAGGGCTGCATCGCAAACAAAGTTTTTTGACATAGTCTTGACTAACAGGACTAAAACAAGCCAAAGGAGGTCCACAGTAAACTTTGTCATTCAGAGGATGTACAGGTGCAGTAGAATCTAGCTTTTCACGGATAGTGTCAATTTTTCCATTGAAAAACTCTAAGAATTTCTGAGGGAGCTCTTGAGTTTGGAAGATGGTGGGAAGGGGGGAGTAGCTGACTTTGCCTAGGAGACTATTTCTGACATTAAATAGTTGCTTGGCCGTATTACAGGCCAATATCTTAGAAGAATAGAACAAAGTTTTTGCTTGATGAACAATGTCAGTAACATGATTTCTCGCAGTTTGATATATTTCCCTGTGCACAGTCAGTCCCGTGGCGCGCCATCGCCTCTCAGCCCCCCTCCTCTCCTGCTTGGCCTCCGACAACTCGGGACCCACTGTGTTGTGCCATTGACACAGTGAGCGATCAGTGATCAAGCGCCTGCTCACTGGAGCATGCTTATCAAGCATGGCACGGAGGGCAGAGGTCAGCTGACAGGCCGATGGCTCGCTCGGTATGGCCGTGCTCAGATCAGATTTGAAAGCCTCTATATCGATAGCAGAAATTTTCCTAACTTCCTTGTAAGTCTTTGGAACGGCGGGCCTAACGATATCTAATTCACACTTCACAGCATAATGATCCGATGCTAGGTTATCGTCAACGGTTGAGGATTTGAGACGATGATCACTGTCTCTGTAGACTACCCAGTCTACTATGTTACCCTGTTTGTTCGTCATTTCATTCACGGACTGCTGGAGTCCGAAAGTATCTAAAATTTCTAACACCTCGGGCGTGTATCCAACTGTGGGCTTATTGAAATGGAAGTTCAAGTCGCCGATCAATAACAATGTTCCTGGAAGGTCATTTACAAATTCAAGAAAGTCTGGAAGTTCGTTGACGAACATGCTGGGCGTAAATTTGTTCTTTCTGCTGGGTACCGGTCTATAAATCCCAAAAATGTTAGTGACAGGAGCGCTAGGTAGGGACAGTTTCAGGTGAACAAGTTCAAAGGTCCGATGCTGAAAATCAAAAGATGAGTCAAAAGAGCAATAGGGGAGCAGCTTATCCGAGATGACGAATGCGATTCCGCCCCCGCAGGTCGTGGTGGGGCGGGGGAAGGACTTGGTGGTATAGCCAGCTGGGGCGAGGTCACGTAGCTTTGGTTCATCGCTGCTTTCCTTGAACCACGTTTCCGTTACACAAAGAATGTCGATATCATTGGAGAGTATAAAGTCATTTACGGCAGATCGTTTCTTTTTACAAGTATTACCAAGTGACTGAGCATTGAAAAGTGTCAGCGAAATGTTCGTTGTTGTTTGTGTGCGAGGAGCCATAGGCACTTGGCCATAGGCATCATCTTCATCAATCGGCATTTGAAAAAAAAAAGTCTCAAATTCTGTGGCCCTTCGTGCCCTGCGGTCACGGTGACCTCAGTTTTGATGTCCCCCTCCACGTTTGTGGCCTTAGTGTGATTCTGCCAGGGCCTCCGATATTGGCAAATTCATGGCGATTGTCGTTGGACGGACATGGTGGCGCCCTCCGAAGGAAGAGCTGTCGCACACCGGCTCCGAGCCTATGCGATTACTATCGTCATAAAGGAATAACTGGGTGGTGTCCTGCGTATGTTGGATCAGAACAGACACTACCGAACATCACTGAAGTGACTCGGCGGCAATGCAGTGTCTCCTTCGGTGGGTTGCCTCTTGACGACTTGACATTGACTGCTTCCTGTGGATTGCCGGTGCTGGGTGCTGGGACTGCGGCGGGCCGGGCCGGGCTGTGGCTGTTTACAGGGGGGGGGGGGGGAGGGGGGGGGGGAGGGGGGTCACAATGAGGAGCGTGGGTGCAAAGCCACTGACGTGGCATAGACGATGGGACAGTACAAAAAAATCTGTTTGTTTCTCTGTCTCTGTCTTTCTGTCTCTGTCTGTCTGATGTCTGTCTATATGTCTGTTTGTCTATCTGCCTGTCTACCTACCTAATTACCTTTCTATCAATCTATCTATCTGCCTGCCTGCCTGTCTGTCTCTCTGTCTGTCTATCTGTCTATTTGTCTATCTATCTACCTAACTGTCTGCCTACCGAATTACTTAACAACCTGTCTATCTATATATGCATGTATCTATGTATCTATCTGTGTAGCTTTCTACCTATGTATCTGTCTGTCTGTCTGTCTGTCTATCTATATATCTAGTTATCTGTCTGCCTGTCTGTCTGTCTATCTGTCTGTCTGTCTGTCCGCCTGTCTGTCTGTCTGTCTATCTATCTATCTATCTGCCAGACTGTCTATTTGTCAGCACTTAGCACACTCGTGTCCTTTTCACCTCCTCTTCCGCCATTTACACTACCTCACGCTGCTCGTCTTTTGCACCTGCAACCCCCCCCCCCCCCCCCCCATCCAACCCCCCCACCACCACCACCACCAATCTACCAACCAACCAGCCAACCACCAACCAAACCAAACGAAAAAAAAAGGCCCAACCCAACCCAACAATCCTGGATGCCGGGCGCTGCTCTGTTTTACTGCACCCGATGGAACCCCCGGCTTCCCAAAGCGGCTGCTGATCGTGCATGGAGACTGGGCAGGGAATTACCTGTCCTTGGTCAACATTACACGTCGGACAGATTAATCTGCAATTCCATTAGTTCGGGATGAAAGGCAAAGGGATGGTCAAAGGAGTAAAAAAAAAAAAAAAAAAGAAAAAAAAAGAAAAAAGAAAAAGAAAGAAAAAAGGAAAAGAAGAAGGCACACGCCCTTTTCCCTCTCCCTCCCTTCCTCCCTCCCTTCTACTCGTTTACCCCCCACCCCACCCCCCCCACCCCCACTTCTCCCACCTCCGCCCTCCCCTTTCTCCCTCCTGAACAATGATCTTCTGATTGCATGTGGCCTGGGAAAAGGTCAGGGGTCGTGTCTGTGCCCGCGTGGTGGTGTGGACACTCCTAAAGAAAACACGTGGGGTTGGGGTGGGATGGGGTGGGGATGGGAGGAAGGGGTGGGGGTGGGGGATCGATGCACGCACGTACACCCGTAGCCATCAGCCAAACTAGCAGATTTCCCTTCTCCGCCCCCCCCCCTCCCCCCCCTCCCCCCCCCCCGCCCCTTTCTTCACCCCCCACCCTCCACTCCCCAGCTTCCCCCCCTCTCTCTCCGTCTTCCTTCGTCCGCATCTCCATCGCTTCCTGCCTCTCCTCTCTTTGTTTTCTTTCCTGTCCTCGTCGCAGTTTTCTTCCACGCCCGCTTTGCCCGACGACTCCCTGCGTTCCATCGTATTGTTGGTTGATTTGATACCACCAGCATCATCACAGATCTCTGGTACACCCGCGCCTGGATAGCGTGGGAGAGGAAGAGTGTTTTTAAAGCGCAGTAGCGGCTTTAGTACCTAAACAGAGGTACAAAGACAGCCTCCGAGAGAAACAGCTAGAAACGGGATTTTAAAATACACAAAAAGCCTCTATGGAAACGTTGCAAATTGGAGTTAACACGATGACAGCCTCGAAGAGGAATTTTGCGAAAACAGACTTGAAATACGAACTCCGAGAGAAACAGCGAGGAAAGAGTTGAGCGATAACAGTAACAGCAGCAGCAGCAGAGCAACAACAACAACAACAACAACAACAACAACAACACAACAACAACAACAACAACAAAGACAGACTTCGAGAGAAAAAGACCGCAACCCAGAGTTGAAATTCAAAGACAACATCTAAGAAAAACGTTGCGAAACAAAGTTGAAATATTACAAGTCAAATACAAAGACGAAGACAGATTCCGAGAAAAGACACACACACACACACACAGAAGAGAGAGAAGAGAGAGAGAGAGAGAGAGAGAGAGAGAGAGAGAGAGAGAGAGAAGCAGAGTAGAAACCAGACGGCCTCTTAGAGAAACTTCACGAAATTGTCTCAGAATAAACTGAACTGCAAACGAGACATCGCTAGATTCCAAGACATCGCAAAAAGAGATAAAGTACAAGGGCATGCTCTGAAGAAGCATCGCAAAACAAAAACAGACAGATTCCAACAGACATCGCGAACGGAGTTTACAAATCTCCGAGAGAAACCTCGTGAAACAAACGTAGAGAGATATATCGCAAAACAGAGTTGAAATACAGAGACAGCTTTCCCGAGAAACGTCGCAAAACAGAGTTAGAGGCACAGACAGACTTCAAGACAGACATCGCGAAGCAGAGTCAGAGTATGGAGACAACCTCTGTGAATAGCATCGCGATACAAAGTTATGATATCAAGAATTAAAACACAGACTCAGAAAATGAGAACAAATGCCAGAGTTAAATACAGACAGCATCCAAGGGAAGCTTGGCCAAGAGAGTTAGAATATACAGACACACTCCAAGAGAAACATTGTGAAGCAGACACACAAAGAGAGATATTGCGAAACAAGAGTTCACATGCAAAGACAGCCTCCGAGAGAAAAATTGCGAAAGAGAGGTAGTATACACTGTCTCCAAAAAAGTCATCGCGAAGCTGAGTTCAAGTACAAAGACAGTTTTTGAGAGAAACATGCAGCGAAACAGAGTTGGCATTCCAAGCTGATCTTGAGGAAAACTGCGAAACAAAACTGACATTCATGGTCAACCCCGAGAGAAACATTACGAAATGAAGTAAACATGCAGAGACAGCCTATGGGGAAAAAGCAAAACAGTGTTAAAACGTCATGATTTAACTGCCTCAAAATATCAGGACGGTACCTATAGTGTCACGAAAGAGATTTAGAATACAAGTACAATCGCAAATGAAACTACTCGAAACTGAGTTTAATGCTTAAAACATCGAAAACAGAAGTGTAATGGAAACTGATTTCCCAAAGGGAATATCACGAAATAGATGAGATGTAAAAACCGCGAAAAAGAGTTAAGTGTAGGCTTTTGCAAAGGAAATATCCAGAAACAGGTATCTAATGCAAAAACAGCCACAGAATATATCCAAATACAGTTAGAAGCTACGATAACCCCAGAGGAAATGTGAACAAGCAGAATTAAGTATCACACACACACACACACACACACACACACACACACACACACACACACACACACACACACACACATCTTCAAAGTAAATGTCACAAGACAGTTAAATGCAAACACAACACTCGAGGAAATATAACAAAAAAGCAGAGTTGTATGCAAGTAGAGTTAAATTCAAACACCACCCCAAAGGAAATATTAGAAAACAGAATTAAACATGACAACGCTTCCTAAGAAAATATTCGGAAACAGCGTTCAAATGTAAAGGCAGCCAAAAATGAAGTATCAAGAAATAGATTTCAATAGACACAAAAATCTTTTAAGATATATCACGAAAGAGTCAAAACACACATGTATTCTCCAAAAGAAATTTCACGAAACGGAGTCAAAAAACAACGTAAACCCAAAGAAAAAGTAAGTGATCGGTTATATATAAAGATATTTTGAAGAAAAAGCGCACAAAATTTTCTCTTTGATTTAAGTAAAAACGTTTATAGTGGGTTTTGTTTGTTTGTTTTTATGTGTCTCGAGCTGTTCATAAGTTCAAAGATGTTCGTCTTCGTAAAGATTTGCGACATTCATAATGAGTCTAAATATTTAGACAACACTGAAATGCAAGCGTGTCTGGTACCCTATTTGACAGTAACAACACCTGGCACTCTACTTCACTGCAGACAAAAGAAATTAACAGAAACAGATAAAAACAAGACAAAACAGCAAGAAAAACCGGAAGTTTTAAACGCTCTTTCTTTTCAAGCCTTTGCATGGTTTAAGTAGACACACGGTGTCTGGAAGTTTTTCCAACACCTTTTAACGCATAGGCCTGCACGCTGTCTTTCGCAACGAGTTAACAATATACACACAGCAACTGTGCCAACTGACTGAAAACATGGCTGAACGTTCAACTCGCTTTCGAAAGAATACAGTATCACAAATAATCATGAATTCGTTGTAAATCATGTTCACATGGAATAGTGATTATAATAAGAACTTTAGCCGTCATGTGTGAAAGTAGAGCTCTCTTCCATAGCTGACTCGCCATTGTTCGGCAATGCTTCGTTTTCATCGTTGTTGTTGTTATACTCTGTCGCGTGCTAACGTCACGTGCCTCCTGCCTGTTCTTCACACTTCCTGGAAACGGTTAGGAGCCATCCGTGGCCATGAAAGTGATAACTGCACTCAATGCAGTGGAAGTACCCAGGCGTACACTGCAAAGTTGATTAGGTGACAATGATTCTTTCTGGTGTGTGTGGTGTGTGTGTGTGTGTGTGTGTGTGTGTGTGTGTGTGTGGTGTGTATGTGTGAGAGAGAGAGAGAGAGAGAGTGTGTGTATGTGTGTGTGTGTGTGTGTGTGTGTGTGTGTGTGTGTGTGTGTGTGTGTGTTGTGTTGTGTATTGCTGTTTGGTGACGTTCAGAAAACAACCCTTTCCTGCCTTCCCGCTCGTTTGTGTCTCCTCCACCTTCCGCCCCCCCCCCCCCCCCCCCACACCACACCTCATCTTTCTTCCATACTCCTGCCCCCAATCCACCCCCTCGCCCCCCCCCCCCCCCCCCCAAACCTCTCTCCTAGCTAATCGTTATATGTGGTGCGTAGCCCTGGGCACAATCGATGCCATAGCACGAAGGGTCTGTATTCATTTCACACATCGGTCTCCATTCCGCCCACCTCCCCCTCCCCTCTCTGCTCCCACCCTACCAACCTCTCTCTCCCACCTTCACCCTCTCCCCCCTTCCCCCACCCCCACCCCACCCCGTCCATCTGCTTCCCCAGACCATTCCAACACTCCGCTTTTTACTCTACCAGCCTGCCTCTCTCCCGTTCTTGTTTCTCTGGAACTAAAATAGGAGCAAAATGATGCGAGACTGAGTGACGACTGCGTGCTGCTTGTTAGGCTGGTTGGTTAGTTAGCTGCGTATTTGTTTAGGTCGCTGTTTCAGTTTTAGTCGCCATGCCTACACGATTCCTACCCCCCCCCCCCCACCCACCTCCCCTCCCAACCTAGCTCCACCCTATCCCCCTTTTCCCTTTTTTGTGTAGGGCGTGTTACTTGTAGTCGCCATGCCGACACGACTATTCTGAGTTGAATTGAGCTGAGAAATACGTGATATGAAGTGGGTTGTTTCAGTGTATGAGAGAGAGGGAGAGAAAGAGAGAGAGAGAGAGAGAGAGAGAGAGAGAGAGAGAGAGACAGACAGACAGACAGACAGACAGACAGAGAACTGAGTGCGTGTTTTGATGCGTTGGTCTTAATTGGATGTCATTTGTGAAGTGTGCAGTGTATTGTTTTCTATCATGGTGTATTAAATTATATTGGTCTCTCAGTTGTGAATTGTGTATTGTATCGTTCTGTATTATATTGTATAATATTGTATTGGTCTCTCTCGTTCTGCGCGTTAATTTGTATCTTACTGTTTTGGTTTTATGTTGTTCTGTATTGTTTTGTAAGGTATTGTCCCGCATTGTATTGCGTTATGTCACATTTCATTGTGTTGTGGTATATCGCGTACTGTCGCACTGAGTTGTGTTGCGTTGTATTTCACCAGATTATATCGCATTGTACTGCATTACATTGCATTCTCTGGTGCTGAAATGTATTTGACTGCCTCGTACCTTATTATTGTCTTGATTTGTCGTGTATGATTTCATTGTCACAGCGCCTCGTATTGTTTTGGACTGGCTTCCGTTGCATTGCAATGTATTGTACTGTAATGTGTTTCATTGTATTGCATGGCATCGTATTTCACTGCATTGAGGAACACCGCATTCTATTGCATTGCGTCGCATTATGTTGCTTGTAATTATGTTCCATTGCATTGCATTGTATTATGCTGTACAACTTCACTGTCACAATTCAGGTTCTTCTTTCTGAGGAGAGCAAGTCACCATTATACAGTGCTACCTGTTTACCTGTCTGTATACATTGAGACCGTTCTCCCTTAGGACAGCACGTCCCCATCGTATGGTGACACATTATTCCTGTCTGTATAAAGTCGGACCGTCCTCCCTGGGGAGAGCACGTCACCATAGCACGGTGTCACCTGTTTTAAATTTGTATAAGTTCAGGTTCTTCTTCATGTGGACAACACGTCACCATAATACATAGCCACCTGATTTCTGTCTGTGTACATTCAGACTGTTCCCCCTGGAGAGAGCACACCACCATAATACATAGCCACCTGATTTCTGTCTGTGTACATTCAGACTGTTCCCCCTGGAGAGAGCACACCACCATAATACATAGCCACCTGATTTCTGTCTGTGTACATTCAGACTGTTCCCCCTGGAGAGAGCACACCACCATAATACATAGCCACCTGATTTCTGTCTGTGTACATTCAGACTGTTCCCCCTGGAGAGAGCACACCACCATAATACATAGCCACCTGATTTCTGTCTGTGTACATTCAGACTGTTCCCCCTGGAGAGAGCACACCACCATAATACATAGCCACCTGATTTCTGTCTGTGTACATTCAGACTGTTCCCCCTGGAGAGAGCACACCACCATAATACATAGCCACCTGATTTCTGTCTGTGTACATTCAGACTGTTCCCCCTGGAGAGAGCACACCACCATAATACATAGCCACCTGATTTCTGTCTGTGTACATTCAGACTGTTCCCCCTGGAGAGAGCACACCACCATAATACATAGCCACCTGATTTCTGTCTGTGTACATTCAGACTGTTCCCCTGGAGAGAGCACACCACCATAATACATAGCCACCTGATTTCTGTCTGTGTACATTCAGACTGTTCCCCCTGGAGAGAGCACACCACCATAATACATAGCCACCTGATTTCTGTCTGTGTACATTCAGACTGTTCCCCTGGAGAGAGCACACCACCATAATACATAGCCACCTGATTTCTGTCTGTGTACATTCAGACTGTTCCCCCTGGAGAGAGCACACCACCATAATACATAGCCACCTGATTTCTGTCTGTGTACATTCAGACTGTTCCCCCTGGAGAGAGCACACCACCATAATACATAGCCACCTGATTTCTGTCTGTGTACATTCAGACTGTTCCCCCTGGAGAGAGCACACCACCATAATACATAGCCACCTGATTTCTGTCTGTGTACATTCAGACTGTTCCCCCTGGAGAGAGCACACCACCATAATACATAGCCACCTGATTTCTGTCTGTGTACATTCAGACTGTTCCCCCTGGAGAGAGCACACCACCATAATACATAGCCACCTGATTTCTGTCTGTGTACATTCAGACTGTTCCCCCTGGAGAGAGCACACCACCATAATACATAGCCACCTGATTTCTGTCTGTGTACATTCAGACTGTTCCCCCTGGAGAGAGCACACCACCATAATACATAGCCACCTGATTTCTGTCTGTGTACATTCAGACTGTTCTCCCCTGGAGAGAGCACACCACCATAATACATAGCCACCTGATTTCTGTCTGTGTACATTCAGACTGCTCTCCCTGGGGAAAGCACATCATCATAGAACAGTTTCATCATGTTTTTGTCTGTAAAAGTTTTGTGGACTTCTTCCCATGTTCTTTTTTTCCTAGAGAAGACTTTCTTCTTGCCACTGATCCTTTCTTTCTTGCGCTAAATGCGTGATGCACCCCCCAAAAAGAAAGAAAGAAAAACAAAGAAAGACAGAAATAACTCTTCCTATATCAGGCTTATATCTCTCATTTTCAAGATAAGAACATTATCCAACTAGACCACCTGACCATATTGCACCATCAATCTCAAAGTCACTGACTTAATGATTAGTTACATTCAGGTGTAACGTCTACACCCAGTCACTGTGCTGTAGCAGACAGGGTATCCCCATCCCACAAAAATGGGTAAAGGGGAAGCGAGGGCTGCCTTACATTACACGTTACCATCGGAACAACACGATTTAGATGGGTAGCGTAAATGGCCGTGTATGTTGCGCTCAAGAGTGATTCGAACCCGCGATATTTGACTCAGAGCTCGGTGCTCTAACCACTAAACTAATTCGGTAGCCTGCGTGATATCACTGTGAGTATTTACACTGGAGCGGTATCCATGGTTTTGGAATAGAATACCCCTTATATAAACGATGGGCTGTTGTTACAAAGAACGCCCATGCATGTTCATATGGATCAGAAATACAGATGTTTTAAGCGTTCGACTTGTAGATGCGAACATTCCATAGCTCTTTGTTGATAACGTAGATCTTGGCTTCCCGAGGGTCTCCCCCCCCCCCCCCCCCACCTCCCTCCCCCTTCTGAAAGTTGCAGTTTAAGGCAGATCAAACTTCAACAGCGCGGAACCTTTTCAGAATGTTTTAACTGCAAAATGTATGTGGAGAGAGAGGAGAGAGAGAGAGAGAGAGAGAGAGAGAGAGAGAGAGAGGGAAGAAGGGAGGGAGGGAGGGACAATAGTGCTTGTGACTCACCATTGCCTGAATATGAGGTTACTCATTTCATCAGACTCAATACCCCTCAGCATGACAACCTGACCTTGACACGTGGCAAACTTTGACCCACGCCCGTCGACAACTCACAGGGTCACGACCTTTAACCGTTCGCACTTTGACGACTCTCAGTGTCACAACCTTTGACCTTCGCACTTGCACGGCTTTCAGTCATGTAACTTTCGAACAGCTGAGAGGATTACAACCTTTGTCCCAGTAATCACGTACACAATTTGTAGGGTAAAGAATCTGTGATCTTTGCCCTGTGACCTTTGCACTATGACCTTTGCACTGTTGCAGACGGAGCTGGAGGACGAGGATGAGCCCCTGGACCTGAGCTGGCCCGACACGTGGAGGAAGAGGATCACCTACATCCTCCTGGCGCCCATCGTCTTCTCCTTGTGGATTACCATGGCTGACGTCAGGCGGCCGGTAAGTGCGTCACTTTCTCCCTGACGTTATCACAAGACAGGGTGCGTGTTTGTAGTAGGAATGACGTCAGATGATCGGTTATTTATTAACTTTGTTCAGACTTAATGTTTCGTTTTTCTTTTTCTTTTTCTCGACAGCTTTACAACGTGAATTCAGACGAGTCTATGAACAAATCAGATATTATTCGTTCATTTTCGTTCCACGACTACAACTCCGAGGTGCACTTTTCGTGAGATTTGTGTGTGTGTGTGTGTGTGTGTGTGTGTGTGTGTGTGGTGTGTGTGTGTGTGTGTGTGTGTGTGTGTGTGTGTGTGTGTGTGTGTGTGTGTGCGTGCGCGCGCGCCCGCCCGCCCGTTTTAAATCGTACTTTTAAGTTCCTCAAGAACAATGTCTCCACATGCCACCACACTGCACGTTAAAGTATTTTGTTTGAGTGTGAGTTTTTGCCAGCTCACCATGACCTGCATAAAGCATGCCTTCACTCACGAGGTATCGGTTTAAAATCTCCTCCGAAGAGTGCGTAGGGAGAGAGCGATAGGAAGTGGAGGGGGGGGGGGGGGGGGGGGGGGGGGGGGGGGGGGGGGGGGGGGGGGGGGGGGGGGGGGGGGGGGGGGGGGGAGGCGGGCAGAAGGGAAAGAAGGTGGAGATGGAGTGAGCTCTGATTCTACACAGATGTTGACCCCGAAAATGTGTGTGTGTGTGTGTGTGTGTGTGTGGTGTGTGTGTGTGTGTGTGTGTTCCTGTTTTGCCCGTTGTCAAAGCAGTTTCCATGTCCTGGACCATCTTTTCCGCGTTCCACCCTCTCTCCCTCCACTGCCCATTCCCCAAACTCCCCTTTCTCTCCCTTTCCTCCTCCCTCCACCCTTTCTTAGCACGGCCTCTGCCTGCACCACCCACGTTCCTTCTACGCCTCCATACTTTTCTAAACCTCTGCATAGAGGTTGGAAATTTTCCCGTTGAAAAAAAACAACAACCTCGTCTGTTGGTTATTTTCCTGTCCAAAAAACACAAACAAACCGACCAACAAAAACCGACAGGCGGTGACGACGGCTGCATGTTCTCATCATCAGTGGAGGCGTGTGACCCATAAAAGCACTGACAACAACAGATCCTTGTCGCTGTGCCCGTCACCAACAACACTGTGTTCACTTGTGGCGTGCGACCAGCCGGAAATTTCTCGAAGAGGACAAACACGCGGAAAGACCTGTTCGAAACTGGAACGCCATTACGGGGAGACAATTATAACCACGGGACGGCTTTTAAAGGGGAGGAAAATAAGATTGCCGGTGTTTGTGTTACGACCAACGGGGAATCCGGATTAAAATGGCTGCCATTGATAACGACATTTGCACTAACGAGTCTTGCCATTCTTGGACGCGCTTTGAATGGGCGGAAATGCACTCGAAGAGGCGCCATGTGTCCAGCAAGCGCTCGCGTGCATGCACACACACACACACACACACACACACACACACACACACACACACACACACACACACACACACACATACTGACACTGGGTGCACTGCTTTTGCATTGACGTAAGTCACTCTCACAAAGAGAGAGAGAGAGAGAGAGAGAGAGAGAGAGAGAGAGAGAGAGAGAGAGAGAGACAGACAGACAGACAGACAGACAGACAGACAGACAGAGAGCAATCTCTGCACCTTTCCCCTTTACGTGCGCGCATTCAAGAATATAAACAAAATAACATGTTTCGTGACCAGAAACGTCTGTGTATGAGAACGAAACGACATCCCTGACTGTTTGGCGGCAAATTCTTTGGGAGAAATAACGTCACGCACAGGAAAAGACGTGAATGCTGGAATCGTGACAGAATGAGTTTCTGTGAATGGGATGAGGGGGAACGAGGGGGGAGGGGATGGGATGGAGAAAGAGGGGCATAAAGGTTGGCAGGGGCTGGGGGCTGGGGGTGGGGGCTATCAGTATAAGCGACGCAGGGGCAATGTAACCGAGGAGGAAAGGGGAAAACCACCAAGAAGAAAAAAATGCCGCATGACCTCATCTGATTAAGAGGGGAAAAAAGCTGGGCTGTCAGACTAGGATTGATTAATGAACGGTGGCAGTTTGCGAAATTACGTATGGTCATTACCGCTAGCTCTCTGGGTCCCAGAAGTAAGAAAATCCCATGTAACCCAATGGAAATTTAAAAGTAAAGAAAAATGTTTGTTGCAAATCATCCGCTACCACGTTTCCAAACATTTTCGGCTCACCTTTGAAAAAAAAAAAGTTAGGTGTTGACCGCTAAATGAAATGGAACGAATAGACGCCATTACAGGGAGGAAAATAAGACTGCCGGTGTTTGCGTTGCGAGGGGAATCCGGATTAAAATGGCTGCCATTGATAACGACATTTGCGCTAACGAGTCTTGCCGTTCTTGGACGCGCCTTGAATGGGCGGAAATGCACTCGAAGAGGCGCCATGTGCCCAGCACGCGCTCACGTGCACGCACACACACACACACACACACACACACACACACACACACAACAACAACAACACAACAACAACAAAACCTGTTTTCTCTTGATCCATCTCCCACCCGCACAGCCATTTAACTTATCAGTTCTAGAACTTCAGTGTTCGTGGGCCACGCTGACTGGAACTGGGCGCAGTCTTGCCAGTGCTAGACGCCGCCGCCATAATTGTTCTCTAGCAACGTTTTTCAACATGGCGTGCTAAACTTTACCACTTTCAGAGCGTTGTCGTTGCTGGCTCACGTTTTAGACAATGTTGCTTTATGGGAACGCTTTGTGAGTCCCCACCAATCAATGACATTAATAAAGAAGTAAGGTTTTTTTTTTCCCTACGATGAAAAGGGCATGTTATGCGCACAAAAATAAAGGAAAATATGCTGAACGGATTGAAGGCATCTCATGGGGTGGTATTTCAGCTTGTGCTTCAGTATCGTTGAAGAGTTGTCGTCCCATGCGAACTAGTCTTTATGTGCTACCTCTGCTTACGCTTATCCACAAAGCCACAGCAATGAGAAAAATAAGAAATGATCAAGTAAATAGTAACAAAGAAGGAGAAAATGACAGAAAAGATTATAAAAAAAACAACAACATCAAAGACTTAACCATTTCGTCCTGATAATCATCAGCATGACCAGTATCTTCCTTCTTTTTTTGTCTTTTTCCCGTGTTCTACAATTAGCTGTTGTTGTTTTTATTAGA
>CM065722.1:49116270-49121270 GCA_033310375.1 Conus canariensis | reverse complement strand
CACACCAGCCTTTTTCGGGGATAGCATTCTTCTTAAAATAGAAAAGGCAGAGAAGTCAAATTACCACTTTCCGCGGTCACTGAGGAGAAACAATCAGGTTCGAAATATCGGTATCTGACTAGGAGTCCTATGTTAGTGAGTTTCCACCTCGTTGGAGATTGTCTCCCCCTTGGAGGCTGTAAGCTTGCAGAAGGCTCATTTTGAGAAGCATATATTTTATTTTTCCCCATTCACCCACTCAAGCACATACTGTTAGTTGGCAGAATGATCTACTACTGCAGATATGAATGCTTATCTTCCCCCTATTTCTTCAATCTAAGACATAAGAGCAAGCTTTGTTTATAATTGAATATTTCTTGCAGTCAATGCAACCCCAAGCTGCTCTGTAAATTGCTGCAATGGTGCTCGGTGCTTACCCTTGGAATATATATATATATGAAGTACAGTGTTTCAAACTTGGGGCTTTCTAGAATGAAATACAGTCCTTGTGTATTTTCATGCGTAGTTATTTGGTCCCCATATGCTGTGTCTTGTAGTACATTTCCAGCCTTTGATTTCAGACAAATTCTAGTCCACGATTTTATTGAAAATCCTTATTTTTTCCTTCACTGAGTGTTCTTTCTTTCTTAAAAAAAAAAATTTTTAAGCATTTTTTGTGTGCTGATCTCCCCTTCAGTGGAACAAATATATAAGCGACCAAAATGCTTCTTGGGGAAGGATTAGTTTTCATGCCTCAAACGCAAGTCTCTCTTTTCAAGGTAGATCTGAACAGTGACGAATTGGAAGTTTGCTTCACTTTCTGCCCGGAAGTGAAAGGTCTCTGGGTTCAGGTTCCATTATCATTTCTATTTCTGCATGTCCTGCATCATTAACTGTAAGCCCTTCAACCTTGTGGAGTGGTGTCCAGTGTCTGACACTTTCGTGATTGTCTAAAAAATGATGTTTTAATTTTTTTGTTCAGTTTCCAGTTACTGGCCTTCAAGGACGGTGTCTATAACATTTACGCTTTTTGATTTTTAGACACATTCTATAGAATGTCCATCATTTTATTCAACATTCTTCTGACATCCTCCCGTACACTTAGAGTTTCAATTTTTTGAGAAACTTTTTTGTGTGTTCAGGAGGATCTACTCGATTTTCCAGAGTATCTTTCATCCTTTTACGGAGGTACCTGTCAGCTGCAGGTGACTAGAATCCACTAGCAAATCTGATGAGCTCTTCACACAGAGAAACTGTCATTCTCAGTTCTGCTGACGTTCTTCTCTCCCCTGCAGAGGAGCAATTAATCAAACAAACCAATCACACGAAAGGGATTACTTCCCATGTCTACTGCGCAAGGCAAGTCTGTCTTCTAAAGTTACGCAGTTTTACTGGGACGGATTTTTATGCTTGCACCGTTCTCTCTCTCTCTCTCTCTCTCTCTCTCTCTCTCTCTCTCTCTCTTCAGTTCTTAACGCCCCCTCCCTCCTCCATTTCTCTTCCCCCCCTCTCTCTCTGAATCTAAAATAAGAGAGAGAGAGAGAGAGAGAGAGAGCATCAAAAAGCATTTGAAATTGCCTATTGCCTAAGATTTTTTTTTTTTTTTCATCTATTGAAAATCCACAAAATCTTCGATCAGAAACGCTTTAGGTTACTCAATTAAAACCTCGCCTTCCCTCCCCTTTCCCCCGCCTCTCGCTCTTCCTTCCTCCCTCCCTCCCTCCCCCCTCCCCCCAAGCTCTCCTTTTCCACCCCCACATACAAACACACTCCCTCCTCTTCCCTCCCTCCATTGTTAATAAAGTGAAAGATAATTTGCGCCCTTATTGACGAATCGCATACAGTCTTAATTAATCGACGAAGCTTATTTAAGCGCGCTTATTGACAACATGACGCGCTCCAGCGCGCATGCGCGCAAGCTGACCAGAACAAAAAGAAAGAAAGACCAAACGCGCACGTGATCGCAGGTGCCCGCCTCCTAGGCCTGCGTTCTTGAAGCGTGGAAAGTCGTGCAGTGGTGGTTGTGCTTTGCCGGCTCTTTGAAGCTTAGCGCTGAAGAGATGTGGGGGGACCAACATCACGGGCGTTGGGGGGGGGGGGGGGGGGGGGGGGGGGGGGGGGGGGGGGGGGGGGGACGCATCGATCGGCAAAGGCAGATTCGGAACAGGGATTCTGGAGGGGTTGGGAAGGAGGGATGAAAGGAGAGTGGGAAGAGGCCGGGGGGGGGGGGGGGGGGGGGAGGGGGACGGAAGGGGGACGATATCGATTGGGGTTTGAAGGTGGAGATTGAAACAGGTAAGAGACAGGAAGGAAAATGACACAGGACAGCAAGCACAGGTGTTGTGGGTTTGAACTTAGGACTTGATGGGGAGGGTTTGTGACGTGCGAACTGCCGTTCACATCGAAGACGGCCTTCCTGTCGTCACATTGGCCCCTACGTGTTTTAACACCAACCCGTTCTCAAATGTTCGACGTCATCTCGTATCTACGTCATCTCTGACGTATATTCGGTGTAACGCATCCGTGTTTGATGTTTGACATGTTTCTCGGCGCAAATTAGGTGTGAACGAGTCACAAGCCAAGTTTAGGATGCTCTGTTATCGTTTTGTCGTTTTGTAACCGTTGTTGTGAAGACAAACAAAGCTTTTTTTTTATTTTATTTTATTTTTTACTTTGTTGCCTTTGTGTGGTTTCAGTTGCTGAATTCGTTTCCAACAAGAAACTTATTTATTTGGAAAGATATAATAAGTGGCCAATCTTTGTACTATAAGCTTATTTGTAACATATTTATTTATATCTGCTTCTCTGTTAAAACAAAACACACAAACAAACAAAACCAATCGCTTTAAATTGATTTACATGAAATCTAAGTAAATATATATTTGCAATATTGGCAGAGGATAGTATGTCACAAACATTTTATTAATACATAAAGCAAGAATTGAAACTGATCACAGTTGTTGTTTTTTAAAGAGAAAATGCCAGTTGTCTCTTGTTGAAAAGAAATGCCGAAAACATAAATTGGAGATTCACGGTCTTAGGTAAATGTTCATGCCGGGAATAGCTGGAGATCAATATTCATCACTCGACCAAGTTTTCCTTTGTTGGCACGCTTAATTGCTGCAACAACAACAAAAAAAACCCGATATCAAAGCTTACCATGGAGGCAAACACACGCGCGCGCGCACGCACACACACACACACACACACCACACCACACCACACGCACGCACGCACGCACGCACGCACGCACGCACACACACAACACACACACACACACACACGCAAACACACACACACACACCACACGCACACGCACAGCACACACACACACACACACTTTTAGAGACAAACGAAACAAGGTGATTACACAGACTCACTCTGTTATGTACTTGAATTATAGAAGCTTAGTCAGAGAAAGATTGCTTAAACTTTGTTCTCTCTCTCTCTCCCTCTCTCTCTCTCTCTCTCTCTTCTCTCTCTCTCTCTTCTCTCTCTGGACCATTGTTGAAGTTTTTGCTGCAAAACGAGAAAAGGGACGTAATTCGCTCTGTTGCGATGTATATCTTCTATGCCTTGAAGAAAAGAGAAGAATTGTTACTGGGGAGAGAACATTAGGAGTACCATATGTTTTCATAAATTTATCTGTTTTACCTTGTTTCGTGATCGATACGTCTTGTGTATTCTTAGGGATGAAAAAAAAATGTGTGTGTGTGTGTGTGTGTGTGTGTGTGTGTGTGTGTGTGTGTGTGTGTGGTTTGCGCGCGCGCGATCGTAAGTGCGAGCGAAATTGTATGTGCGAGCTGTGCGAGTCTGGGAGAGTGCCACATACGGGTGTGATTTTGTATGTATCTTTCGGTATACTCATTTTACGATTATACAGTTGGTGTGAGCAAGTTTTGTAAATGATCGTGATCAGTAGAAATGTTACAGCGTCAGTGTGTGTGATTTCATTTTTGTTCCTTGACCTCATTGCAGATAGGTCGGTGGCCTTTGCAATTAAAATTTTCCGAGTTCCGAGTTCCGAGTTCTCTCCCTCCCTCTCTCTCTCTCTCTCTCTCTCTCTCTCTCTCTTCAGTTCTTAACGCCCCCCTTCCTTCCCCGTTTCCCCCATTTCTCTCCCCCCCCCCCCCCCCCCCCCCCCCCCCCCACTCTCTCCTCTCTCTGAATCTAAAATAAGGGCGGAAACAGGTACAGGCATCTCCTCCATCGTTATGACAATGAAGTAGACAATGTATACATTTAGAAAAAAGGTAAAGGTGGGGGGATAAGTGCTCTGTGTTGTGTGTGTGTGTGTGTGAAAAAGAGGGCGTCGCAGCATTCGTTCACTGGCTGCAAAGGGGACCACGTACTCTGCCTTGTCAAATGAACCACACACTGCCTGGTGTCGCCTTCGTCTCCCTGTGACACTGGTCAGCAGGACTCTGGGCCCAGTCGCGTCACTCCCACCATGGCAATTCACGTGGATGTACTATCTCCGGGAAATATGATTAGGATCGGGTATTGTAGGAGGGGAGGGTGGGAAGGAAGGCGGGGGTTGAGGTGAGGGGCTTTGAAGTGAACATTTCGCCGGACACCGCAAATTTTCTCGCGCAGTGCGTGAACTCGACGCGCACTTTATCTGTTGCCGTAGCGACGGAAACAGCCCTCCTGTCCCTTTCCAGACCCCTCCCCTCCCCCCCCCCCCCCCTCCCACTATGCCACCCAACTCCCGCCCCCTTCCCCTCTTTCGTCCTTAGAAATACCTCTTCAGCTCAACGCTTGACTGAGCGGTGTCCATGGAAACTTAACACTAACACCCGTATCATGGCATATCCAAGTAAGACAGAAAGAAGAAAAAAACAAAAAACGAGAGGAAGTGGGTGTATGGGAGGGATGGTAGTGGTGTGTGTGTGTGTGTGTGTGTGTGTGGTGTGTGGTGTTGTGTTGGTTTGTGTGTGTGGTGTAGTGTGGTGTTGGTTTGTGTAGTGTGGTGTAGTGTGGTGTGTTGGTGTGTGTGAGTGTGTGTTGTGTGTGGTGTG
>CM065722.1:49106270-49111270 GCA_033310375.1 Conus canariensis | reverse complement strand
TGCAGATCCTTCAGGTGTCTGTTTCCTTTCGTCCTGTGTCTTGTTTAGAGTTCTGTAGGTATTGTCTGTTTTCGTTCAAAATCAATAAAGGAGCAGAATGCACATTTTCTACTGCGATGACGGTACCAGGTGTCTTGTGCTGCACTTGACGAAGATGTCACCATGCTTCGTGTCATCATAGAGGGTAGGTTACTTTTTTTTGCGTCTTCACGCTGATGAAGACACCAGCAATCAGGTTGTGTCATGATGGAGTCGTGGTATTTTCGATTTTCATTTATTTGATTTCGGGTAGACTTCAGGTATTCTATTGAGAATCTGTTTCAGTCTTGATGAAGATATTACATTTCAAATTGATCCGGTATTGGTGGGTCTCTTTGAAACATTGAGACTGCATCGGATCAGATGTGAAGTCTTTAAAATCATAGGGGCAGATGAAGTGCATTGGCATCTCTTCTGAGAACACTCCGCCTGTCCCTAACAGACACTAACAATGTACAAAGTGTCCTATGCAGATCTGGAAAACTCTACAGTACCGCATTCAAATCCTTCTCAGCATCTAAAGCGTGGTCTTTAGGTACTGACAAAAACACCTGGTGTGTGATCTGGATATGCTTCCTCGTGTGAGAAGTGACTTCAATACACATGGTGATTCTGCTTTTTTTTCCGCATCAAGCTGTTTTCGCACACATGGTAAACAGTACTCGTTTTAAGTCGGTCATCGAACACGATGTACTGTGACTTTCCTTCAGAGCTGGATTGATGCGAATGTTTCAGTGAAGTAGTATGTTGCTTACAAACACAATGATTAGATAGTTAGGAATGTCATTTTGCAACATGTCTGGTCATAATCGTCAGGAGAATGGATGGGGAATCAACTCTTAACTTATTTATGACTGTTATCAAAGCAGCAGACAGTGGGTTGTTTAAAGAAAAAAACAGAACTTTATCACTGGTTCAACTGTGGCCAGGTGTGAGCCGATAGCTGTTCACTGTTAACTTGTACCTGCAAAAGGGTCACTGAAAACAAACCAACAGGAGCAAGTTTACTCAACTTTCTCAGACCAGAAATATCTGAATCTTTCACCTGCAATATAGAAAACCAAGAGCCGACCAATCAACCAACCAACAACCACTGCGCGTTGGCAATATGTTAATGAATGAAACTTACTGACTTGACTGTGTGATGATTAAAAATAAGCACACGCCTCACACCAGCACAAAATCAAATACAGACACAAATAAAATCAAAAGATGCACACAAATTGTAATAGAAATGCTGCTAACACAAAAGGAACTGTTGAAAATTACTGTCAGAATGTAGACAGAAACTGCAACAGTAACACTTCTAGCACAAAAATGAACTGGCAAAGGTTGCCTCCAAAATACGGATAAGAAATTGCAACAGAAGTTCTCCAAGCACAAACAGTAGACGGGCAATAACTGTCTTAAATCTGTAGACAGAAATAGCCCCTGACATGCTTCCCGCAGATGCGTTCCAAAATGTAGTCCAAATGTACAAACCATGCACTCCAGCACAAATGTACTGTCAACGGTTATCCTTAGGAAAAAAAGAAGAGACCTTTTTGCATCAGAGGCGAGTCAAATACGATATCAGTTTCAAAACATGGCTTAATCACATTCATGGCGAGTAGGTAACACCATCATCTATGAGCAATATTTAAGGCAAAGTCATGCTCATGCACTCTCACACTGAACCTCACAAATCCACAGCGAGAAGAAGTCCACTATAGGATGACCACAGAGGCCAATGCTTGTTCAGTTAAAATAAAACTGGTTCAAGACGTGGTGCGTTGAGAAAAAATCTCCAGCAAAAACTCAGTCTGTTCAACTCTGGAGTGGACAGAAAGGGGGACGGGACACGAGAAAATAGGAACAGGAATATCTGCAAAGAGGTGTATAGAACAGAACTGCATGTGCACGGGGAGGCACCTGTGCGAAAGTTTACATGAAAGCTTGTGCAAAAAAATTACACTGTGTAATTGGGTGTACATTATTATTTATTATTATTATGAACATTTATGACGCCTAATCAATTGAATGCCCTAGGCGTTTACAATATCACAACAGACATCAATAAAAGGTGTTTGAAACATCGGGCTAGACAAACACACAAATCAATAATGTACAGAACTACTTCAGTGTGGAAAAAAGATATTGTGGCCACAGGATGTTTCTGAAGCAGTGCTGTGAGATGGAATGCACAGCCAGACACACACACACACACACACACACACACACACACACACACACACACACAACCACACACACACACACAGCAGGCTGTGAAGATGCTTGAGACTGCAGCGCGTGAAGGGAGTGTACATACAGAAGACTTGTTTCGTTCTCCAAGCAGTGGGACTGTGATTCGTTTCCAACGTGGGTCTTGATGCTGACTGCTCTGAACCAGAGCTCCGTGCCGACCTGCTCATCATTGCACAGTCTGACAGGTTGCACGTGACTTCTTCCCATGCTGATCCAAGCAACGTGTCGCGCAACACTGTGTACAGACCTGATTTTGCATTTCTTTCTTTTTTCTTTTTTTTTCCTTCTTTTTCTTCCTTTTTTTTTTGTCTTACTCTGGAACAACATGATCTCTATTGTTGTGTTCTCAGTGTTGGCTATACCTCTGATCAGACTAGTTCGTCCACGGTACACACTTCCTGAGATTACCTTGGCTCGTGAAGAATGCATGATGTACTTTACGTTATTTATTCTGAACGTGTGTCTGTGATGTTGCTGGTCGTGAACACTATTAATAGTTGCTCCACTAGGCCACAAAATCAGTTCACTCACTGGTGGGAGTCACTTGTTGCAGGTAGGGGTGGTGGGATGCGGGAAGGGGGGGGGGGAGGGGTACTTACTTGCTTGTCCCTACCACTTCACTCTACGTCCATGGGAGGGATAGATCCCTATCGCTAAGCACGCTGTCAAAGAATACATCCAAAGAAATTCCAGTATGGAACCACTGTTTTAAACCAGATGTATGTGAGAATATGATTCAGTGCATGTCCGTCTCATTTTGAACGTACACGTGGAAACATGTTATTTGATTAGAGTACGTTGGATCACATTGTTGGGAGCGTTCGTCTGTGTTAGCTAGCATGGAATTGGAGATCGTTTTTACTGCAGTCGTTGCCTCTATGAGCTTTGTACAGATTAAATGTCGTACTGTAGGTCACAAATGTGTTTTGTGTCCTTATCACACTAACCTTTATTTGTTTCAAGAACACTTTCAGGAGGGTCCTTATGATTATATAACAGAGCCCACTCGTGCCATTATTGATCGGAATCTATGAGTGGCAGTGTTTGGCGCTTTCCTTTTCCTTTTCTTTTTCTTGGCTTTGCTCCATGTCAGCAGAAATCGAATTGTCTACAGGTTCAGAAGGTGAATACGCAGAGAGCAACATGGTCTTCTCACGATCTGTGTTGTTCCCCTGTGTCGGTAACAAAAAAACCCACAGTGGACCAAATAGTTGTGTGTGTGTGTGTGTGTGTGTGTGTGTGTGTGTGTGTGTGTGTGTGTGTGTGTGTGTGTGCGTGCGTGCGTGCGTGCGTGTGTGTGTGTGTGTGTGTGTGTGTGTGCGCGCGCGCATAAAATGGCATTCGTAATGTTCTGTGCCAAACAGGTGGTTGCCTTCATGATTAAGTGTACTTGATTTTGCTAGTGTAATATCAAGTTCTGTAAGATTGGCTCTATCGATTTTCGCATTCTGTAAACTGTAGTATTAGGCGTGTATGACTAAGTATTTTCTTGTTCAGTTTGTTCTTTAAACAACAAAGTAATGATGAAGAGCACAGTTTGAGGAACAGAGCAAGATGGGTGCGAAGTTCAGCAAATTGACTGTTCTAGAGCGGAAAGACAAAAAGTACAGACTACAACTAATGCTGATTTTTTTTCTTAATAATGTGCAAAACAAAAAGCTGTTTCAAGATATGAAACAGGCTTTTTTGTTCGATGCATAAGAGAGCCGTAGCCTGGAGCTTAGCGTTTGTGTGATTACGTTGATTAAACACCTTCCTAAATCCCCCCCCCCCTCTCTCTCTCTCTCTGTCTCTCTCTCTCTCTCTCTCTCTCTCTCTCTCTATGTGTGTGTGTGTGTGTGTGTGTGTGTGTATCTGTGTGTGTGTGTGTGTGTGTGTGTGTGTGTGTCTGTGTGTGTGTCTGTGTGTCTGTGTCTGTGCGCATGTGTGTATTGGGAAGAACGCAACGAACACTGCTTGTAGCAACTTTTCAATGAACATCGTACAGAAATGTTCTATATTCAGCAATGGAGGCACTCAAAACACATTTGGGCACTCTTTTCCACAGCCAAAGTACGTGATCCTTTCATTGATAATCAAACGGTAAAAAAGCTGAACGGATTTTGCTTCTAAACAAGGACAATAAATGCACAAATTCAAACTTCGATGCAGTGTAACCTTCATGGTTGTGTGTTCTGTTATAGTAATTTCTTCCGATGAACAAATCCACAAATTTCATCACAGCTGCCTGTTGCTGAACATGTCGTGGCACTGTCCTAGTCTTACATCTGTTTAAGTCTAGCTACACACAGTTAACAAGACACTTACAGCTTCAGAGAGTTGTCATCGACACATGTCAAGGACACTTTTCAGGGTTGTACGTTTGGCTGAGAATGGAGCATTTTGTGTGTTAGTTTCTGTCCTGTTTGCATGACTTCATAATCCAACCTGCGAGAGGTCTGGTCATGATTTGAAAGGGGAATCAGCAGGGGCAAAGCAATGTTGTTAATGCTGTTTGCGATGTTAGTCAACATTTTGTCTTACATACATTGACACATCGCGGCTTCCATGCTGCAATGAAAGCCTTTAGGTGTCCCAGAAAACTGTTTTCTTTGTCGTGTCCTCATTGAACATGCCCGTCTTCTTTGAAACATTGGCTACATTTATTAGCCTGCCCCCCCCCCCTCTCTCTCTCTCTCTCTTCTCTCTCCTCTCTCTCTCTCTCTCCTCTCTCTCTC
>CM065722.1:49068770-49096270 GCA_033310375.1 Conus canariensis | reverse complement strand
TTCCTGGGGGGTAAAGATAATTATTGTTCACTTTAAGAACAAGGGAGAACCGGATGGAAGGATTAGCTCATTGTGTGTCACCCCTGCATCTGTCAACACTCGATTCAGCTTCTTGGCCACAATGCTACAGTGAGGCATGCACTAAGGCGTGATTTCCCCCCCCCCCCCCCCTTCCGCTCCTTACCTTCCATTCAAACGCGCACGCACACACGCACGCAGGCATGCACGCAAACACACACACACACATACACACGCGCACGCACGCATGTACACACACGTGTATGTACGCACGCATGCACGCACTTGCGTACGCACGCACACACATGCACACACACACACACACGCTCACGCACGCGCGCGCGCACACACACACACACACACGCGCGCGCACACACACACACACACACACACACACACACACACACACACACACGCACACACGCACTCACACACACACACGCACGCGCATACACATGCGCGCGCGCGCACACACACACACACACACACACACACACACACACACACCACACCACACCACACCACACCACACCACACCACAACACACAACACAACACAACACAACACAACACAGCACTAACAAATAGATTTCAAGATGATATTAAAAGACTGGACCCAGGTAAAGCATATGTCCATAAATGCCAAGAAAACCAAGTGTGTATATGTATGTGCATTACAACACAAAAAAGGAAAGTAAAGAAAGAAAGAAAATTATCTTGCAATTCAACATTGTTGAAAGAGTCGACTCGTATGACGTACTGACCCGTCGTTGTTGACATAGATTTGTCTTGTACTGACCACACTACGTCTCTGATTAAAAGTCTTTCCACTAAAATGGTTCAGACTGCTGAAAGTAAACACTTTCTTGATATCCGTTCCAGGACTCTTCTTTTAAAGGCCATAGTTTGTCAATCATTGATTACGCTTCGATCTTAAGGGACAGCTGCAATGATTGAGTGTAACTGAAAGCTATAATTTACAGTATGTATAAAAGAGTAGCAAAGTTAGTATAATGAAATCAAGCGCCCTGACTACTAAGGACTATAAGCAAATTAAGATTTGAATCTTCCTTAAATAGCTTGCATGTATACTTTTATGATTGGAATTGCACCGATACAAAATAGAGGCATATTCAAAACTAATTATCACAAACGTAGATATGTAATATCGTTTCCCAGGCCAAGAAATAATCTTTACAAATCTAGTTGTCATACTCTTGTGGTAGTTTACGTAACAGGTTACATTGAAAAAAATATATACATCTTCCAGTTTTTTAAAAATGTGAAAATCTGTTCAGTGAGTGACTGAAAAATGTGGTAGGCCTATAGAATTTAAATCATCCTTCTTTGTAATCATATATTCTCTCTATTTCGTTTACTAATTTCTTTTTATTCGTTCACTTACTGCATTATTTATCAAAAGTTGTGCGATCTGAATTTCATGTTATGATTATAGACCGGGGAAAAAATAAAGTAGAATACAAATGAACATAAAATAAAATAAATGTGACATATGTACAGTTTGTAAGGCAATACCTGTGGTTGACGATTTTGTTTGTTACAATACATGTCTGTTTATCAATAACTTGTTTCTAAGGACTTTCTTTCGCATTGCTTCGTGCAGCCTTCCCCCTGCACCGTTCTCTCTCCCTCCCCTTCACACACACACACACACACACTCACACACACACACACACACACACACACACACACACACACACACACACACACACACACACACACACACACACACCACACATCCCATTTAGTTGATATACTGCCCGCTCGCGCTTCACTCTGATTCACCCCCTTCCCCCTCCTCTCTCTCTCTCTCTCTCTCTCTCTCTCTCTCTCTCTCTCTCTCTCTCTCTCTGTCTGTCTGTCTGTCTCTCTCCCTCTCTGCAGTAACACACATGCGCGCTACAAATACACACACACACACACACACACACACACACACACACACACACACACACACACTACTAGAACGGACAGGTCGCATTTCGACCTCGCTCTCATTCCCCAAGACGCCAGCGCTACCATTATCATTATATGAATGGCAGTCCACGTTTGTCAGGCGACTATCTTCTGAAACGTTACTAGTACTACTATCTTCTGAAAACACTACTATAATTTTCATAAGATAGTAGTAATACTACTAACTTATGAAAATTATAGTAGTGATTTCAGAAGGTAGTAGTAATAGTAACGTTTCAGAAGTTAGTAGCTTCGCGTTGCGACTATCTAGTGAAATGATCCCTGTGTGAAATTATGTCCTCTTTCTTAGTATTATTACTATCCAGGGTCACTGATCGATGGTCATTTGGCCTATTAGTGTAGAACGAGTGTATGTGAACAATTTATGACGTTTCTGACCAGGGTCAATATCATTGACCAGTGGTCATTTTGGCCCAAATGCACTGTTTGACAGCTAGTGAGTGTAGAACGAGTTCAGGTGAACAATTTATGACGTTGCTGACCAATGGTCAGTGTCCTTGACCAGTGACAAATTTTTCCTTATTTCACTGTCTGACAGCCAGTTAGTGAAGAACGAGTTCATGTGAACAATTTATGACGTTGCTGACCAGTGGTCAGTGTCCTTGACCAATGGTCAGTTTGGCCTAATTTCACAGTTTGGCTGCTAATTAGTGTAGAACGACTTCATGTGAACATAATTGGACGTTGCTGACCAGTGGTCAGTGTCATTGACCAGTGGTCATTACCCAATGTCACTGTTATTTAGTGTACGAGTTCATGTTAACAATTTACGATGTGGTTGACCAGTGGTCAGTGTCACTGACAAGCGGTCATTTTGGCCCAATTTGACTGTTTGACTGCTAATTAGAGTAATACAAGTGATTCGAGAGCGAGGCTTCGAAGTCGACAGCCGCTTTTTTCTTCGTGTGCTACCGTTCAGCTTTTTTTCTGAGCTGCTTTTATTGGATGTGTTTCTGTGGGATAGTTTTAGGTGATAAAGGTTTGTTGAATTTCTGTGTGTCTTGGCTGGACGGATTTTCGCTATATTTGTGGTATTTTTATTTATTTTCTTTTTCAACATTGAATCTTGTATTTTCAAAATGGCGGACTTTCACGTTGAACCCGTGTTCTTGTTGAAGAGAGACTTACCACTCTCTTTTGAAAATGAACACGAGCGATCTTTTCAAGCGCTCGACATTTGTGGTAGAGAAAGTATGGTGGGTGCTCAAGAAATTTTGGGACTGTGGAGACTTTACCCATCGACGAGGGGTGCACACAGCAAGTTGCTAATTGAGGGTTTGTCACTTGGTGCTGTTGTGCTTCGTTTGTATGACAAAAATCCTTTCGTACTCAGAGGACAGGACGACACTGGACATTCCGCTACAAAGGTGTGGATTTCTAATATCCCTCTCTCTTGCGACGGGGCGGACATCGAGTCAGCTCTTGTCAGGCTGGGAGCTGTCTTACGCTCTCCCTTGATTCTGGAGAAAATGAGGAATAGAGACGGAAAATTGCGATTCTACACTGGAAGGCGATTTATTTTCATAGATATCCCAGACAAACCACTTGATAGATCTGTGAAGGTTGCAGGATTTATGGCTAGCCTGTATCACAAGGAACAGCCCAAAAGAGATACTAGGGTAACAAAGTGTAATCATTGCCTGAAACTGGGTCACTGGGCCAGGGAGTGTCCGGAAACTGTAGTTACCTGCAGAGCCTGTCGTCTACCCGGTCATCGCAAGGGGATCCCGTCTGCGAGATTCAGAAAGCGAGTGAGGAACCGACAGTGATGTCCGTTTGGGACCCTCTGCCACTGGTTACAAGGTTTGGACACACATCTGACACTGACTCACCCCTTTCTGACAATGACACTGACTGTGATGCGACTGACAACGAGAAAGGGACAGGTCAGAAGAAGAGTGAGAAAGAAGGAAAGACTGATGTGGTGGAGGACTGTCAGTCAGACTTTAATTCTGGCCGTCATGGGGAACAGGGAAAAAAGAAGAGGAGTGGTAGACCATCCAAGAGGGAAAAGATGTGGATAAGGGAAAAGATCCGGTTTTGACACGTCAGTTTAAACTGGATTTTGCAACACGTTCTCGATCGCAAACTCCGAAACGACCACGTTCAACAGAGAGGGATTCCCCCAGTCATTCTGACAAACGTGAAAAAACTGCCAAGCTTTCCACTGCTCGTTCAGTCACAGACAGTGACAAGGGATGAGCATGGATGATGGATGTTTGAACGGTTTTCGGCGCATCTCGTGGACTTTCCTTTGATTACCTCCCTAAAATGGCTTTATCTTCTCTTAATGTTTTTTCTTTGAATGTGAGAGGGATAAGGTCTAATAACAAAAGAATATGTTTATAAGTTTTTTGAAAAATAGTGGATATGACGTAATCTGTTTACAGGAAAGATACATCACTGAAAACGTGAATGAAAAAAGGCAAAAAGAATGGGGTGGGAAGCTGACTTTTACTGACAAAAGTACACACAGTAGTGGGTTGATTATATTCATTTAAAAAAAGGCTTGCCTGTGGAGACTGAGCTTGTGTATGCATCTGAAAGAATTTTGGCCTTGAAATTGATTTCAGGGGACAAGCAGTTGATTGTGGTTAATGTTTATGTCCCTAATATTTTACGAGAAAAACATGTATTTTTTTTATAAACTAGAGGATGTTATTAAAAATGTCGATGTCAGTAATATTGACGTGTGTGGTGATTTTAACGCTGTCTTAGATAATGAGTATGATGTAATAAGTGGTGAGTATCATGATCAGCATATTGTACAGAGATTCAATAGGATGCTTAGTGAATGTGATTTACAGGACGCATGGAGATTATTTCATAATGAAGAGAAGGAATTTAGCTGGTCAAGAAGAAGCCCATTTATTGCTAGAATAGATTACATGTTGACCAACTCATCCATCGTTGAAAAAGTAGTGCAAAGTACGATTCAGAGTGTGTCTTTTCTCCGATCACAGAGGATGCTTCATGTCTGTTATGTTTGTAGATACTGAACATGGTCAAGGGTACTGGAAATTTAATAGCTCATTACTTTCTGATATAAATTGTTAATTATTTGAACAACGTTTCAGACGATTTTGAAAAGGACCCTGAAGAAGACGATCAGGTAACTTGGGAAATATTAAAAGTTAAAATCAAAGAATGTACCATCAAGTTTTCAAAAGAGAAAGCATTGTCAACTAGAAATAAAACAGCACACCTTCACGCTGATTTGAACACATTAGATACTGCTCTCAGCATTGACCCAGACTGCAGTGAAACACGGCGGAAAAGAGAGCACGTGAAACTTCAGTTAGAATTAGAAGAAAGAAACCAACCCCGTGCGGCACAGGTACGTGCCCGTGCACAGTGGATAGAGCAGGGCGAAAAGAACACTACATTTTTTCTTGGTTTAGAGAAAGCTCGTGCTAACTCGAAAATTATGGAAAGTGTAAAAAATGCAGATGGGGTTGAGGTTACGGGACAGAAAAACATTCTAGCTGCACCGATGGATTATTTTAAGAATTTATATAAGAAAAACATAAATAGTGATAACATGTTACAAAGAACGCAAGCGTTCTTGCGTGGTGTGGTTGTACCTTCTTTATGTAATAACGATAGAGAATAGCGTGGTAGTAATCTTTTAGAGCAAGAAATTAGAAGCGCTCTGAAAGAAGTGAAACATGGTTCTAGTCCTGGCAGTGATGGACTAACAGCCGAGTTCTACAAAGTGTTCTGGAGTCGTATTAGTAAGTATGTAATGGCGTTTTTTAACGTTGCATTTGAAACAGGTAGCATGTCCTCTTCTCAGCGTAAGGCCGTTATAACACTTATACATAAAGGAAAAAGTTTATCAAGGAATGATCTAAATAACTGGCGACAAATACCTTTAACTAATGTGGACTATAAACTCCTAGCTAAAAGTCTGGCACGGCGATTAGGTAGTGTCATAGATAATCTGATATGCGATGATCAAGTTGGATATGTAAAAGGAAGACGAGTATCTATATTGCTTCGTTTGGTTGATGATGTCACAGATCAGCTGCCTCAAGACAATAGACCAGGCTTACTTATTAACTATCGATTATTTTCATGCTTTTGATTGTATTTCCAAACAATTCATGTTGAATTCCTTTGAATTGTATGGTTTCGTGGAGCGCATCATGAATTGGGTATCAGTATTGACAACCAACTCTGTAAGCAGTATGAACTACTGTGGATGGATTTCCGAGCCTTTTAATGCGGAATCGGGAATCAGGCAAGGTTGCCCATTTTCTCCATTAGCCTTTGTTCTAGCCCTTGAACTGTTGGCAATCAAACTATGGCAATCTTCTGAGATTAAGGGCATTAAGTTTAAGTGTAGAGGTAAAGCTGACGATATTTGTACATTATTAATAGCTTTGTGCACTGATGACATCACATTGTTTTTAGCTGACGAAGACGATATGCGATTAGCCCTTGAAATATTTGACAGGTTTTCCTTTATATCAGGTCTGACAATAAACAGAAATAAATCTGAAGCAATGTGGCTGGGAAGTAAAATAAACAGTAAACACAGTCTTCAGGGGTTTACATTTAAAAATAAAATAAAAGTTTTAGGTGTGTATTTCAGCAATAGTACTTGTGCGTCTAACTAAAAGACAACTGCGCGGGTAGAACTGACAACTGTAGACGTCTGATTGCAATGTGGGAAAAAAGCAATTTGAGTATTATGGGAAAGGTGAGTATTGTAGAAACTTTCTTGATCGCACAGTGGGTCTACATTATGCAAGTAATAGTGGTACCAGATCATGTAACTGATGAAGTGAATACATTACTATATAGATTTTTGTGGTGGAAAAAAAGACTGCAACAAAAAAGCATTTGGAAAAGTTAACAGAATTGTACTGTGTACCCAAACAGAAAAGGGAGGGATTAAAATGATAGATTTAAAAGAATTTCAAACTGCATGTTTATCTGTCACAGAGTCCCCACTAACAGCGCCAATTCAATCACCGAAATAAATGACCCATGTCACAGAGTCCTCACTGATGGCCCCAATTCAATCACCGAACTAAATGACCCATGTGACAGAGTCCCCACTGACGGCTCCAATTCAATTACCGAACTAAATGACCCTGCCATCTGTGACAGTCGCCAACGACGGCCCCAATTCAATCACCGAACTAAATGACCCTGGCATCTGTCACAGAGTCTCCACTGACGGCCCCAATTCAATCACCGAACTAAATGACCCTGCCATCTGTCACAGAGTCTCCACTGACGGCCCCAATTCAATCACCGAACTAAATGGCCCTGCCATCTGTCACAAAGTCCCCACTGACGGCCCCAATTCAATCACCGAACTAAATGACCCTGCCATCTGTCACAGAGTCTCCACTGACGGCCCCAATTCAATCACCGAACTAAATGACCCTGCCATCTGTCACAAAGTCCCCACTAAGTTGACAGACTGTTGAGTTGCCTTTTTATATGGCAAGATTTGACCTATTTAGGACTCATTCGCTATATATATATATATATATATATATATATATATATATATATATATATATATATTCCGATGGACATTAAAGGGAAACAGTTTGTGAATGTCAGTGCCAAGCAAATGACATAAATCAGATTCAGACACACACACATTTTTCTTCTAAAGAAAAAAGTTTGCTTTGCCTCACGTCACATTCAAATCAGCTCACTTGTCCTGTTAGCAGTCTCCACCACATGCGCAGATGGCGGTACATTGCAGGTTGGCCTTCGCACATTTGCAACGTCTTTTGCAGCCTTGCTTGCATCCACAGTGAACCAGTTCATGACATGAATCCTGTGCCTGCTGAAGAGTTGTCCACACGGGCTGCCACATTTGCCCCTCTTTTTTCCGACCCCTGTCTGCAGGAGATGGGAGCACAGGTTGTTTTGCTAGACACTGACCCCAGACGTGTCCAGCTTGTTAGATAGCACGGAGAAGATGTCTAAGAGCTGCTGAAGTTGGAGGAATGTTCTCAAGGAGCCTTCCTTGCTGAGCAAACAGTTTCTTTCTAGCCTGGTCAACTTTATGGAGTGCACTCGTACGTTCGTACATGAGTACAACAAACCTTTCGAAGATTTCCAACAAAGCATCTGTCAGTGAACATGGTCTGTCCATGATGGCCAGGAAGGAGTCTGTCAATTCAGGAAAGATAGTCCATGTATTCCACGCTGTTGTCTTGCCCCTGCTGCTGAAAAAAGACACTGTGTCACATCCAGTAAAGGCATGAAATGCTGGAAGGGCCTTCGATTTTCTTGGTCCAAGCTGTCTGGCTATTTGATGAGAAGTATATAGACGAAGTAGGAATGTTATGCCAAAGACAGGGGCTGTTTGGGGATTATCTTGGAAGTTTTCAATATAAGCCAGAACCTTAGCAAGTGCAATAGCATGCGCTGTTGATCTATGTGTTGTTTCTTCTGATTCTTGAGCCTGGTTTGCTGGTACACGTCTGTAGAAGGCAGACAGGCATTTGATGTGATAATGAAAATCCAGTGCCACCATGTCTTTGACAGCAAGTTTTTTGAGTAGCTCTTGATCGTTCAGTTGCTGAGCATGTGCACGAACTTTATCATCCAGGGGCAAAGTAAGAGCTCGATGAAGCCCTGCTGCACCAGAGATCCATTGCAGAAAAAGCATGTTGGTCCTGTGCCCATCTCATCTGTCTCACAGCTAGATTCATCTGCAAGTTTCCGTGTTTTCACCGGACTGGGTTTATCACTTGCTAGCTGTCGTTTCCTGTTTTAAACAGTGTTGCTTATTTTTGCACGACCGGATTTGTGCCAAGAAGCTTTGTGCTTCCTCAAGGTCTCCTCGAAACAAGTTCCTTCATCCAGTTTAGACAATGGAATAGAAAGTGGGGACTCACCTAACTCCTGAAAAGCTGTCAAATTGTAAGCAACATAGGTATACCCTGCTCCATCTCCTTTCGCTTCCTTTGCTGGGCATATCAAAGGTGCTTTGCTTGATGGGTTCTGGCACAGAGCGCACAGATTCCAGTCAACTGTCAAGTCATCAACTTCTTCAGAGGGAAATGTTACACTGGGGTCGTCTATCCTCTTATAGTCACGAGACATCCCCACTTTCTGACTGCCTACAGATTCGGAACTGCACCATAGACAAAAAAGCAAAACCTGAGTTTTGACGTCAATGGATGACCATACAATTTGCACTGGCTCAGTTTTGATTCCGCTATGACAACCAACTTATCAAGTTCAAAGAATTGATTTTTATGTTTTGTTTTATTATTTTAGCATTTATTATCAATACAATTAAAATTCATGTTGATGCGAGCTTATAATTGATATTGTTCTTGTAAATAAGAACTGTGGCATTTGTGGTCAGACAGACACTGGCAGTAATGTTAAAAAATACGAGAATCGCTTTGGAATTCTGGCTGAATGTAGTCTTTATCTTTAGAAGAACAACTTGAATATTTCTAATATTTAAAAACCGATTTTTAATCATTAAAACTGAAACTGGATATAAAACTGGATAAAAATAATGTATATAAACTTCCCTGCTGTGAAAAGGTAGTTTAGTCACAGTCAAATAGTTGCATTATGCAGAAAGCCGCTTCAAATGCGCTGAAACTTGATTTTACAAAAAGACGTCAAAATCAGTACACCAAGAATGAAACACAAGCCATCAGGGGAAAGGGGGGGGGGAGGGGGGGGGGGGGACCTCTAGCACAGCCGTTCGCACGCGTGATGGCCACGACCGGTGATACATTTTTTTTGCACCCTCATAGGAATATTTGCAACCACATCAGTCTTATATGTATTTTTCCCTGATTACAAGTAATGTACATAGACATTTCTGTTCTCAATTTTATTTGATATTCACATGTCTCAACCGTTCTTTAAACGGAAGAAACTTAATAGAACACCACGTGACACGTGTTGCTTTTCACGTGGGTAACTCCGCTGACTATACACCGCTGGCAGCGATGACAGATCTGGCGCAGGCGCGAGTCTGTCCCCGACCTTCGGCTGCGGGATCCTTTGGGATGGTGCTATGGTGTTCTAATTGTCTCAAAACATCAGTTATTGAAAACTTTCATCGATCACTGCTCCTAACACAGGGGGCTGTGATCGTGTTTCCCTCTCCAGACATAATCAGCATGGTTCATAGTATCATTGTGCAAGAGGAAATATTTCTACTAAAAAACGCAAGATCATAAATCTTAACTCCTCCACTTACAGGACATAATTTCACACAGGAATCATTTCACTAGATAGTCGCAACGCGAAGCTACTAACTTCTGAAACGTGACTATTACTACTATCTTCTGAAATCACTACTATAATTTTCATAAGTTAGTAGTATTACTACTATCTTATGAAAATTATAGTAGTGTTTTCAGAAGATAGTAGTACTAGTAACGTTTCAGAAGATAGTCGCCTGACACACGTTTGTCAGGCGACTATCTTCTGAAACGTTACTAGTACTACTATCTTCTGAAAACACTACTATAATTTTCATAAGATAGTAGTAATACTACTAACTTATGAAAATTATAGTAGTGATTTCAGAAGATAGTAGTAATAGTAACGTTTCAGAAGTTAGTAGCTTCGCGTTGCGACTATCTAGTGAAATGATCCCTGTGTGAAATTATGTCCTCTTTCTTAGTATAAAGTGGAGGAGTTAAGATTTATGATCTTGCGTTTTTTAGTAGAAATATTTCCTCTTGCACAATGATACTATGAACCATGCTGATTATGTCTGGAGAGGGAAACATGATCACAGCCCCCTGTGTTAGGAGCAGTGATCGATGAAAGTTTTCAATAACTGAATTTTTGAGACAATTAGAACACCATAGCACGAGCCCAAAGGATCCCACAGCCGAAGGTCGGGGAGCAGACTCGCGCCTGCGCCAGATCTGTCATCGCTGCCAGCGGTGTATAGTCAGCGGAGTTACCCACGTGAAAAGCAACACGTTTCACTTGGTGTTCTATTAAGTTTCTTCCGTTTAAAGAACGGTTGAGACATGTGAATATCAAATAAAATTGAGAACAGAAATGTCTGTGTACATTACTTGTAATCAGGGAAAAAATACATATAAGACTGATGTGGTTGCAAATATTCCTATGAGGGTGCAAAAAATATATCACCGGTCGTGGCCATCACGCGTGCGAACGGCTGTGCTAGAGGGTTTTTCCCCCTTCCCCTGATGGCTTGTGTTTCATTCTTGGTGTACTGATTTTGACGTCTTTTTGTAAAATCAAGTTTCAGCGCATTTGAAGCGGCTTTCTGCATAATGCAACTATTTGACTGTTACTAAACAACCTTTTCACAGCTGGGGAGTTTATATACTTTATTTTTACCCAGTTTTATATCCAGTTTAAGTTTTAGTGATTAAAAATCGGTTTTTTAATATTAGAAATATTCAAGTTGTTCTTCTTAAGATAAAGACTGCATTCAGCCAGAATTCCTAAGCGATTCTTGTTTGTTTGTTTGTTTGTTTGTTTGTTTTTCTTATATTACTGCCAATGTCTGACCACAAATGCCACAGTTCTTATTTACAAGAACAATATCAATTGTAAGCTCGCATCAACATGAATTTTAATTGTATTGATAATAAATGCTAAAATAATAAAACAAAACATAAAAATCAATTCTTTGAACTTGATAAGTTGGTTGTCGTTATAGCGGAATCAAAACTGAGCCAGTGCAAATTGTATGGTCATCCATTGACGTCAAAACTCAGGTTTTGCTTTTTTGTCTATGGTGCAGTTCCGAATCTGTAGGCAGTCAGAAAGTGGGGATGTCTCGTGACTATAAGAGGATAGACGACCCCAATGTAACATTTCCCTCTGAAAAAGTTGATGACTTGACAGTTGACTGGAATCTGTGCGCTCTGTGCCAGAACTCATCAAGCAAAGCACCTTTGATATGCCCAGCAAAGGAAGCGAAAGGAGATGGAGCAGGGTATACCTATGTTGCTTACAATTTGACAGCTTTTCAGGAGTTAGGTGAGTCCCCACTTTCTATTCCATTGTCTAAACTGGATGAAGGAACTTGTTTCGAGGAGACCTTGAGGAAGCACAAAGCTTCTTGGCACAAATCCGGTCGTGCAAAAATAAGCAACACTGTTTAAAACAGGAAAAGACAGCTAGCAAGTGATAAACCCAGTCCGGTGAAAACACGGAAACTTGCAGATGAATCTAGCTGTGAGACAGATGAGATGGGCACAGGACCAACATGCTTTTTCTGCAATGGATCTCTGGTGCAGCAGGGCTTCATCAAGCTCTTACTTTGCCCCTGGATGATAAAGTTCGTGCACATGCTCAGCAACTGAACGATCAAGAGCTACTCAGAAAACTTGCTGTCAAAGACATGGTGGCAGTGGATTTTCATTATCACATCAAATGCCTGTCTGCCTTCTACAGACGTGTACCAGCAAACCAGGCTCAAGAATCAGAAGAAACAACGCATAGATCAACAGCGCATGCTATTGCACTTGCTAAGGTTCTGGCTTATATTGAAAACTTCCAAGATAATCCCCAAACAGCCCCTGTCTTTGGAATAACATTCCTACTTCGTCTATATACTTCTCATCAAATAGCCAGACAGCTTGGACCAAGAAAATCGAAGGCCCTTCCAGCATTTCATGCCTTTACTGGATGTGACACAGTGTCTTTTTTCAGCAGCAGGGGCAAGACAAAGAATACATGGACTATCTTTCCTGAATTGACAGACTCCTTCCTGGCCATCATGGACAGACCATGTTCACTGACAGATGCTTTGTTGGAAACCTTCGAGAGGTTTGTTGTACTCATGTACGAACGTACGAGTGCACTCCATAAAGTTGACCAGGCTAGAAAGAAACTGTTTGCTCAGCAAGGAAGGCTCCTTGAGAACATTCCTCCAACTTCAGCAGCTCTTAGACAACATCTTCTCCGTGCTATCTACCAAGCTGGACACGTCTGGGGTCAGTGTCTAGCAAAACAACCTGTGCTCCCATCTCCTGCAGACCGGGGTCGGAAAAAGAGGGACAAATGTGGCAGCCTGTGTGGACAACTCTTCAGCAGGCACCGGATTCATGTCGTGAACTGGTTCACTGTGGATGCAAGCAAGGCTGCAAAAGACGTTGCAAATGTGCGAAGGCCAACCTGCAATGTACCGCCCTCTGCGCATGTGGTGGAGACTGCTACCAGGACAAGTGAGCTGATTTGAATGTGACGTGAGGAAAAGCAAACTTTTTTCTTTAGAAGAAAAATGTGTGTGTGTCTGAATCTGATTTATGTCATTTGCTTGGCACTGACATTCACAAACTGTTTCCCTTTCATGTTCATCGGAATATATGGTGCTTTAGAGTTATATGATATATTTAACAAACCACATAGTATATTGATAGCGAATGAGTCCTAAATAGGTCAAATATTGCATATAAAAAGGCAACTCAACAGTCTGTCAACTTAGGTAATAAGTATAGAGACAATCAAGTACTTGAAACCCCATCTTTCCCTTCTAGAAGCAGCTGGATTGGTCAAATCTGATACCAAAACATGTACAGATAAGCCATTTAGTAGTCAAAAATACTTGACCTACTTGTTTTCTAAATGACAAAATGCTTGTTTTCATTTTCAAAAATAAGTTTACATCATTTTTCTGCTATAAGGTAATCACTGTTAGTTATGAAGTTTGCAAACTACGTGGAGCAAAAAAAAAAAAACAAAAAAAAAAACCCTGTAAAAAATGGAAATAATAAGATTTTAAGGACTTTTACCTACTTTTAAATGACCACTTTATTAGAGTCTTACAGTTAGCTTCAATATAGACTTGTCTTCATATGTCTCATCAAATACATACTCAGGGTTATTCTGAAGCAGTTTTTTGTTGCAAGAATACATTGTTTTGTGCAAAAACCGAAAAAGAAAGAACATGACACACTGACCTAATTAAATGAATGACCACGCCCTCCAGAGGTCACGCCCATTGTGTTTCCCTCTCTAATATCAATCAGAAAGGGTCTAGGTACCCACATACTAAATGGCATGCTTCTACTATGAAGTGCACGATTCACTGATATTTACTACCTTGACTGTCCCAAATTCACTGTTTGACAGCTAGTTAGTGTAGAGCGAGTTCATGTGAACAATTTATGACTGCTGACCAGTGGTCAGTGTCATTGACCAGTGGTCATTTTGACCCAATTTCACTGTTTCACTGCTAGTTAGTGTAGAGCGAGTTCATGTGAACATTCATGATGCTGCTGACCAGTGGT
Organism: Conus canariensis; assembly: GCA_033310375.1. Classification (NCBI taxonomy): domain Eukaryota; kingdom Metazoa; phylum Mollusca; class Gastropoda; order Neogastropoda; family Conidae; genus Conus; species Conus canariensis. Next base: position 49,082,019 of record CM065722.1, on the reverse strand, counting down.
CAGTGTCATTGTCCAGTGGTGATTTTGGCAAAACTTTACTGTTTTACAGCTAATTAGTGTAGAATGAGTCCATGTGAACAATTCATGATGTTGCTGACTACTGGTCAGTGTCATTGCCCAGTGGTCATTTTTGCCTCATTTCACTGTTTGACTGCTAATTTCTGCGGTAAACTTTGCAGCTGTGCGCGTGTGTGTGTGTGTTGTGTGTGTGTGTGTGTGTGTGGTGACAGAGGGTGTGGAGAGAGTGGTGTGAGGTGTGGTGTGAGAGAAGAGAGACAGAGAGAGAGAGAGAGAGAGATTTCCATGCGCATACTTTTTACTTTTGTGGGAGTGGGAGAGAAAGATTTCCATGCTCAGACGTTTTACTTATTGTAAATAAACTGTAAACAGCGTTTAACATTACAGTCCGTGTAAGTTTGCCGAATGGTGTGGAGAAAGATTTTGGAATAACATTTCTAACTGAAGGAAATGCGCACTTAACAGACAGTTCATTTTACTAACCTTGGACGAAAATATGCACGCCTATCGTACACTGACAACGCGCGCTTATGGTATATGTGCGTATGTAATCAAATTACCAAACGCGCGCTTATTGGACGCACCCGTGTGTGCGAGTATGTGCGAGCGAAGTGCGCATGCATGTAATTGTCGTAGTGTGCGTGAGTATATGTGCGTGCGTGCGATGTCTGTCTCCTAATATAAACCTAACAAGCAATTGCTATATATCAACGGAAAGGGCAAAGCGCGAACTTTGTAACGAGCATAGAATAAAATACATTTTGGGTAAAATAGCAACGCTACTGTTACAGAAACAACATAAGTAAAACATAGCAGAACACAATCTTTTTATGTTTGTTTGATTAGTATGACAACAGCAGATGAGGAAGAAAAGGGCATAACACTTCGCTCTTACTTTGAACAGATGCAGAGAAAGCCTGAGGTATTCAATATGTGCAATGCAAGTGAATTCTTTTTTTTTTTTTTTTTTTTATAGGAAATTAAATCGTTGCACACAGTACACACTTTTCACTGTTTTGGCTTCGAATGATAAGATGTATAAAACTATTAAATACACAGAACAAATAAATCAAGCTCAGATTCTTTTCGACAAACTTGTACACCTTTACCCCACTCATTTTCTGAACTATTTACTGAACCAGTTCTAAAACCAAATGTCATTCTCCTTCTGCCCGATATATTGGTGAAGCAGGAAATTCCACACGTGCCTTCCAGTGCCAGACAGGTCTCTGTACTCGGACTACTCTGGGGTCACAAAGGTCATCCCTGGTGCATGTAAACTTACCCTTCCAGTGGCCAGAACCCTGTTCAAAATATTTATGGCAGCTGCATCCCCTAGATGGTAGACGAGTGAACATGGGAATTTTTTTTTTTTTTATAGTTGTGCCGTCACGGAGGCACGGCATGTCCGGGCAGTACAGCAGTGCTGCCGTCACCAGGGCACGGCTCGTCGTGAACGGGTCGACAGAGTTGCGGTCACTATCGCACGGTGCGTCGCGAAAAGGAAGGAGAGTCGCATCTCTTTATCTACCGTCTCTGCAGTCTCTGAATATACTACCTTGTAAAAATGTTTTCAGACAGAACCTGTAGTTATGGAAGCGAATTAGACAATCACAGCGGGGATTAGTATGTAAATTAGGCATAACAGCCAATCATTTTTGGAGTTTAATCTAATTTACGTATCATTCCCCGATTTGACTGTCTGAATTGCTCCCAAAAATACAGGCCCTGGCGTTACCCTGTTGTTAACTACAGACACCTGCAGTGTAGATCATGAAATTACAGCAACACACGCATTAAGCTGATGAATCTCGACTGCGTGGTGTCAGTCTTCCACTGAGCCCACAGCCACTCACTCTGGGTCAAAGTCAGTCCAGGACTGAACAATCCATCGCCTCCGTCAGGAATCGAACCGGACCTCAAAGCTAATAGTTAGCAGTCAATCAGCAAAATTGGGCCAAAATCACCACTAGTCAATGGCACTGACCACTGGTCAACCACATTATAAATTGTTCACATGAACTCATACTACTTATTAGCAGTCAAACAGTGAAATTGGGCCAAACTGACCACTGGTCGTGACAATGACAACTGGTCAATCACTTCAGAAATCGTTCACATAAACTCGTACCACACTAATTAGCAGTCAAACCGTCAAATTGGGCCAAAATGACCACTTGTCAATGGCACTGACCACTGGTCAACCACATTATAAATTGTTCACATGAACTCATACTACACTTATTAGCAGTCAGTGAAGTTGGGCCAAACTGACCACTGGTCGTGACAATGACCACTGTCAATCACTTCAGAAATTGTTCACATAAACTCGTATTACTTAAAAAAAATTTTTACACATCAACAATTACCTTTGTTTTATACATTAACAGTCAGATTTGTCTTTAACATCAACACATCAACAATCACCCTTGTCTTTACACATCAACACATAAAAATCACCTTGTCCTTACACATCAACAATCACCTTGTCTTTACACATCAACAAAAAAAAATCACCCTTGTCCTTACATAAACAATCAAAATCACCCTTGTCCTTACACATCAACAATCACCGTTATCTTTACACATCAGCACAGCAACAATCATCCCTGTCTTTACACATCAAACAATCACCTTTATCTTTACACATCAGCACAGCAACAATCACCCTCGTTTTTACATATCAACAATCACCTTTATCTTTACACATCAGCACAGCAACAATCACCCTCGTTTTTACACAGCAACCATCACCCTTATCTTTACACATCAGCACAGCAACAATCATCCTCGTCTTTACACAGCAACCATCACCTTATCTTTACACATCAGCACAGCAACAATCATCCTCGCTTTCACAGCAACATACCTTCTTTCACATCAGCACACAAATATCCTGTCTTTACTCAACAATACCTATCTTTCCATCACACGCAACAATTCACCTCTCTTTACACATCAACAATTACCTTGTCCTTCCGCCAACAATTACCCTTGCTTTCACATGTCAACAATTAACCCTTGCTTCACATGCAACAATTACCCTTGCCTTCACATGTCAAACATTACCCTTGCTATCACCGAAAAACTTGCTTCACTGTCAAATTTGCTTAAAGTAACAATACTATGGTCACACGTCAAATCTATGTATCAGAATTAACTCCTGTTTTGTACAATTAACCCTTGCCTTCACATGTCAACAATTAACCTTGCCTTCACATGTCAACAATTAACCCTTGCTTTCACATGTCAACAATTAACCCTTGCTTTCACATGTCAACAATTACCCTTGCTTTCACATGTCAACAATTAACCCTTGCTTTCACATGTCAACAATTACCCTTGCTTTCACATGTCAACAATTACCCTTGCCTTCACCTGCCAACAATTACCCTTGACTTCACCTGCCAACCATTGCCCTTGCCTTCACATGTTAACTGTCATAATCATAGGCCAATGCAAATCACACAGAAAACTGTCGTAACTGTAGAGTTGCAAAGTACCGAGAACTATAGAGCAATGCAAATCATGTATAGAATAACTCTGTTTTGACAATACAGTTTGCAAATCTCATAGAAAATTGTTACAACTATAGAGCAATGCAAACCACATGAAACATCTGTGAAACTATAGAGCATTGCAGACCACAGGGAAAACCATGTTGTAAATAAGAGCAGTGTAAAGCAATACGATCAAGTCAAGTTGATTATAGACCGAGCATTGAGGGCTTGATCAAGGCTGATACAATGCAATAGAACTAGTACAATGCAATACAATACAATTAGTACGAACAATACAATCCAGCACCAAAAAAATCAAATACAGCACAGCATAATACGGTATCATGTGATACAATACAACGTAGAGCACATATAGTTGTAGATTTAATGACACACAGGTATGTTCTGCATTATACAATATAGGACAGCTACAAATGTAGATGTCTTTGTGTGTGTGTGTGTGTGTGTGTGTGTGTGTGTGGTGTGTGTGTGTGTGGTGTGTGTGTGTGTGTGTGTGGTGTGTGTGTGCAGTCGATACCAATGAGGTTAGATTTCACCTATCCCCCCCCCTCCCCCCCCTTCCAGAAGATGATCCGTACATCCCCACAGAGTCGTCCTTGAACCGAAAGGCGAGAAAACAAAAGGCAAGGGCGCTGCAGGGAGTGCACACACCGAGAAAGGGAGAAAGAATAGGGAAATTGGGGAAGTGAAAGGGGGGGGGGGGGGGGGGGGGGGGGCGGAACGGGGGAAAAAGTGAATTCTAAGTAGTCTCACCAGTAGCCTCTTCCCCTAAAAAGACATCCCTGTAGAGAAAAAAAAAAAGTGGGGTCTACAAGGAAGTCATGAGGAAAGACCAAAAGCAAGACAACAAATGCATCAATGTGTGAGTTCGGCCGCGGGGATGTGTAAATGAGCTAGAGTACTGCTTGTGCGCCCGCAGAGTGTGGGAGGGGGCGAGGCTCTGAATGAATCTCCACACAACTGGTTAAACTATTTTGAATTGACTGATGTCATTTGAATATAAATCTATTACGTAGTGACATATGTGCTTCGAATATTGTACAAATGGGCATCGAAGCATTCGTTTTTTTTTAAAATGCTCACACACATTTTTCCAGTTAATATTATGTGATTAAGCTGATTAAGTGCTGTTTTTCTAATGTTCCGGTCAGTAATACCAACTATCATTTTTAAGACGTCGAACTTCACATGAACGTTCAAGATTAATAAGAATATAATTCTCAACCTTTCTCCAATATGCTAAGACAGAAGGGCACTCAAAGAAAAAATGACCTATCACGTCAACAATATCTCTGCAATATGAACATTTGTTGTCATCTAGACTTTCCTCTTAACAGCATGATGTTAGTCGGATAAATATTATGCACAATTTTCCAGTGTAAAAGACGAAGCCTTGTTTCTTTTGTTGCACGTATAGCAAAATTCCATATTTGTGGTGTGATGTCAAAGTCAAATACTCTCTTCCAAAAACCTACCGCACAAGGCTGACTATAACTATTTATCTGCTAGTTGTTTTCGAAACTCTCTAACGGTTGATAAACGTTTGCAACAAAACACAAGAGAGCTGAGGTGAGTACTATTATCAGATAACTGTAGATCCAAATAATGCTGAACACGTATAAAACTGTTTATAGCATTGCAAACAACATTATATTCTAAGATACGACAGGATGAATTTCCCACTATATCGATTATTTCATCAAAAGATTTCAGCGCATAGTTGTTTGTCAACATATCGCCTACACTTAGTATGTTTTCATGAATCCAGTGTTTAAAAAACAAGACGTTTCCTTGATACTTTATCGCACTATTGTTCCAAATCACATGAGACACAGGCAACTCTAAATGGTTGTTGCTATTTAACCAAGCACGTAAAATCAAGTTCCAAAAATGTGATTTGATAAGTTGAAATCCCTTAAAGTGTGTACTTTTTATTGTTGCATAAAAACATACACACTTTTCTCCAAATGCAGAAAATTATGTTTCTGGCTACTAGCCACCATTTAGTTTTATTTGTGGCGTTATCTGTGTCCTTGTTTGAGCTTAGTTTGACAGCCCATTGTAGCAAACATGCAGTTTGAAATTCTTTTAAATCTATCATTTTAATCCCTCCCTTTTCTGTTTGGGTACACAGTACAATTCTATTAACTTTTCCAAATGCTTTTTTGTTGCAGTCTTTTTTTCTCCACAAAAATCTATATAGTAATGTATTCACTTCATCAATTACGTGATCTGGTACCACTATTACTTGCATAATGTAGACCCACTGTGCGATCAAGAAAGTTTTTACAATACTCACCTTTCCCATAATACTCAAATTTCTTTTTTCTCACATTGCAATCAAACGTCTACAGTTGTCAGTTCTACCCGCGCAGTTCTCTTTTAGTTCAGATGCACAAGCACTATTGCTGAAATACACACCCAAAATTTTTATTTTATTTTTAAATGTAAAACCCTGAAGGTTGTGTCCACTGTTTATTTTACTTCCCAGCCACATTGCTTCAGATTTATTTCTGTTTATTGTCAGACCTGATATAAAGGAAAACCTGTCAAATATTTCAAGGGCTAATCGCATATCGTCTTCGTCAGCTAAAAACAATGTGATGTCATCAGCGTACAAGACTATTAATAATGTACGAATATCGTCAGCTTTACCTCTACACTTAAACTTAATGCCCTTAATCTCAGAAGATTGCCATAGTTTGATTGCCAACAATTCAAGGGCTAGAACAAAGGCTAATGGAGAAAATGGGCAACCTTGCCTGATTCCAGATTCCGCATTAAAAGGCTCGGAAATCCATCCACAGTAGTTCATACTGCTTACATAGTTGGTTGTCAATACTGATACCCAATTCATGATGCGCTCCACGAAACCATACAATTCAAAGGAATTCAACATGAATTGTTTGGAAATACAATCAAAAGCATGAAAATAATCGATAGTTAATAGTAAGCCTGGTCTATTGCCTTGAGGCAGCTGATCTGCGACATCATCAATCAAACGAAGCAATGTAGATACTCGTCTTCCTTTTACATATCCAACTTGATCATCGCATATCAGATTATCTATGACACTACCTAATCGCCGTGCCAGACTTTTAGCTAGGAGTTTATAGTCCACATTAGTTAAAGGTATTGGTCGCCACTTATTTAGGTCATTCCTTGGTAAACTTTTTCCTTTATGTATAAGTGTTATAACGGCCTTACGCTGAGAAGAGGACATGCTACCTGTTTCAAATGCAACGTTAAAAAACGCCATTACATATTTACTGATACGACTCCAGAACACTTTGTAGAACTTGGCTGTTAGTCCATCACTGCCAGGACTAGAACTATTTTTCATTTCTTTCAGAGCACTTCTAATTTCTTGCTCTAAAAGATTACTATCACAATATTCTCTATTGTTATTACATAAAGAAGGTACAACCACACCACGCAAGAACGCTTGCGTTCTTTGTAACATATTATCACTATTTATGTTTTTCTTATATAAATTCTTAAAATAATCCATCGGTGCAGCTAGAATGTTTTTTCTGTCCCGTAACCTCAACCCCATCTGCTTTTTTTACACTTTCCATAATTTTCGAGTTAGCACGAGCTTTCTCTAAACCAAGAAAAAATGTAGTGTTCTTTTCGCCCTGCTCTATCCACTGTGCACGGGCACGTACCTGTGCCGCACGGGGTTTGTTTCTTTCTTCTAATTCTAACTGAAGTTTCACGTGCTCTCTTTTCCGCAGTGTTTCACTGCAATCTGGGTCAGTGCTGAGAGCAGTATCTAATGTGTTCAGATCAGCGTGAAGGTGTGCTATTTTATTTCTAGTTGACAATGCTTTCTCTTTTGAAAACTTGATGGTACATTCTTTGATATTTTAACTTTTAATATTTCCCAAGTTACCTGATCGTCTTCTTCAGGGTCCTTTTCAAAATCGTCTGAAACGTTGTTCAAACAATTAACATAGTTTATATCAGAAAGTAACGAGCTATTAAATTTCCAGTACCCTTGACCATGTTCAGTATCTACAAACATAACAGACATGAAGCATCCTCTGTGATCGGAGAAAAGACACACTCTGAATCGTACTTTGCACCACTTTTTCAAAGATTGATGAGTTGGTCAACATGTAATCTATTCTAGCAATAAATGGGTTTCTTATTGACCAGCTAAATTCCTTCTCTTCATTATGAATAATCTCCATGCGTCCTGTAAATCACATTCACTAAGCATCCTACTGAATCTCTGTACAATATGCTGATCATGATATTCACCACTTATTACATCATACTCATTATCTAAGACAGCGTTAAAATCACCACACACGTCAATATTACTGACATTGACATTTTTAATAACATCCTCTAGTTTATCAAAAAATACATGTTTTTCTCGTAAAATATTAGGGGCATAAACATTAACCACAATCAACTGCTTGTCCTCTGAAATAACTTTCAGGGCCGAAATTCTTTCAGATGCATACACAAGCTCAGTCTCCACAGGCAAGCCTTTTTTTAAAATGAATATAAGCAACCCACCGCTGTGTGTACTTTTGTCAGTAAAAGTCAGCTTCCCACCCCATTTTTTTTGCCATTTTTCATTCACATTTTCAGTGATATATCTTTCCTGTAAACAGATCACGTCATACCCACTATTTTTCAAAAACTTATAAACACATATTCTGTTGTATTAGACCTTATCTCTCTCACATTCAAAGAAAAACATGAAGAGAAGATAAAGCCATTTTAGGGAGGTAATGAAAGGAAAGTCCACGAGATGCGCCGAAAACCGTTCAAACATTCATCACTCATGCCCATCCCTTGTCACTGTCTGTCTGTGACTGAACGAGCAGTGAAAAGCTTGGCAGGTTTTTTCACGTTTGTCAGAATGACTAGGGGAATCCCCCTCTGGTGGGTCGTGGTCGTTTCGGAGTTTGCGACCGAGAACGTGTTGCAAAATCCAGTTTAAACTGACGTGTCAAAACCGGATCTTTTCCCTTATCCACATCTTTTCCCTCTTGGATGGTCTACCACTCCTCTTCTTTTTTCCCTGTTCCCCATGACGGCCAGAATTAAAGTCTGACTGACAGTCCTCCACCACATCAGTCTTTCCTTCTTTCTCACTCTTCTTCTGACCTGTCCCTTTCTCGTTGTCAGTCGCATCACAGTCAGTGTCATTGTCAGAAAGGGGTGAGTCAGTGTCAGATGTGTGTCCAAACCTTGTAACCAGTGGCAGAGGGTCCCAAACGGACATCACTGTCGGTTCCTCACTCGCTTTCTGAATCTCGCAGACGGGATCCCCTTGCGATGACCGGGTAGACGACAGGCTCTGCAGGTAACTACAGTTTCCGGACACTCCCTGGCCCAGTGACCCAGTTTCAGGCAATGATTACACTTTGTTACCCTAGTATCTCTTTTGGGCTGTTCCTTGTGATACAGGCTAGCCATAAATCCTGCAACCTTCACAGATCTATCAAGTGGTTTGTCTGGGATATCTATGAAAATAAATCGCCTTCCAGTGTAGAATCGCAATTTTCCGTCTCTATTCCTCATTTTCTCCAGAATCAAGGGAGAGCGTAAGACAGCTCCCAGCCTGACAAGAGCTGACTCGATGTCCGCCCCGTCGCAAGAGAGAGGGATATTAGAAATCCACACCTTTGTAGCGGAATGTCCAGTGTCGTCCTGTCCTCTGAGTACGAAAGGATTTTTGTCATACAAACGAAGCACAACAGCACCAAGTGACAAACCCTCAATTAGCAACTTGCTGTGTGCACCCCTCGTCGATGGGTAAAGTCTCCACAGTCCCAAAATTTCTTGAGCATCCACCATACTTTCTCTACCACAAATGTCGAGCGCTTGAAAAGATTGCTCGTGTTCATTTTCAAAAGAGAGTGGTAAGTCTCTCTTCAACAAGAACACGGGTTCAACGTGAGAGTCCGCCATTTTGAAAATACAAGATACAAAATTCAATGTTGAAAAGAGAAATAAATAAAAATACCACAAATACAAGAGCTGACAGAAGACGGTGAGACGGACATCGAGACACAGTGGGAACACTGCAAGAAGCTCTGGCATGACGCATGTGAAGAGATCCTTGGCAAGAAGAAGGCCCAGCACAAAGAATGGATCTCTGCCAACACCATCCACAAGCTGGAAACAAGGAGAGAGAAGAAAGCTACGCTGAACACGAGCCGAACAAGAGCAGCTAAGGCAAAGGCACAGGAAGAGCACACAGCAGCGAACAGAGAAGTAAAGAAGAGCATCAAGAAGGATAAGAGGGACTACTTTGACGACCTGGCCAGCCAAGCAGAGGCAGCAGCCAGACAGGGGAATCTGAAGGACCTGTACCTGGTGACCAAGAAGCTGACGGGTAAGTTCCTGCAGACAGACAAGCCAGTGAAGGACAAGAACGGAAACCCACTGACAACAACTGAGGAACAGCTGAAACGATGGGCAGAACACTTCAGGGAGCTGCTGAACCGCCCCGCCCCTGACGCACCACCAGACATCCCACCTGCAGAGACAGAACTGCCCATCAGCTGTGACAAACCCTCAAAGGCAGAGATCAAAAAGGCCATCACGACTCTGAAAAATTGGAAGGCTGCAGGGCTGGACGAGATACCAGCAGAAGCCATCAAAGCAGACATAGAGACAGCTGTCAACATGCTATACAGCCTCTTCAGCAAGATCTGGGAGAAGGGGGAGGTACCGGCTCAGTGGAAAGAAGCAATCATCATCAAGCTGCCGAAGAAAGGAGACCTCAGAGACTGCAGCAACTACCGAGGGATCATGCTCCTGTCAACGCCAGGCAAGGTTCTCAACAGGGTTCTACTGGAGAGACTGAAAGAGGCTGTCGACCCCAAGCTCCGAGACCAGCAGGCAGGCTTCCGGCAGAACAAATCATGTGCTGACCAGATCGCCAGCCTGCGCATCATCGTGGAGCAGTCACTGGAGTGGAACTCCCCCCTCTACATCAACTTCATAGATTATGAGAAGGCCTTCGACAGTGTGGACAGAGAGACGCTGTGGAAGCTGCTGAGGCATTACGGAGTCCCCGAGAAGATCATCTCCCTCATCCAGTGCACCTACCAGGACATGAACTGCAGGATTGCCCACGCTGGCCAGCTGTCCGAAAGTTTCGAGGTGAAGACCGGAGTTCGGCAGGGATGCCTGCTGTCGCCGTTCCTCTTCCTCCTGGTCATTGACTGGATCATGAAGACCACTACAACAGGCAGGAACAACGGTATACAGTGGACACTCTGGACGCAGCTCGACGACCTCGACTTCGCTGACGACCTGGCGCTCCTGTCACACAGCCACAGCCAGATGCAGGACAAGACCACTCGCTTGGAGACCACATCAGCCGGGACAGGGCTCAAGATTAACAGGAAGAAGACCGAGCTGATGAAAATCAACACCACTGCCAACACACCAGTCACACTCGGTGGAGAGCCCATCAGGGAGGTGGAGTCTTTCGTCTACCTGGGAAGCGTGGTTGACCAACAGGGAGGCACGGACTGAGACGTCACAGCCAGAATCGGCAAGGCAAGAGCAGCTTTCGTCATGCTCAAGAACATCTGGGCATCTGGAGGAATCAGCGTAAGAACCAAACTCCGCATCTTCAACTCCAATGTGAAATCAATTCTGCTCTACGGATGCGAGACGTGGCGGACAACACAGACGATGCAACAAAAGATTCAGACATTCTTCAAAACCTGTCTGAGGCGCATCTACAAAATCCGATGGCAGGACAAGGTCCAAAACGAAGATCTGTGGGAGCGTGCGGGACAGGAACCAGTGGCCAAACAGATACTGTGAAGGAAGTGGGGCTGGATCGGACACACCCTCAGGAAGCCAGCATCCAGCACCACACGCCAAGCCCTGACCTGGAACCCGCAGGGAAAGAGAAAGAGAGGCTGGCCTCGCAACAGCTGGAGGCGAGACACTGAGGCGGAGTTGAAACAACAAGGGACAAACTGGACTGGAATGACCAGAACAGCCCAGAACAGAGTGTGATGGCGAAGGGTCGTCGATGGCCTATGCTCCACCGGGAGCGATGGGCATAAATGAATGAAATGACCACAAATATAGCGAAAATCCGTCCAGCCAAGACACACAGAAATTCAACAAACCTTTATCACCTAAAACTATCCCACAGAAACACATCCAATAAAAGCAACGCAGAAAAAAAGCTGAACGGTAGCACACGAAGAAAAAAGCGGCTGTCGACTTCGAAGCCTCGCTCTCGAATCACTCGTATTACTCTAATTAGCAGTCAAACGGTCAAATTGGGCCAAAATGACCACTTGTCAATGACACTGACCACTGGTCAACCACATCGTAAATTGTTAACATGAACTCGTACACTAAATAACAGTCAAACAGTGACATTGGGTAATGACCACTGGTCAATGACACTGACCACTGGTCAGCAACGTCCAATTATGTTCATATGAAGTCGTTCTACACTAATTAGTAGCCAAACTGTGAAATTAGGCCAAAATGACCATTGGTCAAGGACACTGACCACTGGTCAGCAACGTCATAAATTGTTCACACGAACTCGTTCTTCACTAACTGGCAGTCAGTGAAATTAGGCAAAAATTACCACTGGTCAAGGACACTGACCATTGGTCAGCAACGTCATAAATTGTTCACCTGAACTCGTTCTACACTCACTAGCTGTCAAACAGTGAATTTGGGCCAAAATGACCACTGGTCAATGATATTGACCACTGGTCAGAAACGTCATAAATTGTTCACATAAACTCGTTCTACACTAATAGGCCAAATGACCATCGATCAGTGACCCTGGATAGTAATAATACTAAGAAAGAGGACATAATTTCACACAGGGATCATTTCACTAGATAGTCGCAACGCGAAGCTACTAACTTCTGAAACGTTACTATTACTACTATCTTCTGAAATCACTACTATAATTTTCATAAGTTAGTAGTATTACTACTATCTTATGAAAATTATAGTAGTGTTTTCAGAAGATAGTAGTGCTAGTAACGTTTCAGAAGATAGTCGCCTGACACACGTTTGCTTAATAAACAGTTGTTAGCATGTAGGCCTTCTGTTGTGTGAAGCCTGATACCCCGCCATCACCAACGAGAAGAACCGCATCCGAGAAGACCCAGCTCTGTCCTTTCCCTCCTCCCTTCGACCCCTCTCCCCACACTCTCCCTTCTCCTCCTCTCTGTTTTTCCGCTGTCTTTGCTTTCCCGTTCCTCTTTCATACATTGTCAATCTCAAGCTGATGCCGTCTGGGCAGTAAGGTTTTATGCATATTTTTTTTAATGTCTGATATCTGAAATGTCTGAAGAAGACATGTTCGTCGACGATTAACTTTGCTTCGTATTGTGTATTAAGATAAACGTTATAACTTTGCTTCGTATTGTGTATTAAGATAAACTTTATAAACTTGCTTCGTATTGTGTATTAAGATAAACGTTACTTTGCATTTTGTGTTGTGTGTTCTTTTGTGTTGATTCCTTGTTTTTAGTTACACTGCGATCTTTTTTTCATTTTCTTTGGAAAACTAAAAGGCGCAGTCATCAACTGTGACTCGGGAAAAATTGCCAGAACAAATTCTTGCCGCATTAACCACACATAGAAGAAGTAAGGATAACAGGACAACTTTATACAACTCATTATTGTTGACAGCTCCTATTTAATGTTTATATACAGAAAACAAAGGTGTGTGTGTGTGT
>CM065722.1:49043770-49058770 GCA_033310375.1 Conus canariensis | reverse complement strand
GTGTGTGTGTGTGTGTGTGTGTGTGTGTGTGTGTGTGTGTGTGTGTGTGGTGTGTGACGGACAACAGTGTGGCAGAGGTGGACAGTATGTGGGAGATGGAAACGGTGAGAGAGAGGAAAAAGCTGTGGTGGGAGATGACAACGTAGGAGATATGGACAAGTAGTGTAGGAGATGGACAACAGTGTGGCAGAGATGGACAAATAGTGTGTGTGTGGGAGGTGAAACAGTTAGGAGATAGGACAATAGTGTAGGAGTGGACACAGTGTGGCAGAGATGGACATTAAGTGTGGAGACGAAAATGTTGGAGATGGACAAGTATGTGTGTGCGGGAGGTGGACAACAGTGTGGCAGAGATGGACAAGTAGTGTGGTGTGTGGGTGTGTGTGGGAGATGGACAACAGTGCGGGAGAGATGGACAAGTAGTGTGTGTGTGGGAGATGGACAAGTGTGGCAGAGATTGACAAGTAATGTGGGAGACGGACAACAGTGTGAGAGAGATGGACAAGTAGTGTGTGTGTGTGCGTGTGTGTGGTGTGTGTGGTGGTGATGTGTGTGTGTGTGTGTGTGTGTGAGAGAGAGAGAGAGAGAGAGAGAGAGAGAGAGAGAGAGATGGGCAACAGTGTGGCAGAGATGGGCAAGCAGTGTGGGAGACGGAAAACAGTGTGGGAGAAATTGACAAGTAGTGTGTGTGGGGGGTGGGGGTGGTGGAGATGGACAACAGTGTGGGCAGAGATGGACAAGTAGTGTGGGAGGGGAGGTCAACAGTGTGGAGAGATGGACAAGTATGGTGTGTGGGGGGAGATGGACAACAGTGTGGGAGCGTGGACAAGCAGTGTGTATGGGGGAGGCGGACAACAGTGTGGGAGGATGGACAAGTAATGTGTGTGGAGGAGACGCACAACAGTGTGGGAGAGATGGACAAGTAATGTGTGTGGGGAGACGGACAACAGTGTGGCAGAGATGGACAAGCAGTGTGTGTGTGTGTGTGTGGGAGACGGACAACAGTGTGGGAGAGATGGACAAGTAATGTGTGTGGGGGAGACGGACAACAGTGTGGGACGGATGGACAAATAATGTGTGTGTGTGTGTGTGTGTGGTGTGTGTGTGTGTGTGTGTGTGTGTGTGTGTGTGTGTGTGTGTGTGAGAGACAGACAGACAGACAGACAGACAGACAGACAGAAAGAGAGAGAGAAGGACAACAGTGTGGGAGATGATGAACATGTAGCTGAAGTGGCAACAAGAGAGAGAGAGAGAGAGAGAGAGAGAGAGAGAGAGAGAGAGAGACAGACAGACAGACAGACAGAAAGAGACAGACAGACAGACAGACAGACAGAGAGAGAGAGAGAGAGAGAGGAGAGGAGAGAGAGAGAGAGAGATTGTTAATCTTGATTGATAATTTTTATATCTAAGGTAACAGATGAACAAATACATGTTTCTTTCATGCGGCCCGTTCCCTGGTGATCGACGGAGCGTGACTAGCAACTAAGCATGACTAGGCGAGGAGACTAGTAACTAAAACTTACAAAAACTTTTAACAAACACAGATATTTTCGTAAATAAATGATAGAATATAGATGATGTGTTTCTCCAACAACATTGACACATAGATGAATCTAAAGGAAGAAAAGAGAGACTGAAACAACGAACAAGAATACATGAATTATTTTTTAAAATAAAAAGATAAAACACAGAGACAGGTACAAAGCAATCCTCCTATTAGTTATCAAAGGAGAGACACACAGACAGACAGACTGACAGAGAGGAATCACTGTGAACAAAGTCTCGGAGTAAACACAGATAGGAACATGACCATGTGTTGATCCATGGCGAGGAATATAGCCTTTTCCATTTTTGCGTAAAGGATAGCCAGCAAGACTATCTTGTCCAGTGGCAAGATGAATAGCGTAAAACAGTTTTGGCTCGAGGCAAGGGGGGCATCAAAAGATATTAAAAGAAATCCTGGACCCAGGACAAGAATATTAATAATGATAAATAAATGAAAAAAGAGCCTCTCAACCCAAGCAAGGAGAACAGTCTAAAAATAGTCTTAAAAATCCTTGATCTGAGGCAGGAAAGACACGAAAAGAAGTCTTTGACCCACGGCAAGGACAGTTCAAAAGGCATCGACCCAAGCGAGCAGAACAGTCTAAGAAATGCCTGACTTGAGGCAAGAAAGATCTAAGAAGAAGTCGTCGATCCAATTCAAGGCGAAGAGTCTAATCAATCTCTGGCCTGAGGCAAGAGACATACAAAGAAACGTTTTGGCCCTTGGCAACAAGGAGAGTCAAACAGAATCATTGTTTCAAGGCACAGAGGATAGCCAGGGTAATCCTTGGCCAGGCCTAAAGCAGGGTGGAAAGTCGAAGAAATCCTTGGCCCAATAACAAAGAAGAAAATCAAAAAGAATTCTGGCCCAGGGCAAGGAGGGTAGTAAAAGAAATCTCTGTCTCTGGCAGATTAGGAGAGTCATTTGGTCCAAGAAAAAGAGGATGGACAAAGAAATCCTGGACCCAAAATAAGGAGGATAGTCAACCAAATGCCTGGCCCCAGACAAAGAGGATACTAACAAACATTCTCGGACCATGGTAAGGATAGTAAACAATGTCTGAAGCCAAAGACAATGAGAAAACTAAAAAAAAGTCTTTAGCTCAAGGTAAGGAGGACAGTGAACAGAATACTTGGACCAAGGCAAGTTCGGGAGTAAAAGAAATCCCTGGTCCAAGGTAAGAAGGATAATCAACAGAATGACTGGCCCAAGACAAAGAGGATAGTAAAAGAAATCCTTGGCTCAAGTTAAGCAAGACAGTAACAGAATAGGCAAATAAATCTTTCAGTCAGATTAAGAAGGATTCTCAAAGAAATCCTCTGGCCGAAGGTAAGAAGTAATGTCTAAGACAATTTTGAGTCTAGGCAAGGACAGTCAAAGAAGTCCTTTGGCTTAAGGCGAGGAGGAAAGTGAAAGAAATCCTCTGGCCTAAATCAAAATACTCAGTCGGGTCTCCTCTTTGGATAGTGAAAGGAATCCTTGCCCCCAACGCAAAGAGGACAAGTCAAAGAAATCCTGGAGGCAAGGTGAGGAGAATAAGTTAAAGAAAATCTTGGCGCAAGATAAGAAGAACAGTCACAGAAATTATTGGACTACGGCAATGAAGATGGTCAAAGAACTCCTCCGACACAAGGCAAGTAGTGCTGGCTTTAATCCATGGCAAAGTGGACTGTCACCAAAAAAATCCTTGGATCGGGGTTGAATAGGTTGAGTTAAGGTCAAAGTTCCCACAGCCCATTGGTCGTAGGAGCAGAGAACTCAGAGGTTTACAGTGTCTAGGGCAGCAAGAGTCATCCCTCTTCTTCCACTGTATTTAATCTTTCCTAGTCTGAGTCAGGTACCCATTCACTGCCGGGTGTATAGAGAGGGTTTTTAAAACCGAAAGAAAAAAATCGACCGTACTAGTGGTTCGAACTCACGATCGTCTGCTCCGCAAGTAAACGCTTTAACCCTTTGACCACGGGCTCCTTCTTGACTAAGGGCCCCTCCCAGGCCAAAGTAAGGACACTCAAAGAAACTCTGGTCTCAAAGCAAAAAAGGGAGGTTAGTTAGCCTTTGGCAAAGGGGATGGGTGGTATTTAATGAAATCTTTCGCCCCAGGCCAGGAAGGTAGTCAAAGAACTCGTAGGCCCAGACTGAAGAGTATGATAAAAAGAAGTCTTTGACGAGGCAAGGAGGATGGTCAAAGTGACATTTTACTTGACATGATTGTTCAGCGATGGCTTTGCCACGACAGGTTCCATTTGACTGATGTACCGTTCTGCCGTCACTCCGGACTGAAAAGCCGACGGCAGGAAATGTGTCTTAATTGGACCGAATGAAAGAAAAAACAAACACAGCAAACAGAAGGAAGGAAGGAAGACACAAGGAAGCAATTAACGCCAGACTGAACGAAGGGGAAGAAGAGTACGAGTAAAGGAAGGAAAGGAAAATGGAAGAAGAAAAAAAAAAGGATGACAGAAAAGGGAAACCCATTACTCCTCAGAGCAGCAGTTCTGCCGCTGCTCCGAATCCACATCGCACCAAATGACATGGAGGACAACGCTGACTCTGACCAACTGACATGACCTTTCCGCCTGACGTGACAAGCTTTTGTCTTCTTCTCTAACGGCTATGGGTGAATGATGAGTCATTCGTGCATCGTCTCTGAGTAGGCGCATCGTATTTATCAGACGCTTGACAACCCTTGTTCCACCTTCTACTTTATCTTCATTTCATTCTGCAGCTACAGAGGAATCAAACAAGACGAGCTCTGAGTCATATGATAAGTGTCGGAAAATGTATCCTTTCCAGCGGTTTTTGGAGTGGTGTACGGTGGTGAAGGGAAGAAGGGGAAGGGGGAGGATGGTGGCATGTAGCGTTGTGGCGGTGGTGATGTGAAGGAAGGGGGGAGGGGGAGGGGGGATGGAGGACTCATACTGATGGAGACGGGTATAACCGGGTTTGTTTCCAGATGTATCCAATGCTATAAAGCCTTCCTTATTCCGTTGAAGTTAAACCCCGAACCATCTTCACGAAACGGGAACGAAAAAAGAAACCGAAAAACAGAAGTACAGACTGAATGCAAACCCATGACGGCAGCCACTCGTTTATCTAACCACAATGTCGGCACAGTGGCGTGCAAAGTGACGTCAGCGGTTACTTCACAGTGAGCCGGCCACCTGATGTCAGGATTTAGGCCGACATCGATCAACACAGTCATGACCTTTTGAGTTGCCTTGGTCTCCGCTGTGTATTGGCTGAACAACGCGACAGCTTGATCATAATGGCTGTCACACTACTTGTAATGACAACTTCTCTCTCTCTCTCTCTCTCTCTGTGTGTGTGTGTTGTGTGTGTGTGTGTGTGTGTGTGTGTGTGTGTGTTTTGCAAACATGGCAAGCATAGCAACGCTTGTATCCACATCTAAGCCACATTTTCGCGGTAAACAAATCAAGGCACACTGAACAGAACTCTGCTAATTGCAAGGTATACTCTCTCTCTCTCTCTCTCTCTCTCTCTCCTGACCCTCCCTTAGCAACGCTTGTACCAACTTCTGGACTTTATTCAAGGAGAACATGCTGAGGTACAGTGCGTGAAATCCCGCTAATTGCAAAGGTACACTTGGGTGTCAAGGTCACAGGAAATGACGGGAGCACTGGAAGTAGTTCACAGAAAAGGGTCCACCGTGTGAAACACAGCCGTTGAATATCGCCTTTGCAATGCAAAGCCACCGTATCACTTCCCGCCAGTAACGTCGAAGTTGACAGGATTTGGATAAATCGCTTAGTCCGATATCACACACGCACACACACACGCGCGCGCGCGCGCGAGCACACACACACACACACACACTCACTCTCTCTCATACACACACACACACACAACACACACACACATGCGCACGCACGCACACACATACACACACGCACGCACGCGCGCGCGCGCGCACACACACACACACACACACACACACACACAAAACACACACACACGCACGCACACACACACACAACACACACACACACACACACACACACACACCACACACACACACACAAGTGTGTGTGTGTGTGTGTGTGTGTGTGTGTGTGTGTGTGTGTGTGTATACAGACAGACAGACAGACGTGTGTGTGTGTGTGTGTGTGTGTGTGTGTGTGTGTGTGTGTTTATATAAACAATACTTAGGCATCTACAGGGCACCCTATGGGCACATTTTGCCATATCGAGAACTTCGGGTAACGCAAATCGGTCGCCGTATGAGTTTCACGTGCTCCAAGCAAACTGAACTGTGAATATTAAACACACTGTGTAACACCGTGTCTCGGGTTGGTCGATGCGAATTTATAACGGCAATATCATTCGACGAATTCATGTTATTTAAAGCGTTTTTTTGTGAGTGTGGTCATAGGATGACTTCATGGAAAAGACCCCAGAAATCGACCTCTAGTA
The DNA here is from genome assembly GCA_033310375.1 of Conus canariensis. Lineage (NCBI taxonomy): Eukaryota > Metazoa > Mollusca > Gastropoda > Neogastropoda > Conidae > Conus > Conus canariensis. The sequence goes on along the minus strand of CM065722.1, from coordinate 49,052,793 downwards.
AAGTATCAGTTGCGTTCAGAACAAACGTGTATATCTGAGTGAATTTGGGGAGGGGGGGGGAACATGCTATATGATATACTCATACGTTTTGGTCGTTGATTTCTTTGTGATTTTTGTTAAATTACCTGCCGACCTCATTTTGTTTCTAAAAAAAAAAAAACAACAACCAAAAACAGACAGAACTCTACTCGTTTCTTGTTCATTGCTTTCCTGCTGCATACTGCAACCCTGCTCGCTGCCGGACATAGGTGAGTTATGATTTCCGAGACTACGAGTGTGTTCATGTTTTACAGTCAGTTCGTCCTAAGTCAACTCAAATCCTTAGAAAACATAGGCTGACAGGCTAAAAAAAAAAAAGGAAACATATCTTTCAAAAGGGAAAAAAAATCAAATTTAATGGCAAACTCCTTAAGTTTAAAAGATTCTTTGTTCTGCGCTTATCTAGTTTATTCCGTGCACAAATTAATTGACGATTTATAGGCGGTCAACGTATTGGCACTTTTCACAGGGTCGACCTAGGTGCAGATTTTTACGAGAGAGAGAGAGAGAGAGAGAGAGAGAGAGAGAGAGAGAGGAGAGAGATATTAAAAGAAACAACAAAGAGAAAGTTTAACCAAGGTAGTCTTTGTTTCAGTCTCTTTCCATTTATAATAAAGACTATCTTACAATATAAACAAGAAGAATGTTGTCTTCAAAGCTGACTTTTCCCCCGGTGCGACATAAGTAATCATTTGTCATCTTTGGTAAACTTTCTGTGCGCTATTTTCCTGTAGACCCAGCCTTGCGCAACGATTGAGAGAAGATCCACAGACGGGCTCAAAGTGTTAAAAATGATATTAATAATACAATGAAAAATAAAAATAAGAATGAAAACAGGCATGGGAAACTGCAGTAATGCGGGAAAACATATCAAAGGGGTAAATTAAATGCTGAGAATGCTACGGAGAAAGAGAGAGAGAGAGAGAGAGAGAGAGAGGAGAGAGAGAGAGAGAGGAGAGAGAGAGAGGAACTTACCGAGCTGTTAACCTTTCACACAAAGAATCTCTGAAGAATTCCAGAGAGCATTTTGTCCCAACACAGTCTCCAACTAACCACTCACCTGGTTTAAAGTCAAGACCATGATCATCACCATCATTGTGAGGAGGCGTTGGAGATGGGCTGGGCAGGTCATCCTGAAAGAGTACGACGACATCACCCAGTCTGCTGTTCACTAGAAACTAGAAGGAAAACACCGGAGAGGAAGGCCCAAGAGCACCTGGCGAGGAACCACAGAGGATGAACTGATACTCACCTGGCGAACCGTCCAGAAGAAAGCTCAGAACATATCAGCATGGAGGAGCTTTGTTGCCAACCCACAGGCCAAGGTATAACAGCTCCCCCCCCCCCCTCCCTTTAAAAGAAAAAAAGAAAAAAAGGACAAAAAGATGTACCTCAGTCAGCTGTAAGCTTGGCACTTGTGCTGTCATCCTTTCACCTGATCTTGAAATGGTTTTGAGTATTTCTCGCTTGCAAGCTGATTGGTACACTTGCAAGCTGATTGGTACACTCGCCTGTTCTGTTGTCATTCTCACATTCAAGGGGTATTTGTTTGATTATCCTTCTTGCCTTTGGTCCAACACTTATTCCATCGTATAGCCCGAATGAGTGCTTTGCTACAGGCGAGGAGGATAGTAATCCCCCTTGCCTTATGTCGATAGTTTGACTATCCACCTTGCCTTGGATCAACGACATCTTTTATAATTCGCCTTCCATAATGCCAGTGATCTGAATGATTATCCTATTCTCTAAGATTTACGATCTCTTTGATCATCTTACTTACCTACGGCCAATTATGTATTTAATTATCCAGCTTACCTCATGCCAGTGATTTTCTTTTTATCATCCTGCTTACTTAGAGACAATGATTTGTTTGATTATCCTGTTTACCTAAGGCAAAAATGTATTATTAGCCTACTTTCCTAAGACCAATTGTTTGATTATTCTGCTTACCTAAGGCCAATGATTTGCTTAATTATCATACCTATCTAAGGCAGATGGTTTGCTTGATTATTCTACGTGCCTAAGGCCAGTGCTTTGTTTGATTATCCTTCCTCCCGAAGACCAGTTATTTGTTTGATTATCCTACTTTCCGATGGCCAATGATTTTTTTCAATTACCCTACTTTCCAAAGACTTCAAAGACTTATGATTTGTTTGAGTTTCATACTTACCTGATGCCAGTGATTTGTTACAGCATTCTATTTCCCTAAAGCTGATTTGCTGGATTATCCTATTTCCTTGAGGTCAGTGATTTATTTAATTATTCTACTAACCTAGGGCCAATGGTTTGATTATTCAACTAACCAAAGGCCAATAAGTTGTTTAACTTTCCTGCTTATCTTAGGCCAATGATTTGTTTGATTATCCTACTTACATAAGGCTAATGATTTAATTGATTATCATATTTCCCTAAGGCCAATGGTTTGGTTGATTATCCTACTTACCTAAGGCCAATGATTTGCTTTATGGTCCTACCTCCCGACGGCCATCTATTTGTTTGATTATTATGCTTACCTAGGCCAGTGATTTGTTTGATTGTCCTACTTCCTTAAGGCCAATGATTTGTTTTCCTACTTTCCTAAGGCCGATGATTTGTTTGAATATACTACTTCCCTAAAGCTAATGACTTGTTTGTTTATCCCGCTTCACTGAGGCCAATAATTTGTTTATCCTACTTCCGTAAGGCTAATGACTTGTTAGATGCTGCTGCTTCCCTAAGGCCAATGTTTTGTTTGATTGTTCTACTTGCCTAAGGCCAAAGATTAGTTTGATTATCGGATTTGGCTGAGGCCAAAGATTAGTTTGATTATCGGATTTGGCTGAGGCAAAGATTAGTTTGATTATCGGATTTGGCTGAGGCCAAAGATTAGTTTGATTATCGGATTTGGCTGAGGCAAAGATTAGTTTGATTATCGGATTTGGCTGAGGCCAAAGATTAGTTTGATTATCGGATTTGGCTGAGGGCAAAGTTGTTGTATTTCGGTTGCAGGCCAAGATTGTTTGATTATCGGATTTGGCTGAGGCAAGATTAGTTTGATTATCGTTGCTGAGGCCAAAGATTGTTTGTTATCCTCCAAAGATTAGTTTGATTATGGATTTGGCTGAGGCCAAAGATTAGTTTGATTATCGGATTTGGCTGAGGCCAAAGATTAGTTTGATTATCGGATTTGGCTGAGCCAAAGATATTTGATTATCGATTTGGCTGAGGCCAAGATTAGTTTGATTATCGGATTTGCTGAGCCAAAGATAGTTTGATTACGATTGGCTGCAGGGCATCAATTATTTGTTGTCTAGTTGCAGACAGTAATTCGCTTGATTATCTTATCTTCCTTGAAAAGCGAATGATTTGTTTAATTATCCAACTTGCATGAGGCCAATGATTTGTTTGTCTATCCTCCTTGCCCTGTTCGAGTCACTGGCTTCATAATTCCTCTCACCTCAGCGAAAATGTTTGCTTACTTGTTGGGCGAAGAACCTAACAATAAAATAATCAGATCCTTGACATTAGCATAAAAGAGAGAATAATCACTTTGCTTGCGAAATTTGTTTCCCCCTTCATTTCACACTCTGACGAGAAAGAATAAGGCTCATACAAAAAACGTAAAAGTGTTGTTGTTGTTGTTGTTTTGATAATAGTAAACGTGCTGTTGACGAATATCGATGTCCTTAAAGGACGTGAACACAACAGGTCAGTGCAGAGTTTCTTGTCAGTGCATTTCTCCAGGAATCGATAACGGGGTAGAGGAGAGGTTCGAAAGAAATGGGTCCTATGAATGCAATCTGTGTGAGAGCTTTCACCAAACTCATTAATATAGATAAACGCCTGACGGTTTGCTGTGTTCAGGGGTATTAGATGGCGGTGGTGAATGGTTTTAGCACCGCCCCGTTAACGCTAGCAAGCTGAGTCAGATTACTTCCTCCTGATGCTGTCCTCAAAGAGTTTCGGCTGGTTTTGAGGCCCTTTCCAACACTGGCTAGACCCACTTTGAGGTGGTTGTGTTGTGTGTGTGTGTGTGTGTGTGTGTGTGTGTGTGTGTGTGTGTGTGTGTGTGTATGAGTATGTGTGTGTGTGTGTGTGTGTGTGTGTGTGTGTGTGTATGTGCGTGTGAGCGTGCATGTGTATGTGTGTGTGCATGTGTGTGTGTGTGTGTGTGAGACAGAGAGAGAGAGAGAGAGAGCGTGCATGTGTTTGTGTGTGAGCGTGCATAAATGTGTGTGTGTGTGTGTGTGTGTGTGTGTGTGTGTGTGTGTGTGTGTGTGTGTGCTCTTTTGTTGACACTAATTGGTCGTCATCGACCACCGAGGGTAGTTACATTCGCAGGTATGTGTGCATGTGTCAGAGAGGTGTTATAATGAGAGAAAGAGTGACTGAGAGAGACTGAGGGGTACAAGAGAGAGAGAGAGAGAGAGAGAGACAGAGAGAGACAGAGAGAGACAGAGAGAGACAGAGACAGAGACAGACAGACACACAGACACACAGATACACAGTGAATACAACTGAGACATAGAGAGACAGACAGACAGACATACAAACAGACAGACAGAGGAGAGCGAGAGAGAAAGAATATTGAGTTCGGAAAGTTTATTCGTGTATAAGCCATTGCCCTTCATGAAGGGGTACACATATACAAATGCTTTTTTTTTTTTCAGAACCGAGAGAGAGAGAGGGAGAGAGAGAGAGAGAGAGAGAGAGAGAGAGGAGAGAGAGAGAGAGAGAGAGAGAGAGACTCAGAAGGTAGACAGACGCAGAGACAGAGAGAGACACAAAGAGAGAGAAAGAGATAGAGACATAGATGGAGAAGAGACAGACACAGAGAGAGAGAATTGCAAGTAGACAGACTGACTGATAGGTGGACAGATAGATACTGAAGGAGAGCAAAGACCACAGCGATCGAAGCGTCTATGTGATGGGCAGAAAAGGGAGAGAAAACTAATTTAGACTTGCAGTCATTAAACTTTAAAAATACAGTAGTCTAGGAACAGGATGAAGGTCAGAAGACCTTTGAATATCGAATGTTCGAATGACAGCATTTATAAACATTGTGTTCTTATATGACTTCACACTCAGACGATTGAACTTTTCTTCTCTCCACTTTCTCTGCTAACTGTACTAAATAATACACTTGCCAAGGTTACATTCATACTCTCTTGTTATCTGGGATGTGTGTACAAGTCAGCCACCTTGTTTTGGGGGCATTTTGATGTCCGTTTTGAGGATAAGTCGGAAGAATTACTCCTTTCCTATTGGTGAACGTGTAACCCAATACTAGTTTGCGCATGGGGGGAGTAAACCCAACCAATGAATCCAGTTTTGAAAGGGTTGGAATCCGCCAAACATAACATGCCGACAAGCCACCACATGAGAGGAACTCCATTAAATCTTAGAAAACACGATTAGCCAAATCAGCTACTCGAGTAAAGTAATGCTGAAGATTCTATTCAATAAACTGAAACCACAAGAGGAAAAGATTCTTGCTGAAGAACAAGCAGCTGGAAGAATCACCACTAAATAAAACCTCAATATCTGAAGCCTTCGTGAGAAACACCTACAAAACTAGCAAGATCTATACCATATTTTCATTGACTTTAAGAAGCATTTGACAGGATGCGGCAAACAGTCTTGGCAACCATGAGGAAGTTCAACACCAGTAAGAATCTTGTTATGGTCAAAGAGCAACTTTGCGAAAGAGCTGCCAGCTACTAGTCCTCTACAACGACAACCTAGGCAAAGGGTTTCTCACAACTGTTGGTATCAGACAGGGATGTCCACTTTCTCCAACCTTCTTAAACATGTTTTTTTCTTGAAAGACATGTCTGATGTACTAGAAGATTATGTTGGAACAGTAGGCATTGGAGGTGTGACCATCACCAGTCAATAACGTCGATGGTTTGGCTACACAGGACGAACTAGACCAATTAGTAAGACACCCAGACAAAATACCTGCGGCATACGACATAGGAATCGGTGCAGGAAAGACCAAATGAATAGCAAACAATAACAAAGGCATCAAAAGAGACATCAAAAAAAGTTGCTAAAAGCGTAAGCCAGTAAGCAGCTTCATGTACCTGGGAGCAGCTGTCCACTGTAGAATGGCCAAGCATGAACCGCGGTCCCAAAACTCACGACCCAATGGAACAGCATCAACATCTCACGCAATTCCAAGGTGAGAAAGATTCGCACGATAGTGATACCACTGTTTCTCTGTGCAGGTGAAACGTGGACCTTGACAGCAGATCTACAAAAAAGAAATCAGGCATTCGACTTGAGATGCTGCTTCAAAAATCCTGTACCTATCCTACAGGGCCTTTGTCAACAATTGAGAAGAGCGCAAAAGAATCGAAGCAGCCATTAGTGCCCCTGCTGACAACAGCAAAGATGTGATAAATGAAATGATACAGTCACATCTCTCGACCATCCGGCATTACAAAAGTCATCTTGCGGGGCACTGTACCAGGAAACAGAAGCAGGCGACACACAAACAGCTGGGGAGGACAACATTAGGAATGGACAACCCTGACCTTGGCGATTCCCATTCAGTGGCGGAGGACAGACGAGGATGGAGGAGGTTTGTCAATTCAAGTGGTGTCCCAAGGTCCCTGGGGTTTATGGACTGATGGTGATCATATCAAATGGCCTTTTCTTGTCGGGGGGGCAGGTCACCTCTGATCGCCTCCTCACCCATCATTTCTCAACTCCGTCTTCAGCGTGTAGTGAGAGATGTCAGTTTCCTTTTTCCTTGTCGAACAGATGGCCTCTGTCCTCCGTTCCACCACTCCTGTCTTCCTCATCTCCCACCCTTTCCCCTCCTTGGTTTGTGGCGCAGAAGTTTTGTTCTTTTATTTACAAAGTACAGTGACTGTTTCCTGTTCCACTTTCTCTGCAGGTAGTGTTACACAATGCACATACCAAGGCTTCGTCCATCTTTATCTGGGCTAAAAAGTTCAAAGTGTTTGTGGCGACACTGATTTGGCCAGGTTTACTCTTTCTTGTCAGCGAAGTTGCAGTCATAAAAAATGGCATCCTGATTAGCCTACATCAGCATTATTTTACAAACATACAAGACGCTTCATGCTACTTTTCTTTCGGATTTTTTTTTAGAATTAGCTCCTATTTTGGAAGCAATGTTTAATGTGTCATGCATTAATAAAGCCTGTCATTGCTGAATGAAGAGAGACTATTTGTTGTTTTACCACAGGGTTCACCTGCTGGAGTCACCATAAAGGATGAACACATCTAGTCTAACTTCGCTGTTTTCTTTTTCCCCTTGGTAAATGCTTTTGCGAATTGTTGTAGTTTGTTTGGTTTTTGTCAGTTTTTTTAAATTCTTTAAAGTGAAGGAATTTGTTTATTGGTGTGGGGGTATTCTAATTTGAGGAGAGCAGTACAGAGTTCGGCAATCTCTCGATCATTCACCGTCCCTTTGGCTCGTTTTTAAACGATTCCTTTCTCTCCGTTGCACACACATAGAGAGAAATACAGGTGGTGGAAAAGAGAGGGGTTAGGGGACAGAGAGAGAGAGAGAGAGAGAGAGAGAGAGAGAGAGAGAGAGGAGAAAGAAAGAGAGAGAGAGAGAGAGAGAGAGAGAGTGGGGTGTAAAAGGAAGTGTATGTGGAAGAGTTGTGGTGGAATAGGTGAAAATAGAACACCAACGACAGGAAAACAGAAAATGAACCAAACTGAGAAACTAGGTTGAAAGAAAGAGAGGGAGAGAGGATACTTAAAGAGAGAGAGAGAGAGAGAGAGAGAGAGAGAGAGAGAGAGAGAGAGAGAGAGAGAGAGACTTTTATTACCAATTCCACAGGATGTTCATGTGGTAACGGGAAGGAGATGGGGTGGGAGGGGGTACAATATAAATAAAATAAAACGGCGAAACAACAACGCAACAACGCAACATCACAACACTGAAGCAAAAACCAGATTAGCCCACCTGAACAGCAATCAATATTTCATCCCTCCACAACAACGCCTGTCTAAGAAATGTGAACTATGGCATTAACTAGTTCGCTACCTCGTAAACAAGAGAGAGAGAGAGAGAGGGGGGGGGGGGGGGAGAGAGAGAGAGAGAGAGAGAGAGAGAGAGAGAGAGAGAGGACGCAAATATTTCCGAATGGGACTACTAATGTTTTATTGAAGATCAAAGTGGATAACCTTTGACAAACTGATCTTTACACCATACGTTGAAAAGCAAGAGAGAGAGAGAGAGAGAGAGAGAGAGAGAGAGAGAGAGAGAGAGAGAGAGAGAGAGAGTGAAGAGGCCAGAGGTTTGGGGTGGTTGGATAAATAAAGCAAAACTCTAAGCACTTCAGAACACTGTTACAGTCTGCCCCCCCCCCCCCCCAACAGAAATGTCTTCCTCCCCCCCCCTTCCACTCCCTCTCCCCCTGCCCCCGTTCCCCACCCTCCCCCAGCGTTTTTTTTTTCCTTCCTTTTTTTATTGTTGTTGTTTTGGTTTTGGTTTGGTTTGGTTTGGTTTTAAACATCGAAGTGATCAGATTCGATACAGGAAAGCGCAGCTGTAATGAAATGGATTTTTCTTGTAACGTGCCGACAGCAGTGTCACACTACTCCACAGGCAGTGACACGTGTGAACAAGGCCAGAAATGGAACTGGTCCCAGCCGATTTCCAGGTGACGCTCTCTTCACTGCACGCACGTACACTGTGTCATCGGTTTACTGAAGTCAAGTGGCCTTTTTTTTTTAATGAAGCTGCCGTTCAAAATGACAAAAGCGACATGTCTTTCTTGTATGTCTTTCTGTGTGTGTGTGTGTGTGTGTGTGTGTGTGTGTGTGTGTGTGTGTGTGTGTGTGTGTGTGTGTGAGTGTGCGTGCGTGTGTGTGTGTGTGTGTGTGTGTGTGTGTGTGTGTGTGTGTGTGTGTGTGTGTGTGTGTGTGTGAAAGAAATGCTTAGGATATTAAAGAACAATTCGACCAATGAAAACTTTCCCATTTTTACCTGCGGTTTTTGTTTGTTTGTTTGTTTGTTT
>CM065722.1:48996270-49038770 GCA_033310375.1 Conus canariensis | reverse complement strand
CTGTACTATTGTGTTATCTACACATTCCACTTTGGATTTTATATGCAGACAAGTACATTCATCTAAGGATCGATCCATTCGGTATGTCTGAAGCTTTTTCATCAACTTCCTAGCTGTCATGGGCTTATCAATAGTAAAAATATTGTGTGTGCATTTACCTACTGCAATCAAAGGCAACAGAGTTATACACCACCACGATCTAATCTCTACTCGAGACATGCGTTTCATTCGAAAATTTAGATTTTAAAAGCAGCAGATTTTCAGCTGTCAGGAATGTGTGGCCACAGATCCCAGTAGAAGTCTGGCAGTTTCACATCTCACAGGCGTGGTGATAGGAAATACAGAGTTCGGGTATGGCAAATGAGTACAAAACAAAGGATCTTGACGTTGGTTATTGGGTTAAATAGTTTTGGGGACTTAGTTTTCTCCAACTTGAATGTATTGTACATTGCTTTGCTTGCTGTTTACAACCTTATGCTCCAGGTGATCCAAGTGTGATCAGATTTTCTGAGTATTGTGTTGAAAACTATACTTTTTTCCGACTGAACGTTTCATTCTTCCTTTTTCTTCTTCCTCTTCGTTCTTTCTTTCGTTCTTTCTTTCTGTTTGTTTTTTTTTTCGAGTGAGGTGCATGTATTTGCGAAGTGTGCTGACATTGGAAGTGAAGGTTTTCATGAAGGGTTCAATGACACAATCCATCCAAATGTGTCTGACTGCATGGAAAAACTTCAAGCTGTGCCGATACAACACAAACTGAAAATCAAGTGTCACGAAATCATGCTGCAGAGTCAGGAAGATAGCCAGAGAGATTGGGAGGAATGCAGCTGCAATGGTGAACCTTCAAACAAAACATTATTTCAATGGACAGTTGACGGCATACAAATCCCTCCCCGAAACAAACTGGGAACATTTATTTTTCAAATTTTTGTGTTCCTCTGTTAATCTTACAAATAATATTATGTTGTGCTGCTTAAGGATTTCAATGATCAACGATAGTTATAATCTGATCCTGCTCTAAATCCTTCTACTAAGACATTCATTTGCACAGCTCAACATTTGCGCTAATTGCCTTATTCATTTATCTCCATTCAAATCTCTTACATTGACTCCAGTGGCTTCATTGACCTAACATTTAGGCCTTTTCCACTGAGGCTAAAGACTGCATTAATCTACTTTCCAAGCCTCGCCCATTCAGGCTAAAGGCGTCACTGGAGTCAGAATTCTTCAGCTGCCCCCTTGGTAGCAGGAGACAAGGGCTATTTAAAGCTGGATATTGGAAGCGATTCTGTAAAGGTTTGTTATTTCATTCAATCGTAATTAAGTGAAAAGGTTCACGCAAGTGAATGGTTGTGCAAACAAAAAATCAATTCAAAGCCGCATGTGCTCGTCCAGCATGAAATAAATCTGTGGTCACGAAGTGCTGTGGGAGAAGGCTTTATTTCAGTTTATTTCATTTCTTTTACTTGAGCCCCCTCTTCCACTGCCATCCTCTCCCCTCCTTCCCCCTCTTCCATTTTCTCATCTCTTTGCACCTCAAGCACAATTCCCTTTCTTTTCTCTACCTTTTCGTTGGCAAACTTATGTTCACAGACGGAGGGAGGTGTTTACCTGAACTAATTTCCATGGCTACATGGGTGATCAACCGTGTAATTACTCACCTGCGCCTCCTGGGGCATGCAGGCTATCGACAAAGATTCTCCAGACTAATTTCCACTGCTGCATGATGGAACAGCAGTGTAATTACCCAGGCCTGCTACCACACACCCCACCCCCACCCCCTTGGGGACCACAAGGGCTCTTCAGACGTCTCTGGTACTGGGTTCTTGTCTCCAGCTGGCTGGATCTAGAGTGAGCCCCCAACCTTTCGGTGACTGGTCCAAAGACCAGGCGCCTTGTTTCTCTTGATCAGCCTCTTTTCTATTTGTCTCATTAATTATCATATTATTATAATGAATACTTAAATAGCGCCTATTCTCGGCTAGAGACCAAGCTCTAAGTGCTTTACAAGCCACACTCGTTTACACAACGGGCTGCCTACCTGGGTAGTGCCGACTGAAGAGCTGTCAGCTGGCGCTTCATTCAGTCGTTTCCCGTGTCATCCAGTCCATATCATTCAATATTGTTCACTCAATTTCCTTACTTCCTTCATTCCTTCCATTTCTTACGTAGGGTGCATGCTATGTGTAACTTGTCATTCATACCATGGCTCCTCTGGTGAGGCTGGTGGGAGGTTTACATAGAGTCAATAGTGTTAGTTCTTTCACAGTAGATAAAAGAGGAAGGTGAAAGAATGCGTGCGGTTTACGTGATTACGTAGCTCTGCAACTTGAAGAAATACAGACGGTGATTACACAACACCTATATAGTCTGTAAGAAAGGGACCTCTGGAGATAAGTTTACAAAGCCTATAGTCTTGGCGGATGACATTTGGATGGTAACACAATGAAGTCAATGGAAGTGACTTGGATAGCCAGCCATCAAAGCCTTTAGCCTCAATAGAAGAGGCCTGGAATGCCAGTCATTGAAGCCTTCAGCCTCGATGGAAAAGGCTTGGATAGCGAGTCAATGAAGTTGTTCAATCTGAGACTCAAAAAGCAAATTGATATGCCTTTAGCCTTAGTGAAAGAGTCTTTTGAAAAGTGAGTCAGTAACGATTTATCCTCAATGGAACATACTAAAATGACAAGAAATGACTAGGACAGCCAGCCTCAAAGAGAGAGATTTGGATAGTGAGCCGAATATGTTGTTAGCCTCCATGAAAACGCGTGGATAACACATCGATGAAGTTTAAGAGCCTCAATTGAAGATCCTTAAATGTTACGTCAAGTAAGTTTTTAGCTTCAATTTAAGAGGCCTACTTATTCAATAATGCTTTTCAGCTTAATGTAGGAGGTTTAGATATTAGGTCAATGAAGCTTTAAGCCTCAGTGACAGATGGGAGGATGGGGAAAATGATATTGTTCCCTCAATGGAAGAGGCTTGAACAGCCAGTCAGTGAAGCCTGTAGTCTCAAAGGAAGAAGCCTGGATAGTGAGTCAACGATGTCTTTGATCTTAGTGAAAGATGTGTGGATAGTGAACCCATGAAGCTTTTAATCTCAATGGAAGAGGTTTGGATACCTCATCAATGAAGCCTTCAGCCCTGATGGGAGAGAAAGAGGCTTGGATGATGAATCACTGAAAGTTTTAGACTCAATGGAAGACGTTTGGATGCGAGTCAATGAACCCCGAATGGAAGAAATTTGGAGCGTAAGTCAGTAAAGTCTTCAGTCCCCTCAGAGAACGAAAAGGTTTGTGCCTTGAATGGAAGAAGCTGGGAAAGACAGCAACAGGATTAGGGTGAAGGGAGACTAATGAAACTGTTCACCACAGAGCGACTGCAGTTGAGTGAATGAAGCCAGCAGCCTTCAGCCTCCAGGGCAGAAGCTTGGGAAGTGATAAAAACCCAAGGACACTTTTCAGAGAAATGACCGGGAAGTGGGAGAGGGATGGTGGGCGATAACAGAGTGTGTGTGTGATGGAGGGTGGGTGGCAGGACAGAGGGGGAGTGGAGGGTTGTTAACAGAGGAAGCAAACACATTCGAGCGACTCTTGATCGATGCTGGTGTTGGTTAGCTTGCGGTTATGGCTGGCAAATATTGATGAAGTGGCACTGGCGGGTGAGGTGTTGTGTGTGTGTGTGTGTGTTGTGTGTGTGTGTGTGTGTGTGTGTGTGTGTGTGTGTGTGTGTGTGTGTGTATGTGTGTGTCTGTGTGTGTGTGTGTCTGTGTGTCTGTGTGTGACAGATAGACAGACAGACAGACAGACAGACAAAGAGTGGAAAGAAACAGGGAGGGAGAAGAGAGAGACAAAGGGAGGGGAGACGAGGGAGAAACAAAGAGAGGTGGGGGAGGACTACTCAGAGAGAGTGTGCATGTGTTAAAGAGAAGAAATAGTCACACACACACACACACACACACACACACACACACACACACACACACACGCACGCACGCATGCACGCACGCACGCACGCCCCACGCATGCACACACACACACACACACACACACACACACACACACACACACACACACACACAGTTGGAACTGCATTCTTATAAGGTTTTATTGTCATTTATTGTTATTAAGTTTGTGATTAAGCTTCTGACCCACGCTCCAAGAGAATTGATTTTCTCATCTCTAGAAGTGGTTTGGAAGAAGAGGTGGTAGGGGTAAGTGAGGTGGGCCAGAAAAGGGGAAAGAGTGGGAGGATGGGCGACGGGAAGGAAACAGATGGTAAGGATTAAAACAAGGGAGGTGGGTGAGGGAGTAGATGAAACAGACCAGAGGTCGAGGGCAGTCCATTCATGACGTCAGTAATCCCAACTGACTGTGATAACAATAATCGGGCTGAAAGTCCAGGGAAGGGGATGGGATGCGAGGGACGGAAAAAGACAGAAGTGGTAGTTTTGGAATATTCGGGAGATTGGGAGGAGGGCAAGGAGGGAAAGGGCGAAGGTTAGTTGTAATAATTCAGCTTTTTATGTCTATGTGGCTTATCAAAGAACGACATTCGCATCTTAAACTGAAGAGAGAGGAGAGAGAGAGAGAGAGAGAGAGAGAGAGAGAGAGAGAGAATCAATATTTGTTGACTGGTGTATGTTGCATTGAAAATCCCCTCAAGCAGTCAAACAAACACAGGAACCTAATCACTGACGTGGAGACCAGGTATTAACATCGACCACCGTCTGCGGAAAGCGACATCGTTCATGGTAAAAACAGAAACTTTATTTGCAAAACAAACAAAATGGAAAGGATCACATTGGAAACAAACGCCAATCGCGGGACGCAAGGGCTGCGCACTCTATCGACTCGATCCATCCAGATATCTTCATTGCTAAAGCGTGATTGCCTTCGGCCTGGTTGATTCTTACTTTGTTTGAAATTAATCCTGTTCTATCACTGGTCACTGGCCACTGCTCAACCAGGGCTGTAGGGACAGTGCAGGGATGACCGCTGCACCAGTTGTCTCCCCGAAGATAATGATGCGAATACCATTGCCTTCTGACATGGCTAGTCAACACAAAAGACACATTGTGGAGTCCCAGCATACCTGACCTTTCACCCCGCTTCATGCGTGTGCCTTCTGTCTCCAAGTCACAAATGCCTGCGATTAGAACAAATCAATTGTAGTGATTGCAAGGTTATTTCTGAATGAAACCTTAAGCTGCAGTCAAACACAAACAGTATATCAAGAATGCTTTCATACTGACATAGATACCTGTCCTGTAAATGTTGGTTTTTGACTGGCCGACATGTAGGTACTGATATGGACATCCCCATATTGGGTCGTATTCTCTGTCACACACACCACAGGCACCCAAGAAAACTTTTTACTACGATAATCCATTCAGTTGATCTTGTATAGTAAGATGTGTTTCAGCCTTGCACATGCAATTCTTCGTTTTCGTTGATCGTCATGTTTGCGCTAGCAAATACTTAATCACAGAACTTTTAATTGCAGACGCTTTAGCAAAAGTAGCCGGCTTTACTCAGAGGTGATCCATGGAGGTGATCTACTCTAGAATCCCAGCAAGTGATTCCGACTGGACAATTGCATGCAATATTGGTAGAGAAAGATAACCTAAGCAGGTCACGTTTCTGATCTGTCAACAGTTCAGTCTTAACTTTGTGGACAGGTTCATCCAATGCCTGAACCAGTGCGGCTCAAGCCGTCAAGCCTCAGAAGTCTCCATGCCTTTGGGTGCCTGTCAGGACCTTCAGGGTTTTTGTCTGAGCTAACTCATATCGTCTGCATGCCGCTGGCAGCTTGCAAATCGTGACATGGCGTGAGATGTAGGGATGGGTTGCAGGGAAGGGTCGACGAGACAGTGTGATGTGGAGCATGAGGGGGAGGGGAGATTGGAGATGGGTAAGGTAAGAGCGATGGGCAACTCACAGTGAATTACGTCCAGTGAGATGGGGGAAGGTCTAGACACGTCAACTGTGCACCACCCCGTGCCCTTTGGTCTGACCCGTCCCTTCACTGATCTCAGTTCCTGGCCTCTCAAGTCAGCGAAAACGGAGAGAGAGAGAGAGAGAGAGAGAGAGAGAGAGAGAGAGAGAGAGAGACTCAGTGTTCGTGTGGTCAAGGAATCAAGCAGACAGTGGGTGTGGAGAAAACCAGATAGACACAAATAAACATCGACATCCTCCCATCCTATCCTTGGGAAATAACCGTGAAAGAAAGAACAGACGAAGTAAAGTGGACGAGCCACTAAGGCAGATGTAAGCATACATGTGTGTTTGAGCAGACACGCGTTGCTGGTTGTTTTCCGTAGACCGTGTGTTTGTGTAGTCACGCATTGCTGGTTGTTTTCCGTAGACGTGTGTTTGTGTAGTCACGCATTGCTGGTTGTTTTCCGTAGACCGTGTGTTTGTGTAGTCACGCATTGCTGGTTGTTTTCCGTAGACCGTGTGTTTGTGTAGTCACGCATTGCTGGTTGTTTTCCGTAGACCGTGTGTTTGTGTATCACGCATTGTGGTTGTTTTCCGTAGACCGTGTGTTTGTGTAGTCGCGCATTCCTTGTTGTTTGTTTTCCGTAGTCCAGTCTGGACCTTGAGTCAGGCAACAAACAGATAAGTTGACAGGTGGGAGCAGTTAGAGAGAAAGGTCAGACAAGGGACATAGAGCTTGGGAGGACCAGTGTTCACAGCTTTTGCTCCAGAGGGCGTGACAGGCGATGACAGAATACAACTTCCGACAGCTCTACCTGCCATTTAGAGGACGTTACTCTGTAAGGCACACAGAGAATAAACTACAATTACACATAACAAGAAAAAAAAATCCTTTCTGATTTCCAGCCTCTTAAGACAACAGTATCATCTTTGTAACGAAAATGAAGTGCATTTTTATCGAAGAGCTGAAAACTTTCCTGCAACTGGTAAGAAGAGCCATGGGGATTCTCCTGCGGGATGATGAAGCCGACATCAACCATAAGCCATTGCGGAATCACGTTAGTCATCATCATGGCATGTGTATCATGAGAACAAGGGACGTAAATTGTCTTTGGCCTTGGTCTCTACAGATAGTTTTTTTTCTGTTTTACTTTCCATGCCTCTTGGTGCCAATACCCCAATCGTCCTAATTCGCCATCCACTCTGCTCATAAGCCTTTGCATCTACAAAATTTTTTTTTCATCTTGCACACCCCTAAATGGCATTACTCTCGTTTTACTCATTGTTCATTGCCTCAAATGACAATTGTGGCGTCACTCACACATTGTTCATAAGCCATTGCCTCTACTAACATTTTTTCATCTTGCACACCCCTAAATGGCATTACTCTCATTTTACTCATTGTTAATTGCCTAAAATGACAATTGTGGCGTCACTCACACACTGTTCATTTGCCATCGCCTGTATAAAGTGTTTGTTTCGTTTTGCTTGCCCCTCAGTGGCTTTACTCTTGTACTGATCATTCCAGCCACCCCCCTATACAGAGCTACACCCACACTCGTCTTTTGTGTGGCAAACTTTGCACGGGCAGTCCTCAGAGAGTGATCAGAATCAGTGTGGTATACGGCAAACCGCCATAGGAGGCACTGCGGTAGTTGTGAGACGCTTCGGGATCGTCAGTGGTGACTGTCGACATCCAGCATACGTAGGACACCACCAGCTGAGCCCCGTGGTGATGACGATGGTTGTTTAGTCGTGGAATCCACAGGAGTGAGCCTCTTCCACAAGAGGATGTCTTTCCAGCCCTCCAACGATAGGTCCCCGTGAACCTGCTGATACCGGTCGCTCTGACATGAACTCATCATGGGGAGGGCTGTGGAAGGAAACGGAAACTAAGGTCGTCACAAGAGCAGGATATGAAGAATCACAAAATTTGACAGCTGTCTGTGTTTGATGAAGATCACTAAGGATGAGGAGGAGGATGGGGATAATGCTGAGGAGTTCCATTCTGCTTGCTACGCTTTTTTTCCCATAATAGTCTATAATGTAACGGTTTCAATAGGGCCTGAGAGGACCGCTGTCAGGGGAGACTGCAATGCAGCCCTAAGCAACCCCACTGCCGTTTTGACCTCTAGAGAAAATAAATCAGGTCGCAGAGCTAAACGTCAACTGTCATGGGTCATTCACCCCACTCCCCCTGTCAAAAAAAGCCCGGACAGAATTACTAAGGTGGGCAAGGTCACGGGAGTGGGGGTGGGGTGGGGGGGGGGGAGGGGGAGGAAAATGCGTGAGGTGGAGGAAGTGGGAGGAGGAAGGGAAAGGAGGGAGAGGAAGGTAACCATTCCAGACATATAACATATCCACTGCTGTTATGCTGGCGACTGTTTGACTAGTACCAATAGGGAGTTTTTCCACGAGTTAGTGATCCCAGGATCTTGTTTCAGGTGCGGTATTATTACGGTCAATAATTCCAGACTGATTTATGAGAGAGAGAGAGAGAGAGAGAGAGAGAGAGAGAGAGAGAGAGAGAGAGAGAGTTATAGAGAGTTATATGTATAACAGCTTTTTGTTCCTGATTGGTTGATAAAAGTGGGCTGAAGAGAGCTTATTGCTCTTCTTTTTTTTATTACATCTGAATCATTTTCAGACCTCACATATCACAACTGAGTGCTCTAAACTGGCTTATGAAATCTGTTTAAATAGATGTCAGTATCATGATTATGAAGATGATTATTAATATGATTATTATTATCATTGTTATTATCATATATTTGTTATTATCATCATTATTATTATTATTATTATTATTAATACTATTATCATCCTCGTCGTCATCATTACAACTTATCGTTCTCATGTCGTCAGCGCTAACATTTTACCATCGACTGTTCTAGATTGGCTTATGATGATGGTCTGCTTCTTTTCTTTTCTTTTGTTTTTTTGGCGTTTTGTTTTCTTGATATATGTTACAGTTTCATTGCTTCATCAGCCTTCACCTTTCGCCATCATTATCATCGTCATTGTTTTAATGTCGTTGGTGTTGTTACTGCTGCTGTTGTTTTTGTTGTTCTATAGGTAGCAGTACATTGTTCAGACATGTGATTAGTACTGACTACTAGACAATGAGTGTATCAAACTGGTTTATGAGCAATGGGCTGAGATAGGTTTGTTTACAGTGGTAGCAGTTGCAGAAGTATCAGCAGCAGCAGCAGCAGAAGTAGTAGTAATAGTAGTGCTCGTCGTCGTCGCCGCCGTCATCGTCGTCGTCGTACTAGTAGGAGTAGTAGAAGTAACAGCAGCGAGACCAGCCGCCGTGGCGAAGTGGTCAGCGTCGCGGACTCCCGGCTGGGAGGTCGTGGGTTCGAATCCCATCAGAAGTCATGTGGGTTTTTCTGCCCCGACCGGCTCCTACCCAGAGCTGAGTTGCTGCGGACTCAGTTGGGAAGACTGGAACCACACAGTCGAGTTTCATCCACTTAATGGATGCGTTTCTGAGAGTGTTGCTCAAATTTCCTGACCAACACTGCAGGTGCCTGTATCTCTCGGGCCTGGTTGACGCCGGGATATATTATGAAAGGAAGCGTAGAGTACAGCCCTGTCATGTAGTCTCAGACCGAAATGGAAATCCGTAGCATCATCTTAATCATCCTCATTCTCATCGATCAGCATAAACAAAATGTCTCAAATTCTGTGGCCCTTCATGCCCTGCTCTCATGGTGACCTCAATTTCGATGTCCTCTCCACGTCTGTGGCTTTGGTTTGGTTCCGTCGAGGCACCGGTATCGGCGAGTCCATGGGAGCTGTCGTTGGACGGACGTGGTGGCGCCCTCCGGAGGGAGAGCTCACTCACGCCGGCTCCGCGACTAAGCAATTATTGTCGTCAGTAGGGGGCTTAGTAGGTGGTGTCCTGCGTATGTTAGATCAGAACAGGCGCCACTGAACACCACCGAAGTGACTCGGCAGCAGTGCAGTGTCTCCTCCGGTGGGTTGCCTCTTGACGACTTGACATTGACTGCTCCCTGTGGATTGCCGGTGCCGGGGCTGCGGCGAGGCCGACCGGGCTGTGGCTGTGGACGGGGTGTCGGAATGAGCGGCGTGGATGCACTGCCTCTGAGGTGGCGCAGAGGTTGGGACAGCAAAAAAAAAAAAAAAAAGAAGTAACAGCAGCAGTAGTGGAAGTAATAGCAGACCAATATTATTGCTGTGTCATGTGACTAGTCAGACCATAGGCCATTCTTTGAATGTTTCAGAGTCATTAATGGACAGTGTTGGAGACAGGTTCGCTTGTTGTTCCTGTTCCTCTGTGTGTGTGTGTGTGTGTGTGTGTGTGTGTGTGTGTGTGTGTGTGTGTGTGTGTGTGTGTATGTGTGTGTGTGTGTGTGTGTGTGTGTGTGTGTGTGTGTGTGTGTGTGTGTGTGTGTTGTGTGTTGTGTGTGTTTTGGGTGGGGGGGGGGGGGGGGCAGGTTTCCAGTTCCCTTCAGGGGCAGCAGCCAGACATTTGGGGGAAATCCCAACGCTCTGTTCTGATCATCCCCTCAGCAGAGACTGCACGTCGCTGACTGCGGCATTCTTTTTTAATGACATCAGGAGGAGAGGATTGAATGTCCTTTGGATAGTTTAAATTGTTTTCTTCATTTTTTTTTTATCTTTACCTTTCCTTTTTTTAAGTCTGCGCTGTCTTGGCGTATACATTCATCTAGGGAGACAGCTAACTCGAGTTAGTCGTTATCTCTTTCGCCTAGCCATCTCTATCACGTATATAAGATGGAATACACACACACACACACACACACACACACACACACACACACACACACACACACACACACACACACACACACACACCATATCTTAACTTAAACATTGATGCACGTACCTATCCCATCATTTTTATCCACCCACCTATCCATCCATCTGTGCACATTTAGATTTTGAAGCAGCTGATTTTCATCTGTCAGAAATGTGTGGCCACAAGTCATAATGATAAAAGGCCGCCACTTTCACTTGTGACAAGTACGGTGGCGAATCTGGGTTTGGCAAATGAATACAAAACGAGGGAGCCTAACATTGGTGATTGGGTTAAACATGTTTTCACACTTAGTTTTCTTGATCTTGAATGCATTAGGGACTGCTTTGCTTTCGATTTACAGTCTCGTGCTCTTGATGATCCACATGTGACCAGAGTTTCTGAGTATTCTATTGCTAGCTCCATTTTTTTCTGATCGAATATTCTTTCCCCCTTTTTATTCTTCCACTCCTTCTTCTTCTTCTTCCTTTTTTTCTTTTTTTTCCCTTCTTTCCTTCCTTTCTTTTTTTCTCTTTCTTTCTAGTGAACGTATATAGCAGTACCATTCATGTGTTAAAATCGTAAAATGTATTTGTCCATTGAAAGCAAAAGATGTATTTGAAAAAAAAAAATCTTGAAATTAGACGAAGGAAGGGTAGGAGGTAATATTGGGTATCTTTATTCGTGCCAGTGTGAGCTTCGGCTCATTTCCGATCGTTTTTTAAGGTCTCGACTGACTACCCCAGGTTCTTATTTCACATGATGCTTATTGTTACCGTCTATTCTTTTAACGCTGGTAGGCTTATGTATTGGGATTAAACATTCAAGACTTGAAAGCAGTGAGTGAGAATTCAAGTGAAGTGAGTGTGAGAGATAATCGGTTTCAGGATAAAATAAAAAATCCTGTTCTTCTGGCTGTCATTAAGTAGGCCAATGGTTTTTTTTTTATGCTTGATAAACGTTTTATAAATAAACCGAAAATTTGCAACATGCTTATTGGGTGTTGGTGTTTTTTTCTCTTCAGTTTCTTTCTTTCTTTCTCTCTTTTTTCTTTATTTATTTACTTCTTTTTCCTCTTTTTGTATTTGGTTTTATATTTTTGTGTGAGCAGCAGGTATCTTCAAATAGTGGCTACATTGGTGTGAAAGTTTTCGTGAAGGGTTCAATGACATGTTCCAAAATCCATCCCAGTGTTTTTGACTATATGGAAAACCTGCAAGCTGTGCTACTGAAACACAAACTGAAAATCAAAGTGTCACGAAATCATACTGCCTTGTCAGGAGGAGAGCTAGAGAGACCAGAACAAATGCAGCAGCAATGTCGAGACTTCAAACGAAAGATTATTTCAAGACTGTGGTATGGACAGTTCATCGTAGACAAATCCCTTCTCGTAAGAAATGGGGAATACTTTTCCAAATTTTATGTTCCTCCATTCATCTTGCGTGTGTGCTGTGCTGCTCCAGATTTCACTGATCAAAGACAATCATAAGCGTACCCTGCTCTAAATCCTTCTACCTTGAACATTTCACTTGCACAGCTCAAAGTTTGTGCTAATCACATTTAACTGACTGGCTATTTAAGCGTCTTCCACTGAGGCTTATTACTTCATTAATTTTTCTCTTATCCAAATCTCTTAAATCGACACTATAGGCTTCACTGACCTAGCATTTAAGCTCTTCTGAAGGAGGATAAAGGCATAACTGGCTTATACTCCAAGTCTGAAAGCATCACTGGAGTCAAACTCCTTCTTCAACCTCCCCTTTGTTTCAAGGGACAGTGGCTATGTAAAGGTGGATAATGAAAGGGATTCTGTAAAGGCTTGTTTTTCTTTTTCACTCAGTAGCAGTCAAATGAAAAGAGTGGCACAAATGAATGGTCGTGCAAGCGAAAATCAGTTTAAAGCAAAATGTGTTGGGCCAACATCAGATGATTCTGTGGTATGCAAGCGCTGCTAGAGAAGACTTTATGTTTGTTCTATTTTGCTTTATTTCATTTTAGTTCATTTTATTGTATCTTAGTTCATTTAATTTCGTTTTGTTTGAGTGTACTTTTCGACTGCCATTCTTTCCCCCATTATCCCCTCTTCCCTTTTTTCTATCCCTTTGCACCTCACACACGATCCCCTTTCTTTTCTTTCTTCCACCTTGTTGTTTGCAGGTTTATATTAACGGTCGGAGGGAGGTGTTTACCTGAACTAATTTCCATCGCTACATGGGTGATCAACCATGCAGTTACTCATCTGCACCTCCTGGGGCATGCAGGCCTTCAACAATTAAAGATTCTCCAGACTAATTTCCACTGCTGCATGATGGAACAGCAGTGTAATTACCTGCGCCTGCTCCTCCTGGGGCATGCAGGCCTTCAACAATTAAAGATTCTCCAGACTAATTTCCACTGCTGCATGATGGAACAGCAGTGTAATTACCTGCGCCTGCTCCTCCTGGGGCATGCAGGCCTTCAACAATTAAAGATTCTCCAGACTAATTTCCACTGCTGCATGATGGAACAGCAGTGTAATTACCTGCGCCTGCTACCACCACCCCCCTCCCGTGGAGCAGATGAGGGCTCTCCAAAAGTCGCTGGTTCTGGGCTTTTTCTCTACAGCTGGATCCAGAGTGGGCCCCCATCCTTTTGATGAACAGGTGAGTTCAGGGGCCATGTTTCTCTTGACTGGTCTCTTTTTCTTTTTTGCCTCATGGATTTCACTGCTCATCTGGTGAAGCTGGTGGGATGTTTACGCAGAGATAGTAATGTAGACAAGACTGTGGTGTGAGAAGGTGTGGGGTTTATGCAATTATGTAGCTCTGTCACTGGAAGTGATACAGATGGTGATTAAACCACACCTGCACAGCCTGTATAAAAGAGACTTCTGGGGGTTAATTTTCAGAGCCTATAGTCTCAGTGGACGACACTTGGACTGTAAGACATTAAAGTCTTCAGCGTCAATGGAGGGGGCATGGGCAGCCTGTCATTGAAGTTTTCAGCCTCAAAGGAAGCTTCCTGGATAGCGAGTAATTGAAATAGTTCATGGGGAACTGGAATAGTGAGATAAAAATTGCCTTTAGCCTTAACGAAAGAGTCTTTGAAAAGTGAGTCAATAAAGCTTTGGCCTCAATGGAAGAGACCCGAAGAGCATAGAAATGAATGAAACCATTAGTCTCAAAGAGAGAGATTTCCATAATAAGCCCAAGATGTCGTTAGCCTCAGTGAAAAGGCATGGATAACAGATTTATGAAGCTTTATAACTTCAATAGAAGTACCACGTCAGGTAAGTTTTTAACTTCAATTTCAGAGGCCGACTTATTCAAAACAACTTTTAAGAAAGCTTCAAGCCTCAGTGAAAGATGAGTCGATGGGAAAGAAAGATACTAACCTCAATGAAAGAGGCTTGAAGACTAGCTCAAAGGAAGAGGCGTGGATAGTGAGTCAATGATATCTCTAACTCAGTGAAAGAGTTGTGGATACTGAATCCATGACGCTTTTAACCTCAGTAGAAGAGGCTTGTATACGAAGTCAGTGAAGCCTTTAGCTCCGATAAAGGAGGAAGAGGCTTGGGTGATGAATCAATGAAGGTTTTAGACTCAATGGAAGACGTTTTGGTGTGACACAATGAAGACCGCAACACCCAATTAATGAATTTTGGAGAGCAGATCGGTGAAGTCTTCAGTCACAGTAAAAGAACCTTGGAAAGCGGGTCACTGCAAGTTTCAGAATCAGTGCAAGCGGCTACAACAGCTAGTGGGACATTGAAGATTTGTGCCTTGAATGGAAAAAGCTAGGAAGGCTAGTGACAGTCCTGTACTCTGGATTAGGGTGAAGGAAGAACAATGAAACTGTTTACCACAGAGCGATTGCAGTTGAGTGAATGAAACCAGCAGCCTTCAGCCTCCAGGGCAGAAGCTTGGGAAGTGATAAAAACCCAAGGACACTTTTCAGAGAAATGACCGGGAAGTGGGAGAGGGATGGCGGGAGATAACTGTGTGTGTGTGATGGAGGGTGGGTGGCAGACAGAGGGGGAGTGGAGGGTTGTTAACAGAGGAAGCAAACACATTTGAGCGACTCTTGATCGATGCTGGTGTTGGTTAGCTTGCGGTTATGGTGGCAAATATTGATGACGTGCACTGGCAAGTAAGGTGAAAGAGAGATGAGAGAGAGAGGGGGGGGGGCAGAGGGGAGTTGAGGGAGAAACAGAGGTAGAGGATGAAGGTCGGTGACTCAGAGAGGTGTGTGTCTGTAAAGAGAAGAGAGAGAGAGAGAGAGAGAGAGAGGAGAGAGAGAGAGTGTGTGTGTGTGTGTGTCTGTTAAAGAGAGAGAGAGAGAGAGAGAGAGAAAGAAGATGATGGAGTAGGGAGAGAGAGAGAGAGAGAGAGAGAGAGAGAGGAATTCTAATAAGGATTTATTGTCAGGTATTGCTGTTAGGGTCTTGATGAAACTTCTGACCCTTGTTCCAAAGGAGATTATTTTCTCATCTTTGGAAGTGGTTCAAAAGGAGCTGGCAAGGTGCGTTGGGTGGGCCAGAAGAGGGAAAGTGTGGGAGGAGGGGAGGCAAGGAGGGAGCAGATGGTGAGGAATAGAACAAGATGTGTGAGAGAGCAGATCAGACAGACCAGAGAGCAGTATGGCGTCAGTGATCCCAACTGACTGTGGAAGCAGTGACAGGGCTCAAAGTCCAGGGGAAGGGATGGGATGCGAGGGACAGGTAATGACAGAGGTGGTCGTTTGGGGAGGGCAAGGAGGAAGAGGTGTAATAATTCAGCTTTTAATCTTTATGTGGCATAATCAAAGAACAATAATCACGCATTAAACAGGTGAGAGAGAGAGAGAGAGAGAGAGAGAGAGAGAGAGAGAGAGAGAGAGAGAGAGAGAGAGAGAAATTTCAATATTTGCCGACTGGTGCATGTTGCATCCAAATTCCCCTCAAGCAGTCGAACGATTCAGGAACCAAATCGCCGACACAGAGAGCAGGGACTGATATTGACTACGGAAAACATCATCGTTTACAGAGAAAACAGAAACTTTGTTTTCAAAACAAACAAAATGGAAACGATCACTTTGGAAACAAACGCCAGTCGCGAGACGCAAACGCTGCGCGCTCTATCGAGTCAATCCGTCATGATCATCTCCATCTGCTACAGCGTGATTGCCTTTGGCCTCGTTGATTCTTACTGCGTCTGAAGTGGATCCTGTTCCATCACTGGTCACTTGTAACTGGTCAACCAGCACTGTGGGGGCAGTGCAGTGATGACCACTGCATCAGTTGTCTCCACCTTTGATAGTGTGGTGGCAAGTGCTTGGGTTGTGGCAAAGGTCTTCTTGGTCTATTCAACAACGTTGCTTGTTCACCTTTTTGTACTCCCAGTTCTTATAGTACAGGAGTACTTTACAATGGGAACGAAGAAATGCTGTCTGTGTGTGTGTCTGTCCGTCCGTGGTCAAAATGTGTTCCACTCACTCCAGACAAAACTACTGGGCCGAACTTTCTGAAAATTTGTAGGTATGTTCATTATGGGTCACGGATGATGCCCAATGTTTATTTTTACCGTTATAGCCGTTACTAACGGCTATAACGGCCCATAACTGTTTTCTTCTTTAGGGAATATATCAGAAAGTACTCGGCCGATCTTTCTGAAAATTTGTAGGTATGTTCATTATGGGTCATGGATGATGCCCGATGTTTATCTAATCGTCATATCCGTTTCTAGCGGCTATAACGGCCCATAACGGTTTTTCTTCTTTAGGGAATATCTCAGAAAGTACTTGGCCGATCTTTCTAACAAAAATTGTAGGTATGTTCATTATGGGTCATGGATGATGTCTGATGTTTTATTTTACAGTTATATTCGTTACTAACGACTATTACGGCCCATAACAGTTTTTCTTCTTTAGGGAATATCTCAGAAAGTACTTGGCCGATCTTTCTGAAAATTTGTAGGTATGTTCATTATGGGTCACAGATGATGCCCAATGTTTATTTTACCGTTATATCCGTTACTAAGGGCAATAACGGCCCATAACGTTTTTTCTTCTTTAGGGAATATCTCAGAAAGTACTTGGTCGATCTTTCTGAAAATTTGTAGGTATGTTCATTATGGGTCACGGATGATGCCAGATGTTTTATTTTACCGTTATATCCGTTACTAAGGGCAATAACGGACCATAACGGTTTTTCCTCTTTATGGAATATCTCACGCGTATTCAAGATAAACTGGGAGTTTCTTTATATGCTTTGCATCTTGTTCTTTTTGCGCTGCCTCCATTTCACCATCATCGTCCTTTGATGGTTGATGTTGGAGAGTCTTAACATGACCATACCACTTCAGCTTTATCTTGCGTACCCCTAAGTGCCATTAATCTCACGTTGCTCATTGGCCATAATCTCCGCAAACATTTTTTTTTCACATTGTATGACTCTAAGTGGCATGACTCCCAGGTTGCTGACTGACCTTCATTCTAAAAACGCATTTTCTCCAATAGTGGCAATACGTCCACACTGCCTATCGGCCATTGCCTCCAGCAGCATTTTTTCTATGTTGAATGCCCCTAAGAGACATTACTCTCTCTAGATATACATTGTCCATTGCCTCTACTAACAATTTTTCTTGATCTGGTATGCCCCTGAGAGGCATTACTCTCACACCTCATTGGCCATTGTCTCCACTGAATATTTTGTCTCATTTTGCTTGCCCCCCAGTCGCATCATTCTCACACAGCTCATTTTGGCCACCCCATACACAGCTATTCCCAAACACATCCTGTTGCAGTCTTCACAGCAGCAGTCTTCAGAGATCATTATCAGTGTGGCATAAGACATCCCACCAGAGGAGACACTGCATTGATGGGTAACTTCAGGGGTCTTCAGTGGTGGCTACCGTTATCCAACAAAGGTAAGACACCACCAACAAAGCCCTGTACTAATGACAATGGGAGTGAGAGACTCTTCCGTCGGAGGATGCCATTCCACCCATCCAGTGTCAGCCCCCATGAACCTGCTGACATTGATGACTGATATAAACCCATCACGGGTATGATGGATATGGAGAGGAAATCAAGGCTAAGATCATCACAAGAACATGGCATAAAGGACCACGGAGTCTGAGAGCAGTTTGTGTTTGATGAAGATCAATGACAATGAGGATGACGAGGACGAGAGAGATGATGCTGTAGAGTTCCATTTTGATTGCCATGCTTCCTTCCTTAATGGAGAATAAAATCCTGGTTTCTGTAGGGCCAGAGAGAACTGGCGTCGGGGAAGACGCTACCTGTGGTCGTTTAACCTCTGGAGAAAATAAATTAGGATGCAGTGATACACGTCAACTGTTATGGGTCATTCATCCCATTTCCCCTGTCAGAAAAAAGCCCGGATAGAATTACTAAGGAGGGGGCAAGATCACGGTGGGGGGGGGATATGCGGGAGGTGGGGGGAGTGGGAGGAGGAAGGTGAAGGAGGGAGAGGAAGGCTATCACACCAGACCGATAATATGTCCACCGCTGTTATGCTGGCGACTGCTTGACTGGTGCCAATAGAGAGTTTGTCCTTGAGTTAGTGATCCTACCACGATCTTTTTTCAGGTGCGGTTATATTACGGTCAATAATTCCAGACTGATTTATGAACAGAGAGAGAGAGAGAGAGAGAGAGAGAGAGAGAGAGAGAGAGAGAGAGAGAGAGAGAGAGAGAGAGAGAGAGAATTTACGATAGTTTCCCCCGACTGGGTGATGAAAGTGAGCTGAAGAAAGCTTGTTCTTGATATTTTTTAAATGCATCTGGCGCGTTCTGCTGAATATCTTTACCAGACCTCACATGTCACAACATCGTGTTCTAAAATCGCTTATTTAGGTTGTTTGGATAGATGTCACCACCACCATCATCATCATCACTATCATCATCATCATCACCATCATCATCTTCACCATCATCACCATCACCACCATCATCATCACTGTCATTAGTGCAGTTTGGTTTGGTTTGGTTTGGTTTTGCCATTTTTAATACATGTTACAGCTCCATTATGTCATCAGCCCTAACCCTTCGCTATCATCATCATCATCATCATCATCATCATCATCATCATCATCATCATCATCATCATCATCATCATCATCATCAACAACAACAACAACAACAACAACAACATTATCATCATTGTTTTTAATATTGTTGTTGTTTGTTGTTGTATAGGTAGTATTACATTTGTTGAGCCATATGATCAGTACTAACTAGTAGTCAATGATCGTATTAGACTGATTCATGAGCAACGATTTGAAATAGATTTGTTCGCGTTGGTAGCAGTTGTGGAAGTAGGAGTAGTGGTGGTGGTGGTGGTGGTGGTGGTGGTGGTGGTGGTGGTGGTTGAGGTGGTGGTGGTGGTGATAGTTGTTGTTGTTGTTGTTGTTGTGCACCACCTTTATAACAGTTGAGTCATACGATCAGCCATGACTACAAACCAAAGAATGTCTCAGAATGATTAATGAGCAAAGGCTGGAGACAGCTTTGTTTGTTGTTCCCGCTTCCTGGTTTGTGTGCTTGTTTGTTTGTTTTTTTTGTTTTGTTTTTTTTGTTTGATCGTGCGTTAATCTAGGTGGCTAGTTGTTTGGTTGTTCGTTTGTTTCTTTCTTTCTTTCTCTCTTTCTTTCTTTGCGTGCTTGCTTGTTCGTTCTTTTTATCAGCTTTATCAATGTTGGACTTTCACCGTACCTGGAAGATGGAGGAGGGCTGGTCAGAAACCTCTCCCTTCTTCCTCTCTTCCCTCCTCCTTCCTCCTCTCTGCCCCCGTATCCACCAACAAGCCCACTGGACAAAATGATTCGTTGCTATTAGTCAGCAGCGCTCTAGCCTTTTTCTGTCATATATTCAGAGTCTGTGTGTGTCTCTCATCGATCGACGTGAATATGTGTGTGCGTGCGAACCCGCGCACCCGCGCGCTGGTATGTATGTGAAAGAGGAGGAGGGGTCTGTGTTCTGTGTGTGTGTGGGCGTGCGTGCGTGCGTGCGTGTGGGGGCGCGGGGCGGGGGAGGGGTAGGCAGGATCTTAGTTCATGTACCCTTCACGGGCAGTAGCCAGACATTTGGGGGAAATCCCAACGCTCCGTTCTGATCATCCCTTTCGCTGAGATTCCACGTAACTGGCTGCAGTATCTTTTTTTTCTTTTCTTTGTAAGATACGGGGAAGTGAGAACTGAATGTCGATTGGCTGATTTAAATTGTTTTCTTCATTTTTTTTTTAAATTGGTATCCTTTATATATTTTTTCATCGTTACTCTTTCTTGGCAGATACGTTCATTCGTTCATTTAGGAGGACAGTGAACTCGTGTTCGTCATGGTCCCTTTCGTCTAGCCATCTCCACCATGTGTATATGATGGAATAAGGAGGCGCACGCGCAGACGACGCAACACCACACACCCAAACAACACACAACACACACACACACACACACACAAAACACACACACACACACACACACAACACACACACACACACACACACACACACACACACACACACACACACACACACACACACACACACACACACACACACACACACACACACACACACACACACACACACACACACACACACACACACACACACACACACACAACACACACACACACACACACACACACACACTCACACAACACCCCACACACACACACACACACACCACACCACACACACACACACACCACACACACACCACACACACACACACACTCACACACACACACACACTCACACACCACACCACACACACACACACACACACACACACCACGACGCACGCACGCACGCACGCACGCACGCACGCACGCACGACACACACACACACACACACACACACACACGCTCACACACACGCACGCACACGCACGCACGCACGCTCGCACGCACGCACGCACGCACACACACACACACACACACACACACACACACACACACACACACACACACACACACACAATTCTTTTTACACTTTGTTTCAGTTTTCGCGTTTAGTCACCTCGCTTTGAAACGTATTAAAGCAGTCTCAGACGGTAAGACAGTGAGACATTTAGCCTCCACAAAACAGACTTGAATGAGATAAATGGATGGAGCCGTGAGACTCGATGAAAGAGATTTAGGCAGCAAGGCAAAGATGGCTTTAGGCTCATTGGAAGAGGCTTGAACAAAAGGTCAATGAGGTTCTTAGCCTTGATGGAAGAGGCTTGAACAAAAGGTCAATGAGGTTCTTAGCCTTGATGGAAGAGGCTTGAACAAAAGGTCAATGAGGTTCTTAGCCTTGATGGAAGAGGCTTGAACAATAGGTCAATGAGGTTCTTAGCCTTGATGGAAGAGGCTTGAACAATAGATCAATGAGGTTCTTAGCCTTGATGGAAGAGGCTTGAACAAAAGGTCAATGAGGTTCTTAGCCTTGATGGAAGAGGCTTGAACAATAGATCAATGAGGTTCTTAGCCTTGATGGAAGAGGCTTGAACAATAGATCAATGAGGTTCTTAGCCTTGATGGAAGAGGCTTGAACAATAGATCAATGAGGTTCTTAGCCTTGATGGAAGAGGCTTGAACAATAGATCAATGAGGTTCTTAGCCTTGATGGAAGAGGCTTGAACAATAGATCAATGAGGTTCTTAGCCTTGATGGAAGAGGCTTGAACAATAGATCAATGAGGTTCTTAGCCTTGATGGAAGTGGCTTGAACAATAGATCAATGAGGTTCTTAGCCTTGATGGAAGAGGCTTGAACAATAGATCAATGAGGTTCTTAGCCTTGATGGAAGAGGCTTGAACAATAGATCAATGAGGTTCTTAGCCTTGATGGAAGAGGCTTGAACAAAAGGTCAATGAGGTTCTTAGCCTTGATGGAAGAGGCTTGAACAAAAGGTCAATGAGGTTCTTAGCCTTGATGGAAGAGGCTTGAACAATAGATCAATGAGGTTCTTAGCCTTGATGGAAGAGGCTTGAACAATAGGTCAATGAGGTTCTTAGCCTTGATGGAAGAGGCTTGAACAATAGATCAATGAGGTTCTTAGCCTTGATGGAAGAGGCTTGAACAATAGGTCAATGAGGTTCTTAGCCTTGATGGAAGAGGCTTGAACAATAGGTCAATGAGGTTCTTAGCCTTGATGGAAGAGGCTTGAACAATAGGTCAATGAGGTTCTTAGCCTTGATGGAAGAGGCTTGAACAATAGGTCAATGAGGTTCTTAGCCTTGATGGAAGAGGCTTGAACAATAGATCAATGAGGTTCTTAGCCTTGATGGAAGAGGCTTGAACAATAGATCAATGAGGTTCTTAGCCTTGATGGAAGAGGCTTGAACAATAGATCAATGAGGTTCTTAGCCTTGATGGAAGAGGCTTGAACAATAGATCAATGAGGTTCTTAGCCTTGATGGAAGAGGCTTGAACAATAGATCAATGAGGTTCTTAGCCTTGATGGAAGAGGCTTGAACAATAGATCAATGAGGTTCTTAGCCTTGATGGAAGAGGCTTGAACAATAGATCAATGAGGTTCTTAGCCTTGATGGAAGAGGCTTGAACAATAGATCAATGAGGTTCTTAGCCTTGATGGAAGAGGCTTGAACAATAGGTCAATGAGGTTCTTAGCCTTGATGGAAGAGGCTTGAACAATAGATCAATGAGGTTCTTAGCCTTGATGGAAGAGGCTTGAACAATAGGTCAATGAGGTCTTTAGCCTTGATGGAAGAGGCTTAGACTGTACGTCCCTTAATCCTTTAGCATCGTATAAAGAAGCTTACGAATTCGATAAAGCCGTTAGCCTCAATGTAGGAGGCTCAAACTTAAAAGAACAATTGCTATTCCGTTGAACGAAAGAGACAAACTAAAAGACAAAACGCGACGTGTTTTGACCTTTTTGGTTTTCTTCACGCCAAGACAAACAACATTCAAAACAATGATGACGAGGAACGAACAATCACATATCATAAAAGGGAGCCGGAATAGCTCAGTTGGTAGAGCGCCTGACTCGTAATCTTGGTGATCCTGGGGTTGCGGGTTCGAATCTCCGCTGGGGCGTTTCGGTACAGGGGGATTTTTCCCTCGGAGTTAACATTAGTTCTGACTCCATTTCCATACAGTCCTTCGAATGAGACTATAAACCGAGGTTCCGTGTGTGAACGCACGCATAATATCTTGCACACACGTAAAATCCCATCACCAACTTTCGGAAGAGTAGGCCAGTTTGGCCGTTGGTATGGATGACACGTTACACACAGCATGCACCCTGCGTAAGAAATGGAAAGAATGAAGGAAGTAAAGAAACTGAGTGAACGATATTGAACGATATTGACTGGATGACACGGGAAACGACTGAATGAAGCGCCAGCTGGCAGCTCTTCAGTCGGCACTACCCAGGTAGGCAGCCCGTTGTGTAAACGAGTGTTGATTGTAAAGCGCTTAGAGCTTGGTCTCTAGCCGAGAGTAGGCGCTATATAAGTATTCATTATTATTATTATTATTATATCTCCTCAACTTGGGCGCAGAATGGATGTGGAGGCTTAAGTGTTAGGTGAATAAAGCATTTAGCCTCAATGAAAGATGGTAGGATGGAAAGACATGAATTACTGCTAGTCTCAATGGAAGAAGGTTGAACAGTTAATCAGTAAAGCCTGTAGCTCCAGAAGAAGAGGCCAAGATAGTGAGTGAACGATGTCGTTAACTTAAATAATAATAATAATAATGAATACTTATATAGCGCCTATTCTCAGCTAGAGACCAAGCTCTAAGCGCTTTACAATCCACACTCGTTTACACAACGGGCAGCCTACCTGGGTAGTGCCGACTGAAGAGCTGCCAGCTGGCGCTTCATTCAGTCGTTTCCCTGTCATCCAGTCAATATCGTTCGATATTGTTCACTCAATTTCTTACTTCCTTCATTCTTTCCATTTCTCACGCAGGGTGCATGCTATATGTAACGTGTCATCCATACCAACGGCCAAACTGGCCTTCTCTTCCGAAAGTTGGTGATGGGATTTTACGTGTGTGCAAGATGTTATGCGTGCGTTCACACACGGAACCTCGGTTTATAGTCTCATTCGAAGGACTATATGGGAAAAGGAGTCAGAACCAATGTTAACTCCGAGGGAATAATCCCCCTGTACCGAAACGACCCGGTCGAGATTCAAACCCGCGACCCCAGGATCACGAGTCCGGCGCACTACCAACTGAGCTATTCCGGCCCCCAAACTTCAGTGAAAGAGGTGTGGATACTGTACCCAGAAAGCCTTAAGCCTCAGTGTAAGAGGCTTGAATGGCGAGTCAATGAAGCCTTTAATCTTAATGGAAGAGGCATGGATAAAGAGTCAGTGCTGCCTTTCAATGGAGCCTTTAACCTTAATGGAAGAGGCTTGGATAAAGAGTCAGTGCTGCCTTTCAATGAAGCCTTTAATCTTAATGGAAGAGGCTTGGATAAAGAGTCAGTGCTGCCTTTCAATGAAGCCTTTAATCTTAATGGAAGAGGCTTGGATAAAGAGTCAGTGCTGCCTTTCAATGAAGCCTTTAACCTTAATGGAAGAAGCTTGGATAAAGAGTCAGTGCTGCCTTTCAATGAAGCCTTTAACCTTAATGGAAGAGGCTTGGATAGTGAGTCAACGCAACCTTTAGCACCAGAGAAAGAGGAAGAGGCTCGGGTGGTGACTCAGTGAGACCTTTAGACTCAATAGAAGACGCTTGGATGCGAGTCAGTGAAGTGTTCAACCCCCCAATAGGAGAAATGTGGAGAGCGGGTCGGTGAAGTCTTCAGTCTTAATGGAAGAAGTTTGGCGAGTGGGTCAGTAACGCCTTTGGCCCCACTGGAGGAAGCTTGGAGAACGGGTCGGTGCTAGTTTTAGCCTCAGTGCTAGAAGGTTCAATATCCAGCAAGACAATGAAGTTTTGTGCCTTGAATAGGAGACACTGACAAAGACAGCCACACAGTCCTGTACCTTGGATTGGGGAGAAGGGAGAGTCATCACAGAACGACTGCAGGTGAGTAAATACAGCCAGCTACCTGGTGCCTGGCATGGTAGAGGTCATGTCAGCGATGTGTGAAATATCCTAAGAAGGTTTTCAGAAGAAATGGCCGAGAGATAGGAGAGAGCGGGAAGGGGTGGGGGTGGGGGTGGGGTATACGGAGAATATGTTTGAGATGAAGGTGGGGAGGTGGAGGGTAGGGCGGGTAGAGGGGTCGGTGGCAGGGGATGTTAACGGAGGAAGCAAATACACCCCAGCGACTCTTGATCAATGCCGGTGTGGGTTAGTTTGCGCTTATGGCAGGCAAATATTGATGAAGTGGTGCTGACGATGGAGGTGACAGACAGAAAGAGAGAGAGAGGGAAAGGAGAAAATGGCAAAGAGAGAGAGAAGAGAGAGAGAGAGAGAGAGAGAGAGAGAGTGAGTGAGTGAGTGTGTGAGTGAGTGAGTGAATGAGTGAGTGAGAGAGTAAGGAAGGACAAATCAGAGACAGAGGGAGTGTGTGATAATAGAGAAAAAGAAAGAGGGGGAGAGGGTGAAAAGAAGAGAGAGAGAGAGAGAGAGAGAGAGAGAGAGAGAGAGAGAGAATGAGTGAGTGAGGAGGTAAGGAAGGACAAATCAGAGACAGAGGGAGTGTGTGATAATAGAGAAAAAGAAAGAGGGGGAGAGGGTGAAAAGAAGAGAGAGAGAGAGAGAGAGAGAGAGAGAGAGAGAGAGAGAGAGAGAGAGAGAGAGAGAGAGAGAGACGCTCTCTAACGTGGTTTTCTTGTGATTAGAATATTTTCTCATTTATAAGAGTGGTTTAACATTGTGTAACAGGGGGCTGGTGATACAAACAAGAGAAAGGGAACGGGGCGCGGGACAGGATGGAAGCAAATACCAAAGTGGTGAGTGGACCAACGGGCAGTCAAGTCATGACGTCTACACACACACACACACACACACACACACACACACACACACACACACACACACACACACACACACACACACACACACACACAAGGTGACTACGGAAGCCGTAACAGGGCTGAACGTCCTAGGAAAAAGGATGGGGATACGAGAAACGGAAAGGGAAAGGGAGCCAGGTGGGAATGGAGTGGATCGAGAAAGCGAGAGAAGGGGGCAGAGGAGGAGTGCCAAGGTAGAGTTTGATAGTCCGGCGTTTAACATCGAAGTTGCATAATTAAAGAACGACATTTACGTAATGGACGAAACACACACACACACACACACACACACACACACACACACACACACACACACACACACACACACACACAGCGCGCGCGCGCGCGCACGCACGCACGCACGCACGTACACACACACACACAAACACACACACACACACACACACACCACACACACACACACACACACACACACACACACACACACACACACACACACACACACACACACACACACACACACACACACACACACACAAAGACAGGGAGTTCAATATTTGTTGTCTGGAGCATGTTGCATCAAAAATCCCCACAAGCGATCAAACAATACAGAAACCCAATGGCTGTCGTGGAGAGCAGGCATTACCATCGGCCATTGTATGCAGAAAGCGGCCATCGTTCATGGAGAAAACAGATACTATGCTTGCGAAACAAACAAAATAGAAATGGTCACAGTGAGAACATATTCAAGTCGCAGGACGCAAATTCTGCGCGCTCTATCACCATGTCCTGCACAGCAACACTTTTTTTTAAACTTTCTTTTCTGTCTGATCTTCTGTTCCATTCTAGAAGAATTAGTCCTGTACCGCTGATTCCAGCTCCTTGTATGCAGCCATACCTATGTGTGTTCTGTCGTAGGTTTGAGATCAGCAGTCCACAAGGACCAAAAAAATGATATTGATATTAAAGCATCATGAGGCGTTGCTAATGAATCACTGCTATGGTATTCAGTGGTGCCTGTTCTGATCCAGCATGTGTAGAACGTCACCTGCTTAAGCCTTTACAGTAAAAAAAAAAAAAAAAAAAAAGTATTCATTCTTGTGCCAGCATCCCTCTCCAGATGGCGTCAGCTTGCCCGTCCAACGACAGTCGCTATGAACTTGCCGTTGACGACTTCGTTACAAACCCACCGAAGGTGCAGACATGGAGAGGAAATCGACACTAAGGTTACCACGAGAGCAGGGCATGAACAGTCATAGAATCTGGCGTTGATCAGTGAAGATTAGTATGTTAGAGATGATGATAATAATAATAATGTATGGATTTTATCTGGCACAGTTCTTGGGATCAACTCATTGCGCTCAACACACACTCAAACACTTGCACTGACATGTGTTCCCATATATATACACACACACACACACACGCACACGCACACACCTACCAACACATGCGCAGTTATCAAGTTCATCGGTTTAGAAGCTCCCCCCCCCTCCCTCCATATGATGCTTTGGAGTTCCATTGTGATGACAGATTAGATGACAGGGCTGTATTCAACTCTTCTTTTCGTAATACATATTGGCGCATCAACCAGGCTCGAGAGTTACAGACACCTGCAGTGTTGGTCAGAAAGTTTGAGCAACACTGTCGCAACTATTTCCATTGAATGGATGAAATTCGACTGTGTTGTTTCGGTCTTCCCGTTTGAACCTATACCATGTCGGACTGAGGCAAAAAAAAAAATCCACATATAAGAGCTTCTATAATGCTGAACAATGAAGTAGTGGGGGAAAACAAGTGCAGGCTAACAATTCTTCAGTCATTATAGTAATGATTTGGCAAAGATTTGAACTTTTAGAAAAAAAAAAATTGAAGATGAAGAAAATGGGGGGAATATATTATAAATATGAGAAACCCTTCACTAGCCGCCTGAGGGAACCATCGCAATCCCTGTCGAAGGTACATCTATTTGTATTGCCTGCTCCTAGGCCTTTCGTCCGCTGGATCGGACTCATCAGGGAGACACGGCTGATTTTGTCTGTGCTCTTGGTGTCAAATAGAGACACACCACAGTCCATAATTGGTTCAAAAGAGACTGCAACAGCACCCCCAAAGCAGCCAGCGAAGGGTAGCAAAATGGAACAAAACGAAAGTGTGGAGAGGAAAAAAGTATAGTCCGTATAAGAGCTTCTAACGGGAATCGAACCTACGATCTCCCAGCCCGCGACGTGAACTGGACGGATTTTCCATTGCCAGCATTTCGTCAAGGTTTGTTGAAGTTACATTGTAGTTGTTATTACAGTTGTTTATTTTTGCTTGCTTGAATTTTGTTTTTCACAGAGGTGAGGGGGGGGGGGACATGGAAGATGAGGAGGGGTGAGTATATGCTATTTTTGTTTGCTTCTTCACTTTGAGATTTGATGATGTGTGAATACTGACTGTATAAAGCTAACGAATGTGATGGGGTTCGGTTCCAGTGCTTGTGAGGTGGTAGGCAGACAGAGGAACAGGGTGAAAGAATGGCAAGTCCTAGTTTAGAGGCTCCCTTTATACCGACGTCATTCATTGGCATTCTCACAGTTTAGAGCCCCCACCCCTCCCCCTCCCTTTCTGTTACTTTAATGTTTTGACGCCTAACAGACAGAATGTCATCTCTCTGTGGGAGCGCCAGTCAACGAGATCAGTACAAGGGGGTGGGCGGGGGGGGGGGGGGGGGGGGCTTCTAAATTAGAACTTTGTTGACAGGACTCTGCTCTACTATACGTCGTGTGTGCTCCAGATGCAAACATGTTGACACAGAGAGACACGGAGAAGAAGGGGGAGGCAGAGAGAGAAGAAACGGGGGAAGGAGATAGAAGGGGGGTGAGAGGTGAGGAAGTGATGTAGAAGGGACCTCTCTCTCTCTCTCTCTCTCTCTCTCTCTCTCTACCTCTCCCCATGCCTCTCTCTCTCTCTCTCTCTCTCTCTCTCTCTCTCTCTCTCTCTCTCTCTCTCTGCCCCTGGGGAAGTCAGCCCGATTTTCATGCGAAGAAATTTGTCGTGACGACGAAGTTACAGTGTTCAGTACAATACAACACATTAAACTACAAAACAGAAGTCTCCTCTCAATGTCTTCACGGCGATCAGACTGTTTCTGTCCGTAAGTGCCATATGTAAAGGCCGAGACAACTTCTGCCGAAAATCTACGGTGCTAATGACATAAGCGCTGGGATCCCAGCCCATTCCAGAAAACCATGGAACCTCGCACATATTCCGCACATATACCATCGTAGACCTGGCTGATTTTTACATTAGCAATGATCGAGTCATTCTCGTCTCCTTCTGCTGAAGCGTGACTGCCTCAGGCCGGGTTGATTCTCACTTCCTTTGAAGTGGGGTCATTTTCAATCACTGGTCACTGGCGGACCAGGGCCGCGGGGGCACTGCAGGGTTGAACGCTGCACGAGTTGTCTCCACCTTTGACACTTGAGGGCAAGTGTTCGTGTTGCAGCAAAGCTCTTCGTGGTCCACTCCGACAACTTGCCTGTCCACCTCTTTCTCTCTTTGCTCTGTTTCCTCTTCCCCTGCGCTGTTCTGTGGAATACGGTCTTGCAGAGTCTGCTTTGTCACACGCCCATACCACTGCCGCTTTCTGTTCTTCATCATGGTCAACAGGTTTTCATAGTGACTCACGTGCTGCATGATGATTCTTCCAGCTTCGTTGTTTGTGACATGCTAAGTATAGAAGATGCCGCAAGTAGTCTTCTGAAGCCTCCCATCTCCACTGCTTGGATCTTCCTTTGCAGTCCACGATTCTTTTGCATTCCGTAAGATGGATAGCATGATTGCATTCTTGACCTTTCATCTTGCTTTATGTGCGTGCATCCTGCCTTAAAAGCATGAATGGCTGCAATTCGAACAGAGAAATTGTGGTCACTGCAAGGTTATTTCTGGAGAAAAGTTAAGCTGCGGTCAGACATAAGCTGGTTGACAATAATGCTGTCATACTTACCCAAGTAAACGATCCAATAAACATTGATATCTGACTCCACTTACAAACACGTATCATTATCAATCGTCGCCATATTGGATCGTCCTCTCACACACAGACACACACACATACACACACTTCATCATTTATCCATTCAGTTGATTTTTTGTGATCATATGTGCTTCAGCATTGCATTTATAGTTAAGTGATTTCACTTCTCTGCATGTTTGAACAAATAAATACGCTTCGAACGAATAATGATAACACTGGCTTCAGCAAAAGCAACTGGCATCACGCATGGGTGATCTATTCCAGAATACCAGAAAGCTGTTCTGATTAGACAACCACATGCAATATTGATAGGAAAAGATAACCCAAATAGACCACAATTCCCAATTCATCAACATTCTAGTCTCAAAGTTGTGGGCAGGTTCCATCAATGCTTGAGTCAATGTGACTCTAGCTGTCAGGCCTCAGGAGTTGCCACGTCTGTGGGTGCTGTGACGAATTTGTGCTATTTTCAGCCGAGTTTACCCACACTGTCTACATGCAGCTGGCAGTTTACATTATGACATGGCGTGAGATGTAAGTGTGGAGTGCGGGGATAACATGGACAAGACGGGGTCATGGAAAGATGGAAGGGGGGGGGGGGGGGGAGGTCGAAGACGGGGGAGGTAAGAGCGATGAGCAACAACACATGGTGAATTAGGTCCAGGGAGAAGGGGAAGGTCTAGACACATCAGTTGTGCACTCTGTGCCCTTTGGTCTGACTCGTGCCTTCATTGATTTCAGTTCCTGGCTTCTCAGGTCAGGGAAAACCAAGAGAGAAGATGGCTGCTACTGCACTGCCTGTCCTTCGGGTCAAATATAATCATATTGATCATTTTCCTCTACAGTAATTCTAATTAGATAGGGGATGAGGGGTGGTGACGGGAAAGAGGGGGAGAAATGTTGTGTTGATATAGAACAGCACATGTATTCTCTGTAAAAAGACGACAAAGAATAATAAAACTAAAACAAAAATCATGTTGTTTTTATATTGATGTTCTATTTGTAAAAGAAACTAAAAAAAAACCCAGTTCTTTGCAAAACTTCAGACCGCTCGTTAGGGGTGCTCTAAAAATCTTCAGCTTTGCCAGTGAGTCAGCCATCAGGAATAAAGCAGATGACGGTTACCATCCGCCATTGCGAGGTGCTTAGCGTCCCAGACTCCTGATTGGGAGGTCGCGGGTTTGATTCCCATCAGATCCATTTATTTGTGGGATTTTTCTGCTGTGACCGGCTCCTACCCAGAGCTGAGTTTGTCATGAGGGATTTTTCTGCTGTGACCGGCTCCTACCCAGAGCTGAGTTTGTCATGTGGGATTTTTCTGCCGTGACCGGCTCCTACCCAGAGCTGAGTTTGTCATGTGGGATTTTTCTGCCGTGACCGGCTACTACCCAGAGCTGAGTTTGTCATGTGGGATTTTTCTGCTGTGACCGGCTCCTACCCAGAGCTGAGTTTGTCATGTGGGATTTTTCTGCCGTGACCGGCTCCTACCCAGAGCTGAGTTTGTCATGTGGGATTTTTCTGCCGTGACCGGCTCCTACCCAGAGCTGAGTTTGCTGTTAGCTTAGCTGGGAAGATTGCAACCATACAGTCGAGTTTCATCTACTTAATGGATTCGTCTCTGAGAGTATTGCTCAAATTTCCTGGCCAATACTGCATGTGGCTGTATCTCTCGGGCTTGGTTAACGCCCGGATATATTATGAAAGCAAGCGTAGAGTACACCCCGGTCATGCAAGTCTCAGACTTAAAGGGAAATCCGTAGCGTCATCCTCATCATCTCCATCCTCACTGATCAGCATTAATAAATGTCTCAAAGTCTGTGCCCTTCACGCCCTGCTTGTACCGTAACATCAGTTGCGGTTGCCTCTCCCCGTCTGTGCCATTGGTTTGGTTCCATCAGGGTCACCGGTATCGGCGAGTTCATGGCGACTGCCCTCGCAAGCATGTGTTGACATCCTCCGGAAAGACAGCTTACCATGCTGACTTTGCAACTAAGCAAATATTGTCAGCATGGAACTTAGTAGATGGTGTCCTGCGTATTATGGGTCAGAACAGGCACCTCTGAACACCACCAAAGTGACTCGGCAGCAGTGCAGTTCCTCCTCTGGTGGGTTGCCATTTGAGGACTTGTATTGACTGCTCCCTGTAAATTGCCTATGCCTGATAGATGGCTTTGGACGGGGAGGGAGAGGAGACGAGGCAGGGGAGGGGGGTGTTGCGGAATGAGCGGCGTGGGTGCAGTGCAGTGCTACTGGCACGGAAGACAAGAAGGAACCAGAAGAAAGCAGATGACAGTTCTACAATGGATTTGTCAGTGAATCACCAACACATTACAACTCCCAAATTACTGCCAAGGAGTCGTAGGCAAATAAACGGGCCGGATATCGAGTCCACCATTTGCACGCACGCTCACACCCACTCACGCACGCATACACTCACCCAAACACAAAGAGAGAGAGAAAGAGAGGGGCTGGGAAGACAGACAGACGGACGGGCAGACATACAGACAAGCGGACAGACAGACAGAGAAAGT
This sequence comes from Conus canariensis, assembly GCA_033310375.1. NCBI lineage: Eukaryota > Metazoa > Mollusca > Gastropoda > Neogastropoda > Conidae > Conus > Conus canariensis. Next base: position 49,006,624 of record CM065722.1, on the reverse strand, counting down.
TCACAGATTAAGAACAGAGAGAGAAGGGGGAAGAGACAGACAGACAGACAGATAAACAAACAGACAGACAGACGGAAGGACAGACATACAGGCAGGCGGGTAGGCAGAGAGAGAGAGAGAGAGAGAGAGAGAGAGAGAGAGGAGAGAGAGAGAGAGAGAGAGTTCACTGATTATGAAGATGTTTTTAATTCAAAAAGAAAGAAAGAAGAAGAAAAGAAACACGTCCAGAAATGACAGAAAGGAACCGATGAGAAAGGAAAACTCAGCTTTTTTTTATATTTTTTTTTTTTAACGGTGTTAACTACAGTTGCTACATTCAAACAGACTGAGCGTTCTCAGCTTCGGTTTCATACTGTTTAAAGCCCAGCCAACCACCGTACTAATAACTCAGCGACCGTAAAGTGTATCTCCGTTTAGGTTGTTTTTTTTTTTCTTTCTTCCTTTCTTTCTTTCATTCCTTCCTTCTTTCTTCCTTTCTTTCTTTCATCCCTTCCTACTTTCTCTTTCTTTTGTCTCTTTTCTCTTGTCTTTTCTTTCTTTCTTTCTTTCTTTCTTCTTCTTTCTTTCTTCATTCCTTCCTTTCTTTTATTGTTTTTTTTCTGTGTTTCCTTTTTCTTCCTTTAATATTCTTTTCGTCCTTTATTTCTTTTTCCTCCCTTTCTTTATTGATTACTTAACAATGGAAAATGTGTGTCTTCCCTGTCTCTTTGTTCTGTTTATCATGTCTATGCGCGCGCGCGCACACAACACACACACACACACACACACACACACACACACACACACACACACACGCACGCACGCGCACGCGCACACACACTCACACACACACACACACACACACACATATATATATATATGTATATATACATATATATATGTATATATACATATATATATATATATATATATATATATATATATATACAAGAGAGAGAGAGAGAGAGAGAGAGACATTCAGTTCATCTCACCAACCAATCAAACAAACCGTAGGTGTGGAAATTTAAAAAAAAAAAAAAAAAAAAAAAAAAGCACGCGGTAAACAACAACAACAACAACAACAACAACAACAACTAAACATCGACATCTGCCCATCCAGGAAATACCCCAAACGGAAAGAACAGACGAAGACAGCTAGCTGATGTGAACAAACGTGTGTGTGTGGGAATTCATGCGTTGCATATCATCAGTTCTCCGCACGCCCACGCTGTTGTGTCTGGACCTTGAAGCGGTCACCGAACAGATGAGTCAACGCGTAGGGACAGCTGCACAGAAAGACCCGGGGCAGTGAACTTTGGGTGGGTGGGTGTGGGGGGGGGGGGGGGGGGGTTCACGGCATCTGCCCCAGATGGACTGACACGCGATAATGGAGAGCGGAAATGACGACAGCTCTGCCTACCAATCAGATGACGTTACTATTTTTGGTGGACGCAGAATAAACTATGGCTGATCTTAATGAGAAGAGATTGATTTCTTTACGGACAACATTTCTGTCGCTGATAATGAAGTTAAAGTGGATTTTAAACGGAAGCTGAATTAGACACCAATTTTTTTTTTTTTTTTTTACTTTTTCCATCTTCGTCTTTCATTTGTTAATATAGATGTATGTATCGGGCCATATGATTCGCCCATTCTTCAAAGCTTTCTTGTGACTGGTAGGAAGAGCTGTCGGGATTCACCTACTGGATAATTCTGATGATGATAGCAACGCCACTGGGCGACTTGTTGCTGAATCGCGTTTGAGATTTAACTCCCACGAGGCTCATCGGCCATCGCCTCTCCTAACTTTATTTGTGTGCACCTCAGTGGCAATAATCCCAGACTGTTCATCGGCCATCGCCTCTCCTAACTTTATTTCTGTGCACCTCAGTGGCAATAATCCCAAACTGTTCATTGCCCATCGCCTCTCCTAACTTTATTTCTGTGCACCTCAGTGGCAATAATCCCAAACTGTTCATTGCTCATCGCCTCTCCTAACTTTTTTTTTTCTATTAACCTCAGTGGCAATTATTCCATTCTGTTGATTGATCATCGCCCCTTCTGATATTTTTTTGTCCTGTTTCATCTTGAAAGCACCTTAATGGCAAGACTCTCATGCTCTTCATTGGCCATTGCCTATATTATCTTTTTCTTCATCTTACATGTACCTCAATGGCATTATTGTCACTCTCCCTAGCGCTCTAAATCTCTGCTAACATTTTTTCCTGTTTTGTCCCATGTACATCTAAGTGGCAGTACTCTCACGGTGCTCATTGGTTGTTTAACATTTTGTGTGTGTGTGTGTGTGTGTGTGTGTGTGTGTGTGTGTGTGTGTGTGTGTGTGTGTGTGTGTGTGTTGTTTAACCTTCCGTGCCCCTCAGTAGCATAACTCGCAAGCTGCTCATTGGCTGTGCCTTTTTCTGTTCATCTCCCCTTCACTTCAGTGGCATTGGTGCCATACTGTTCGTTGGTCATCGTCCCTGACAACATTTTTTTTTCTGTTTGATCTTGCGTGCACCTCGGTGCCATTACTTTCATGCTCTTCAGTGACCATGACTTTTTCTAATATATCTTTCGTCTTGCGTTCCCCCGCGTGGCATTACTTTATTATTATTATTATATTGGGTATTTATATAGTGCCTATCCTCGGTCACAGACCAAGCTCTAAGCGCTTTACAATAAACACACTAGCTCACTCACTCAACGGGCTGCCTACCCAGGTAGAGCCGGCCGAAGAGCAGCCAACTGGCGCTCATTCAGTCGTTTCCCGTACCATTCAAATATCAGTCACTCATTTTCATTTATCTCATTTATTCCTCCAGTTTCTCACATAGGATGCATGCGATGTTTATACGTGTCCTCCATTTCCACCGGTACATGATGGCACACGATAAGTGACAATTTTTGTGGCTTGGTAAGAAATACCAGGCGGCTATCTTCAATCTACATCAATTTTGCCAGGGCAGCGTGGAACCCCCCTGCTCTTTTCGATTTTCAACTGCCGTGGGTTCTTTAACGTGTGCAGGGGGCCAGGAAGGCACACGGCTCTGACTCGCTTATAGTCCCCATCCGATGGACTTGACGTTCAGTTCGATTTTTTGTCATTCAAACTGGGGGGGGAAAAAAAGGGCGAGAAAGGCAGAGCTTTAATGTTGCTCAATGGCCATCGCCTGAACAAACATTTTTGTCTCATTTTGCGCGCCCCTCAGTGGCATTATTCACACTTCTCATTCCAGCCACCCTATAAATAGCTACCATAAACAGCTACATCCAGGCTCGTCTTGTTGCAGCCAAACCACTGGCAGTCCTCAGCGAGAGAAGTATCGGTTTTGACATAAGGCAGCCCACCAGAGGAGGCACTGTCCTTATCCAACATACGCAGGACACCACCCGCAAAGCCCCGTACTAATGACAACACTGACTTAGTCGTGGAATCAACGGAAGTGAGCCTCTTCCGCCGAAGGATTCCATTACCCCTATCCAGCGATAGTCCCCATGAACTTCCTGATATCGCCGATTCTGGTTGAGACTAATCAGGGACATGGAGGGAGCGGGGAAATCAAGAGATCGCGCCAGAAAGGACCACAGAATCTGCGAGTTGTTTGTGTTTGATGAAAATCATTAACAATAAGGATAATGAGAATGATGAGCATGACACGGTGGAGTTCTATTCTGATGTAATATTACATGACAGGTTTGCTGCTTCATGCTTTTTTTTTTCATAATGACCAAGAATAGCTTGGTTTCAACCTTGTCCGAGACGGCCCGTGTCAGGAGAGATTTGAAAGCTGGCCCTGAGCTACTCCTAATCGTTCGGCCTCTGTGGAAAATGATTTGGGATGCAGCGTGAAACGTCAACGGTCTGCGGTTGTTCGTCTCATTCCGCTTCCGAAAGAAACGCCTGGGTAGTATTTCTTAGGTGGGCAAAGTTACGAGAGGGCACACAGAGATGCTGAATGGGAAAGGGGGGGGGGGAGAGTGGGAGGAGGAAGGTGAGAGAGGAAGAGGAAGGGTATCACTGCAGACCAATAATATGTCCTCTGCCGTTATGCTGGCGGGTGTTTACCCTGGTGACGGTGGAAAGTTTGTCCACGGGGGTGTGATTTCACCGGGGTCTGTTTCAAGTGAGATCGTGTTACGGTCAATGATTCCAGACTGATTTATGAACAAGAGAGAGAGAGAGAGAGAGAGAGAGAGAGAGAGAGAGAGAGAGAGAGAGAGAGAGATTACTTTTTTCAGACTGGTAGATGAAAAAGAGACGACCAGAGTTTGTTTTTCTTGTTAATTGAATCTGAATCATTGTGTTGAAGAAGATCCTCAGCTCTCACATTTCACCGCGGACTGTTTCAAACTGGCTGATGATGATAGTTTGGATGGACGTTACTATTACTATCGTTATCGTAATCGTTCTCGCAATCGTCATCATCGTCGTCGTCGTCGTCTTTGTCGTTATTACTGTTGAGTCATATCAATAGCCCTCACCTTTCGCTATCATTCATTCCACACTGGCTTATGAAGATGAACGGAAGAGAGGTACTTCTTTGTTTGTTTTGCATTGTTTTCTTTCTTTTTAACCCATATTACAGCATCATTATTGTTGATCCGGTCATCAGCTCTCACCCTCACAGGAAGATGGCCTGGAATTACGTCATCGTCGTCGTCGTCGTCATCATCGTCAACACCACCATCATCAACATTATCATTATTGTTGTTATTATTATTATCATCATTATTATTATCATTATTATTGGTGGTGGTGGTGGGGTGGGGGTGGTATCATCGTTATAATTGTCATAGTCATCATCATCATCATCATCATCATCATCATCATCATTCATCATTGATGTTTTTGTCGTTGTTATCGTTGTTGTTTTTCTCGCTGTGTAGGCAGTGTCACATTGTTCAGTGATACGAATTAATCCTGACTACCAGCCGGGTAGCGATTGTTTCAGACTTGTTTACGAGCAGTGGTTTGTTTCGTGTTTGTGTCTTGCAGTAGTAGTAATATTAGCAGTAGCAGCAGCAGCAGCAGAAGCAGCAGCAGCACCACTAGTAGTAGTAGTCGTAGTCGTAGTCGTTGTTGTTGTTGTTGTTGTTCCTGTTGTCGTTGTTGTTGCAACAGCGGCGATAGTAGCAGTGGTAGTAGTTGTAGTACCAGCTGCAGCAGCAGAGGAATAGTAGCAGTAATAACAACAGTAGCAGTAGGAACACAGACACACGACCATCATAATTGTTGACCACAAGCCAAGGACTGTTTTAGACGTGTTGATGACCGACAGTTGGAAACAGCTTTATTAGTTGTTACTTTTTTCTTTTTTTTTTCTATTTGCCACTTTATCAGTGTAGAGCCCTAATCATACGCCATTCTTTCCTCTAGACTGTTCGATGAGAGATGGCTGATCAGATGCCCCTTCCCTCGCCCATCCCTCCATCCTCCCCCTCCCTCCCCCCCCCCCCCCCCCCCCCCCCCCCATCGACGCCACATCCACCCACTAATCCATCCCCGCATACATTGCAAACCCTGGCCTCTATTTGTCAGAAATTCAGAGTCTGGGCTTGTCTGTCTGATCGACCAGTGTGTGTGTGTGTGTGTGTGTGTGTGTGTGTGTGTGTGTGTGTGTGTGTGTGTGTGTGTGAGTGTGTGTGTGTGTGTGTGTGTGTGTGTGTGTGTGTGTGTGTGTGTGTGTGTGTGTGTGTGTGAGTGTGTGTGTGTGTGTGTGTGTGTGTGTGTGTGTGTGTGTGTGTGTGTGCGCGCGCGCGTGTATGTGTGTGAGTCAGTACAACCTTGAGTTAATCAGTTAGTCAGTATGTGTGTGTGTGTGTGTGTGTGTGTGTGCGTGCGTGCGTGCGTGCGTGCGTGCGTGTGTGTGTGTGTGTGTGTGTGTGTGTGTGTGTGTGTGTGTGTGTGTGTGTGTGTGTGTGTGCATGTGTATGAGTGCGCGCGCACACGCGCGCAGGCAGGTTTCTGGTTTGTGTCCCCTTCAGGCGCAGCCGCAGGACATTTAAGGGATTTCCCAACAATCCATTAACGTCGCCCCCCACAGCTAAAAAGATTTCAATTAATTAGCTTCGACATTTTTCCTTTGTTTGATATGAGGAAGAACAAACTGAATGTCGGCTGATTGTTTTAAATTGTTCTCTCTCTCTCTCTCTCTCTCTCTCTCTCTCTCTCTCTCTCTCTCTCTCTCTCTCTCTCTCTCTCTCTCTCTCTCTAACACCCCACCAACCCGGGGCAGAATTAGACGAACAAACTGAAGAGCATTAGGATGAAGCAATGATGTGGCAGTTGGGACGTTGAGAAACGCCTGGAATCCCTTAACCTACTCCCTCCGACACCCTGTTACCTCCTAACCTGATTTACCCCTGGCCACTCTTATATATACTCGAGCAATAACTTACAGACTAACACGTACCATACAGAGGTGCCCCAAGTAGACAGATTGAACGGCGAGACGATCAAAGGGAGGTAGCCGCTAAAGGTTTGAGATTTGTGTCAATGGCTTATTCCCCTTCTTCCGTCATACACCGCATGTGCCGTCAACTTGGCCGGGCTGGGGTCAGCGAGAGCGCGAGAAAAAGAGACAGCGGAAGAATGAGGGGCGCAGGAGGAGGAGGGGGAGGTGAGTATTCCCTGTAAAGTAAAAGCGATAAATAAGATAGTAAATGGATACTTTAGTGAGTAAATAAATAAAAAGATAAATAAATGAATAAATAAATAAATAAATGGGGAAAGAAATGAATAGCCTTACTTTAAAAAAAAAAAAAAAACAACCAAAAACAAAAACAAAACAAAAAAAATGTATTATCAGGAAAGTAGAGACCACAAAACGATGATTAAAAGCGGCAGCGTCTTCTCAAGACATCGTCCACCCCACCCCACCCACCATCCCCCACCCCCACCCCTTTATCTCCCCTCCTCCCTTATTCACTCCTTGCCTCCCCCTCATCCCCCCAACTCCTCGCCACCACCACCACCCCTCCACCCCCTGCTCCTCATTGTAGCGATTCCGTATTATAGCTTGGGTGGTTCTGTCAGCCGGAAACCATTTGATATGGAGGTACATATTTCCGGAGAGCCTAATAGTTTTCCATTTTTATAATAAGCAGCTACGTCAGGAATGACCGTGTGCTAAATTCAACATCGAAGAATCTAGCCAACACACTTTTCTCGCGAGCAAGCTGACGTTTCCTGGTGCTGACCATTCAAATAGGTGTTTGATTGTATATCACTTATCTGATAAAGTCCTCGATCGACAGGCACACATTTGTTCTTTTGGTAAAAACGTAACATAAAGACTCTTTCGCATCAGTGAAATGTTGGACCACGAAATCTATAATTACATTTTATGACACTAAGATTTTCTCAGTTTGTTTTCACAGTTGTGCATGAGTGTACGTGTGCGCGCGCGTGTGTGTATGTGTATGTGTATGTGTGTGTATGTATGTGTGGGGCCTATGTGTATAATATATGCGTGTGCTTAGTGGATTCCTTATTATAGTTTAATGATACAATGCATTGTTTTCAACAACAAAAAGCTGCATCTAGAATTATGCACAGTCAAACAGCGTTTTGTGAGGGGCGTGGGAGGGGGAGGGGAAAGGGGAGGGGGGGGGTAGTTGTAAGATTTTGTCGACATTGTCATCCACAACTGGAAGCAACACATTTCCTCTTCTTCATCACACGCTCTGAGGCAGGTTGATGGCTTCGACAAAATCTGACAGAGCTGACAGTACTTCACCCGCCACTGAGCCGAGAGACTCGTCTTGAGGAAAATAGTCTTTACCTGGCCAGGTTGATGTCCTATGATTACGGACCCTTTGTTTGTTTGTTTGTTTGTTTGTTTGATTTTAACTTAAATGTCAGTTAACGCAAACGACGTAGGTTGAGAAATAATGCCATGGATAACAGCCCGGTCGACCATTAAGATCCATTTCAGAACCTAAACTTTTCACACACACACACGCGCGCGCGCGCGCGCACGCACACACGCACGCACGCACGCACGCACGCACGCACGCACACACATACACACGCACACACAGATAGACTGACAGATAGACAAGACTGACAGACGGTAGAAAGAAAAAGAGGTAGAAAGACAGGCAGACAGACAGACAGAAAAAGGGACAGACAGACAGACAGACAGACAGACAGACAGACAAACAGACGGGCAGAAAATCTGTCCCCGAAAAAGAAGCAAACAAGATGCACACCTATCAACACAATATAATTCATAACATGATAGCTAAAGTGTTGACATTGTATAGATTCTTTAACACACAAAAAAAAGACGAAAGAAAGAAGAAAAAAAAATGGACGACAGCAAACAAGATTGCTTTACCTGTAGTTATCAACAAACAAACAACAAAAAGGGGCAGAGCGATAAAAGGAAAGTGATAGAAGAGAAGAAATATAATTTCCAGAAGGCGAGGATACACAATTATGCATCAAGCTGTAGAATAGATGGACGCAACCAAGAGGGTGATGGGGAGGGGAGTGTCGGAAGATAAAAGAGTGGGGGCTGAAGAGTCATGAAGGGCCGTATTGGAAGATGTAAGAGGGGAAGAAAGCTGGAGAGGGGGGGGGGGGGGGGGGGGGGGGGAGGCGATAGTGTCAGTAAGACTGACAGCTGTTTAGGCCATAAAAAGAAGAAATCACAGCCAAAAGGAAAAAAAAACAGAAACGAACAAACAAAAAGAAAGACAAGAAAAAGGGAGAGGAAAAAAAAAAAAAAACGTTTCAGGTGGAAAACGAGTGTCTTGGCGTACGTTCCACAATAAAACCTGTGCACCGTTCCAGAGGCTTTGGTCTGTCTGCTCTTTGATAGACTCGCCGAGTGCTGCACGTCTCACGTGCCTCTCCCCCTGCCGTGAGGAATGAGAAAAGCGACGTCTTCAACAGCCGTGCTCCCCCCTCCCCTCCCTCTCCCCCCCCCTCCCTCTCTGTACCCTCACCTCCCCACCCACCCCATTTCTCCTTCTCTTGTCAAGGGCCTAGACCTCGTTTCTTCAGTTTTCCGTTCTCATCAGCGCTTCGAGGCTTTAGCTTGGGGAGGGGGGGGGGGGGGGGGGAGGGGGGGGGGAGTCACGTTTTCACCCATGTCCGTTTGTTTTGTTTCGTTTCGTTTTCTTTGCTGGTTTGTTGGTTTGTCTGCCTGTCTGTCAGCAGCAATATGATGCAAACACTACTGGGTCGGGGTTTCTACTAAACTTCGTGAAAAGGAAAAGAATTGTAGCCCAAGGGCGAACCAGGAAGTTTTTGGTATGGATCTGTTGGACCTGATCCGGATAAGTCCAGAATCCAGGATCCGATGAGCAAAATAAATATCTCACAGTTTCCACTGGACATAGAGACATTGATATTACCGTTTACGAATTGACGGCTATTAATGAAGTAAGATATCTGTTATGAAATATGAATAGATTCTATTGATACACACGTCAAGACGTATACTCCGAATCCTATTAAAACAAATAGATAAAATAATGATAGCTAAATGAATATATGAATGAATAAATCAGTTGATAGTGTGAAGTAAGCTTTTTATGTCAGTACATTCTATGATTTCCCCAGGCGGCGATCAAAGGGTGGGACCCGGATGCCTTTGACCTTGGTGAAGGTCTGCGCTCTACCGAATGCCCTTCAAGGTCAACGAACTTGAACGATGGAAACCTGGGTCAAGGTCAACACTCAGTTTGGTGCAGCCTCGACTGTTTTAACTAGCGTCAGAGTTGATGCGTTTAGCAATGCTCGTAGGATATCGTGTGTCACAGAGCGTCTGTCTCGTCAGGCACCGAGGCTGGATAAGTCATCTACTGATGTGAAGGACACCTGACAATATTGTATTTGCTTGGGGGAAAATACCATCTTGATCGGTTTGCCTGAATAGGAAAGCTGCTATTTGATCTTAAGCAGCCTGAAGCGTGACGGAATTTCCCCGAGAGAACTCGAGTCATGTGCTGTGGATAGAAATAAACACTGGTGAACCTTGACGAAGAAGGCCTCCACCTCTTTTAAGAACAGTCCGAGGGAGCGGGTCACAGGTGCCAGGGGATACAGGAAGACCTGAACGTCCACATCCCCTTCACCATCCTTCCAGCGTCACAACTGTCCTTGGGTGTGTGCATCCACAGCCAGACTGTCCAGTCCTATCCAGGTCCACCCACTCAAACTGCACAACTACTGACATCATCGGATTGATGTGCAGCCTACAACGACGACGATGGCAATGTCGTGGACCTCTAAAGACTTAGTATTTGACAGGGAAATAAACTTGATTGGTTTTACTGCTGCTAAAAATATTTCCTGCTTCTGCTGCTGATATTCCTGCTGCTGTTGCTAGTGCAACTATTGCTGATGCTTGTATCGGTGCTG
>CM065722.1:48891270-48993770 GCA_033310375.1 Conus canariensis | reverse complement strand
ATTGCTGGTGCCGATGACAATCTTTAGTTGCTCCCGACCTTGCTGTTGTGGTTTCTACTATGGCTTATGTTTCTCTTACTGCTGCATGCTAATGTTGTTCTATATGGAGTTGTGTTATTTTGTTCTTCATCAAAATGATACTGTGAAAGGAGAGAGAGAGAGAGAGAGGGGGGGGGGTTATAATGGTAACCAGAAAGACGGACGGACAGACTTATAGACTGAGATTCAGAGATAGAAAGAGACATAGATTACAGAGAGAGAGAGAGAGAGAGAGAGAGAGAGAGAGAGAGAGAGAGAGAGAGAGAGAGAGAGAGAGAGAGAAGACGTACTGATCAGATCCGCCCTGGGCATGCCACAAGCTGCTACCCAGATCGCCACACGCAGCACGGGAACAGTGAGTGCAGCGCTGAGCTCCACAGAGCACTCAGTCACTCGCCACAAGGGCCACGGCAAAACATAACAGTAAACCACAGGGGATAAAAGGGGGACAAGACAGACAGCTTAACCTTCTGATACACGTAACAACCACCCCACTCCAGCCCCATCCCACCGTCTCTCTCTCTCTCTCTCTTTCTCTCTCTCTCTCCCTCTCTCTCTCTCTCTCTCTCTCTCTCTCTCTCTCTCTCTCTCTCTGACTGGAGAAAGGGTGAACGCTATGGAAAAAAAAAAAAAAAGAAAGAAAGAAAAAAAGGAAAGAACGAGGAAAGAAAGAAGAGGAAGAGCAAGGATTGTAGAGTGCGGGTGGGGGGGGGGAGGGTAGAGTCCGGGTGGGGGAGGGGAGAATAGGGGAGCTGCGCCGGGGCCGGGGAGGAAGGAGGTTGAGAGGCGTGGAGTGGGGGTAGTGGAGCAGGGCAGCAAATGTGAAAGACAGAAGTTCCCCACCCCCGCCCCCTGCCCCGAACAGTTTTTACTTCCTCACAACTTACTGCAGGCACACGAAGCACGACGGGGGGGGGGGGGGGGGCGGAGGGAGAGGGGAGGGGAGGTGGAAGCGAGGGAGGCTGCGTTGAGCATAGCCGCAGAAGAAAGGGCAGAACCCGCGAATGAAGTGTTGCGAAGACGAAGATGGAGTGCCTCTCCTGGCGAGCATGAACATTCCCTTAAAACTGTCTACCAATCAATCACCGTCCCTTTCTGAGCATGGAGTTCTGAAAGAAAAGGCAACCTAGCTGTACGCCATCAGGATATATTTTCTGACGTCCAGCTCCTAGAGACGAGCACTGCTCTTGTTCGCATCACGGTTCTAAGCGTTAAAAAAGAACTTATTTCAACACTGGTCATTTTACACAACACCTATCACAAGACATACCAGATTCAAACTGTGCCCACGTGAAATACTAGCCAATGACGACCAACAAATTCACATCGCAAAACACGTTCATCATTGCATGAATGGCGGTGCGGTTCCCTACACGGGAGCACTTGGAATGTGATCTAAACATTAATTATGATTTGTTATGATACTGATAGTTACCAAATTGTGTCTATAGACCTTTAAGGGTTCTCATGACGATGAAAATCTGAATCTGAATCTGGGTCGTGGTTGAAGTTTTCTGTCTTCTTCATCTCCGGGTTTTTTTGTGTGTGTTTTTTTTTTTTTAAATTTACGAAGAGATTTCTATCCATCTACCGATAGATAGACAGAGAGACAGACAAACAGACGGACAGACAGACAGAGAGAGATGGGGGTAAGGCAGATAGATAGATAGATAGACAGATAGATAGACAGATAGATAGATAGATGTCCACTGTTAAAAAAGAAATACACAATTTCGTCGAGTTGACCACCCACTGGCTTTCTCTCCGGAAGGCAAGATACTCCACTTTTCAAACGGTGCAGTAAAGCGCGGACGCACTGTCCAAAGTCGGGATCCAGTAAAAATGTTTGAGAATATCAATTTGTATGGTAACTGGTTTCTCCTACTTTTAGACACAGAAAACAGCTAAAATCGAAACTTGCGTTCCTCTGTTTTGAACAATTTTTGATAGTAGACAGATAGATTGACAGATGGATAGATGGACAGATAGGTTGGTAGGTATGTAGGTAGGTAGGTAGGCAGGGAGGTAGGTAGGTAGGTCGCTGAGCAGATAGATAGATAGATAGATAGAGAGACAGACAGACAGACAGACAGATAGAAGTTAAGACTGCAACGCGACTTGCTGAGTAGGCTTACTGTAAATTTTTCTGACGATTGATGCCCAACTTACTGTGGCATTTACCTGTCGACAAGCCTCAAACGAAAGGAGCGCGCGCGAACTCGCCTTGCGTCTATGAAAAAGAAAAGAAAAAAAAAAGAAAGAAAAGAAAGGAAAAAGAAAAACAAAAAGGAAAAAAGTCGAGAGCTCACATCTGCTGCTTCTGTTGCCAGAGAAATAGTTTCGACGAGAGTGTGGTCACACTCCACAATTAGAAATATATACCAAAACGTTGTGAAACGATTCATGTCAATGTTCACAGATGTCTACCATGGTCTTGACATTACCTCAGAATCAAACTAAATATCAGCCCACGAGGGACGACGTCTAACCGCTTGCCGATCATTTCACTTAATGTTTGGGATATCTGACGATGACGTCACTCACTGTCTATGACTATTTGAACTATCCCCTGCAAAGAGCCAGCTGTTTCAGGCTTTTTTCGGGATCAGCCGTGACTCTGCTTCTGCTTCAGGCGAGCTTCCCTGTATAGCCCCGTTCCATTCCCTTCAATCTGTTTGTTGTCGCCTTGACTTAAGGCTGTGTCAGACCAGTTGACACAGGCTAGAACACCATGGCTACACCAAAATGTTGTTCTGCTCTACATAGCCATGCGGGGATTGTCTTCAGTCGTGACAAGCTCCTAGCATAACATTATCAGTCTCTAAAATCCCTCGAAGTCGGAGTGTGGCTGCCCACGTGGCAGGGTAATCAAAAACGGTCACACACGTAATGTTCTCATCCCTAACTGATGCATTTGTACCATAGTGTTCAAGTACTTCGGCTGTTCGGATGATCCCTGGAGTCTTTTAGCCAGGGTACGACGACAACAACAACAACAACAACAACAACAACAACAACAACAACAATAATCTGTCTATTGTAAACACCTGTCACGTACCTTCAAGCGCACTTGGGAAAAATGGAGACTCAAATTTCAGACTCTTCAATCAAACAAACTTTAAAAAAAAAAAATTACTGTTCCGCTGAACGAAAGAGACAAACACATTAGAAGACAAAACACGACGCGTTTCGGCCTTTTTGGTCTTCTTCAGGCAAGACAAACAGCACTCAAGACAATGAAAATGAAGAATGAAAAATCACTGATCTCCTCGACTTCGGAGCAAAATGAATGTGGCTATACAGTTAATCTTCTTTTGAGTTTGTTTCAATTTCCGCCTGCAATCACCTCACTTTGAAACCATCTTCACTGAAAAAAAAAAACGCCACAGAACATCCCGTCAGGTGCGTCTGTCTATGCATATTCTATTAATTTTTTTTCATGTTTTTTTAAAAACACTTTTTTTTTTAATTCAATACAATATGGTGCTATTTAGTGCTATGCAACCATCACAATACAAACACTACATACACAAAATATTACAGAAAATAAAGAGAAAGCAAAGCAAAATTCATATGATACAAAAGAATGCCAACTACCACAGTGCAGTACTAAAACGCAATACTTACATTACCATACAACACAACGGAAAAAAAGCACAGAATAGTAATAATAATAATTATTATTATTATTATTATGGTATTTGTAATGCGCAAAATCTTGATAAAATCAACTCTAAGCGCACTTAGTAATATACAATATAACGAAACACTATAATACAACACGAAGCACTACAATACAATGTAATGTCGAACAATACAATGCAAAAAGATTTTTTTTTCAAACACACACTCATACATATACTGCAGCAATTTCAGAAATCATATACATTTCTAGTATATCATAATACATTGCTTTTCATACAATCGTTATGAAGACCAAAAAAAACAAAAAAAAAAACAATAATTTTATTTCAGATGTCACATACACCAGTCGAAGAAGAAAACTTACTCTCAGCCTTGTCACATGAATTCCTAGTGTGCTACCCTCCTGTGTGGGCCGGCAGACGTGCAAGCTGCCATCCCTCGGCAAACCCCGTGCTGAAAAACTTGAAGAGAGACTGGAATTCGGAACACGAAGACTGCTGAGACGGGGAGCCTTAGAAACAAATCGGAAGGGAAGGGAGGAAAAAAGAACAGCAAAAAAAAAAAAAAAAAAAAAAAAATTAAAAAGGGGAGGGGGGAGGTGCGACAAAGAGTTTACCAGGTGTCTGGAGGTGTTTACTTAAAACACAGAGAAGCTTGATCAACGGCATCTTCAACAGCAACAGCAGCAGGGAAAAGGACACTAGCAACAAAAACTGTCAAGGTAAAAACAAACAAACAAACAAATAAAGAAATAAAGACATTGGGTGGATTCTGGCTGCATGCTGTCGGTTCCTGTCAAGGGAAGGACGTGATCACTGGAGCAGAATTGGTTCTGGGTGGTGGAGCCGTGTCTTTGGACTCCCAGCCGCCGGTTCCAGTGACTTGGGTCGGAGACGTACGTTAGTTTTACTCTGAAAACCTCTCTGATCCTCTGTGTATATGTGTGTGTGGGTGAACGTGTACCAGTGAAGTGGTTCGAGCTTGATTCCTCGTCGCAGGCATTGTGTGAGAAGACTGTGTGTCACAGACCTGTCGGTTGAAGAGCGGTACTATGGGTCACAGATCTGTCGGTTGAAGAGCGGTACTTTGTGCCACAGACCTGTCGTTTGAAGAGCGGTACTTTGTGTCATAGACCTGTCGGTTGAAGAGCGGTACTATGTGTCACAGACCTGTCGGTTGAAGAGCGGTACTTTGTGTCACAGACCTGTCGTTTGAAGAGCGCTACTTTGTGTCATAGACCTGTCGGTTGAAGAGCGGTACTATGTGTCACAGACCTGTCGGTTGAAGAGCGATACTATGTGTCATAGACCTGTCGGTTGAAGAGCGGTACTGTGTGTCATAGACCTGTCGGTTGAAGAGCGGTACTGTGTGTCATAGACCTGTCGGTTGAAGAGCGGTACTGTGTGTCACAGACCTGTCGGTTGAAGAGCGGTACTGTGTGTCACAGACCTGTCGGTTGAAGAGCGGTACTGTGTGTCATAGACCTGTCGGTTGAAGAGCGGTACTGTGTGTCATGTCATAGACCTGTCGGTTGAAGAGCGGTACTGTGTGTCATAGACCTGTCGGTTGAAGAGCAGTACTGTGTGTCATAGACCTGTCGGTTGAAAGTGTCATAGACCTGTCGGTTGAAGAGCGGTACTATGTGTCACAGACCTGTCGGTTGAAGAGCGGTACTTTGTGTCACAGACCTGTCGTTTGAAGAGCGCTACTTTGTGTCATAGACCTGTCGGTTGAAGAGCGGTACTATGTGTCACAGACCTGTCGGATGAAGAGCGGTACTATGTATCATAGACCTGTCGTTTGAAGAGCGGTACTGTGTGTCATAGACCTGTCGGTTGAAGAGCAGTACTATGTGTCATAGACCTGTCGGTTGAAGAGCGGTACTATGTGTCACAGACCTGGCGGTTGAAGAGCGGTACTGTGTGTCACAGACCTGTCGGTTAATGAGCGATACTATGTGTCATAGACCTGTCGGTTGAAGAGCGGTACTGTGTGTCATAGACCTGTCGGTTGAAGAGCGGTACTTTGTGTCATAGACCTGTCGGTTGAAGAGCGGTACAGTGTGTCATAGACCTGTCGGTTGAAGAGCGGTACTTTGTGTCATAGACCTGTCGGTTGAAGAGCGGTACTTTGTGTCATAGACCTGTCGGTTGAAGAGCGGTACTATGTGTCACAGACCTGTCGGTTGAAGAGCGGCACTGTGTGTCATAGACCTGTCGGTTGAAGAGCAGTACTGTGTGTCACAGACCTGTCGGTTGAAGAGCGGTACTGTGTCATAGACCTGTCGGTTGAAGAGCGGTACTGTGTGTCATAGACCTGTCGGTTGAAGAGCGGTACTGTGTGTCATAGACCTGTCGGTTGAAGAGAGGCGTCTTTTAAGCGTGATACAGGGAGGAGGCGACTGTTCCAACACTACATGGAGTTCCCACAGGTGAGACACTTACTGCTGCGCGAGTTCGTCAATGTAAAGTTCTTGACAGTTGCAGAGATGTGCTAGGGAGACAGGAAGTGTGTGTGTTGTTGTTACTCAATTTAACGTCTTCCCACTTAACGTGATTACAGACAGATTGTGTAATGGCATGTGTGTGTGTGTGTGTGTGTGTGTGTGTGTGTGTGTGTGTGTGTGTGTGTGTGTGTGTGTGTACTTGCGTGCGTGAGTGCGTACATGTATGCGTGCGTGCGTGCGTGCCTGCCTGCCTGCCTGCCTGCATATCTGTCTGCCTACCTGCGTGCGCGCGCGCTCGTGTGTGTGTGTGTGTGTGTGTGTGTGTGTGTGTGTGTGCGTGTGGTGTGTGTGTGTGTGTGTGTGTGTGTGTGTGTGTGTGTGTGTGTGTGTGTGTGTGTGCTCACACCCCGGTGTGAATCTTCAGGTCAAAGAAACAGAGCGCATCTTTCAGTTGAAGGGACGAGTTACGTTTCTAGCATGAGACTGGTAATGCTGGCATAAGGCATATGTTTGCGTACGCGAAGGGAACTGACAAGCATGTGAACACAAGCGATTGTTCTTATTTTGCTCTGTTTCTGCCTTTCCTTCCTTCTATAATTCAGTTCTTTCTTCTTACCTTCTTTCTTTCTTTCATTCTTTTCTTTCATCTTTCCTTCAGTCTTTGTTCACCCTTCTGTCTTCTTTCCGTTTATTCTTCTTTCCTTTGTCCCTTCTTTCCGTCTATTTTTCCTTGCGTCCTTTCTTCCTTCCTTTTTCTTCATTTCACCTGTTTTTCCTCGCTTCCTTTTTTTTCCATCCTTCTTTCCTTTCTCCTTTTTTCTTTCCTTGCTTCCTTTATTTCTTCTTTCTGTCCATCCTCTAGTTCTTTGTTTTCTTTCTTCCTTCCGTCTTCCTTGCTTCTTTCCTTCCATCGTTCTTTACTTTCTTCCTTCCTTACGTCTTTATTTCCTTGCTTCCTTTCTTCCTTTTCCCCTTGCATCCTTCTTTCCTTTCTTTCTTTATCCTGTTTGTTGTTGTTGTTGTTGTTGTTGTTGCTTCCTTTCTCCTTTCTTTTTTTCTCCATCCTTCCTTCCCTCCATTCTTCTGTCCTTGGTTCTTTTCTACTTACCTTCCATCCTTCTTTCCTTTCTTCCTTCTTCTTCCAGTTTTCTTTCCTTCTTTTTTTTCTGTCCATCCATTTTTTCCTTACTTCCCTGCATGCTTCCTTTCTCCCTTCCATCCTTCTTTCCTTCCATCATTCTTTCCTTTGTTCCTTCCTTCCGTCTTTCTTTCTACACTTCCTTTCAGTCTTCTTTCCTCTTCCCCCCCCCCCCCCCTCCTTCTTCCTTCTTTCCAGCTTTATCTCCTTTGTTTCCTTTGTTTTTGTCCGTCTTTCCTTGTCTTCTTCCTTCTACTTTTCCAACATTTTCTTCCTACTTTACTTCCCTCTGTTCCTTCTCTCTTCTTCCCCTGTGAAAACTGCTGATCTAACCTTCACCCTCCTTCCCGTTTCCTGCCCTGACAGGAGGACGAGGTCAGCACAGCCTTGACCTACACAGACGACTACAGCTACCATGACGACAACGGCACCTTCTGGCGCCTCTTCTGGCGGAACCACAACCGCACGCTGGTGCTGGACGACAGCGGTGACGACCTCTTCCTGCCAGGCTGGGCGGAACCGCACCCCCGGGACGAGGACACGGTCCACAACGGCGGCGCCGTCCCCAGCCCCGGGGTCGACGCCACCCTGCGGTGCTGGGTGATGGTGGGGCTGTGGGCGTGCTGTTTCATCCTGCTCCTAAGACGTCTTCTCGCTCCTCTTGGGTGATGGGCGCTTTCTGTCGCGTCCAATGAAACAGCTCGGGATCTGGGGTTGGACTTGGAAGCAACAAACTGTTCCTTGAAGACGTTCTCTGTGTGGCCTATTGCTTGAAGCCTGCGGGCACTCCGTGAACATGGCTGTGGCCGCTGAAGCCAGTTCACAGAATACCTTGTAATCATTTTCAGCCAGTTCACGCAATGCCTGGAAGTTGACTTCAGCTGATTGATTGATTTGCTGTTTGGCGTTTCAGTGAATGTGAGCTAGAGGCAACATGACGATGGTCGTCCTATGATTTTTGTGTTCGATGGAAGCGAGTTTATTCTGGGAAGCATTAAGCTCATTTTTTATATTTCTGCTAGCTATCTCAGTGCGGATTCTGAAAACCCTTGTGAGACGGTCATTCTGCACCTGCATCTGGTACAGAGTTAGTGATAAATTCTGGCGTGTTTACACTAACCAGGAGAAACTTTGTGAGGGAAGGGGTAGAGGGGAACGAATGAAAGTGGGCGGGGAGGTTTGAAAAGGAGAGAAATAGAAAATGTGTTAGTGTGCTTGAAAACCCGGTAACTCTGGTGGCATTTGTACTCATTAGACAACATGCTGTGGGTGCCGTAACTTTATGTTACGTCATCAAGGGTGTGTACATATAGGCAGAAATCTTCATATTGAGTTTTGTGTGCCCTTGTTATACACTGGCATGCCGCGATCCCACCGTTCGTCACAAATTGCGACAAGACGTGGAAAACCCTTCGGAAGATCGCCACAGAATGTCGCAATCGCCACAAAACGGGAAGAGCGCCTTCACGGAATGTCGCAAATATGACAAAACGCAAGAGAGCACCCCACGTTTTGTTGCAAAATGCGACATCCCATGGCGAGAGCGCCCATCTCACCAGTCTTCTTATTGATGTTGTTGTTGTTGTTGAAATGTCAAGTACTGATTCGTCAGTGCTCTCTCTCTCTCTCTCTCTTCTCTCTCTCTCTCTCTCTCCTCTCTCTCTCTCTCCTCTCTCTTAAGATCCTGAAATACGTGTGCATATATGACTGTGTGTATAGTTACTAAGAAAATGGTGTGAAGTTCATTAATTGGAAGTGTACCCCTTCAGGAGGGGCAATGGCCTATGCATGAAATAAATTATCCGAATCTCTCACATCTTAATCGCTCTCTCTTTCTCTCTGAGTTTGTAATGTTACTGGGAAGACTGCTTTGTTCACATGACTCATTCATAAGGTTTATGTGTTTATGTTTGCTTCGCTTTGTTTACGTTTATCTTTTTTAATCAATGTTAACAGTGGACTGCAATCCAGCCGCAACTTTCCATTTCTCTTCTGAACATGTCAGTCAAAAGCTTGTTCCTCTCTCTCCTCCTTCTCTCTCTCTCTCTCTCTCTTCTCTCTCTCTCTCTCTCTCTTGTTATATGAGAGTTTTAGCATGCAAGTCACGCTTTGTCCCTTCCATAGCAATGTCCTAATGAAAAGCGAATGCACTTGTTTGTCTGTCACCATCAGTTATAAAAGTTATCATCATCATCATCATCATCATCATCATCATGTCATCATCATCGTCGTCGTCGTCGTCTCGTCATCTCTGTCTCTCGTCTGTTCTTCTTCTGCTCTTCTCTCTCTCTCTCTCTCTCTCTCTCTCTCTCTCTGGTCTTTTATTCCTTGCTTTCTGACACGTGCCTCTTTTCCGTTTATCCTCTGGCTGCCTTTCTATTTATTTTGATTGTCCTTTTCTTCATGTCTGTGTACCTTTCCTTACTCTTGTCTTTGTTACGTAATCTTTCTTTGTTCATTTTCATTGTGCGTCTTGCTCGTTGTCTCTTTATGATATCCGTCTGCCGCCTCTGTGCGTCGTTTCACTCACTTCATAGTCATCATCGTCATTTCACTCAGTGTCATAGTCATCATCGTCATTTCACTCAGTGTCATAGTCATCATCGTCATTTCATCAGTATCATAGTCATCATCGTCATTTCACTCAGTGTCATAGTCATCATCATCGTTTCAGTCAGTATCATAGTCATCATCGTCATTTCACTCAGTGTCATAGTCATCATCATTTTCACTCAGTGTCATAGTCATCATCGTCATTTCACTCAGTGTCATAGTCATCATCATCGTTTTCACTCAGTATAATAGTCATCATCGTCATTTCACTCAGTGTAATAGTCATAATTGTCGTTTCAGTCTGTATCATAGTCATCATCGTCATTTCACTCAGTGTAATAGTCATAATCGTCGTTTCAGTCTGTATCATAGTCATCATCGTCATTTCACTCAGTGTATATATCATAATCGTTTCAGTCTGTATCATAGTCATCATCGTCATTTCACTCAGTGTAATAAATCATAATCATCGTTTCAGTCTGTATCATAGTCATCATCGTCATTTCACTCAGTGTCATAGTCATCATCATCGTTTCAGTCAGTATCATAGTCATCATCGTCATTTCACTCTGTGTCATAGTCATCATCATCGTTTCAGTCAGTATCATAGTCATCATCGTCATTTCACTCAGTGTAATAATCATAATCATCGTTTCAGTCTGTATCATAGTCATCATCGTCATTTCACTCAGTGTCATAGTCATCATCATCGTTTCAGTCAGTATCATAGTCATCATCGTCATTTCATTCAGTGTCATAGTCCATCATCATCGTTTCAGTCAGTATCATAGTCATCATCGTCATTTCACTCTGTGTCATAGTCATCATCATCGTTTCAGTCAGTATCATAGTCATTATCGTCATTTCACTCAGTGTCATAGTCATAATCATCGTTTCAGTCTTTGTCATTGTCATCATCGTCATTTCACTCAGTGTCATAGTCATAATCATCGTTTCAGTCTGTATCATAGTCATCACCATCATCACATCTTATAGCATGGACCATTCATTTGCGCTGAATCAACATGTAGTCCTCAACGCTCACAAATTGGTTGGGGAAAGAGGAAGGAGGGGCATGATGCACGTACACATCAACAGACTACAGGCAGAATTCATGCTGATGTATGGTACTTGAAAGTGCCCCTATCATCCCTGTCCCCGGCGCCTCTGCCCCTACCCAACCTTCCACCACTACCACCACCCTCAAAGCACACACGAACACACACACACACACACACACACACACACACACACACACACACACACACACACACACACACACACACACACACACCACGCACACGTTCGCTTGCAAATACACACAGACACACAGGACACATGCACGCACACGCGCGTCAATGTATACGCACGTGAGGACTTTATGATACAAATCCGTAAAGCAGCTACAGACAGCCCAGGAGAAGGAATCGAAGAATTGTTTACGTGAATAAATGTTTTCAGATCAAATCCCTCTCGGTGTGTGTGTGTGTGTGTGTCAATGTGTGTTAGTGTGTGTTAGTGTGTGTTAGTGTGTGTGTGTGTGTGTGTGTGTGTGTGTGTGTGTGTGTGTGTGTGTGTGCGTGCGTGTGTGTGTGTGTGTGTTAGTGTGTGTGTGTGTGTGTGTGTGTGTGTGTGTGTGTGTGTGTGTGTGTGTGTGTGTGTGTGAACATGCGCGCGCGGGGGCATCTGTATGTGGGCGCTCATGAATTTTGTGTTTGTGGTGTGCGACTGTGTTTGTGAGACAGACATAGAGACAGAGAGAGAGACATCAAGGACCGAAAATAGAGCTATGAAGTGACCAGATACACATACACACGCATGCGCTCTCTCTCTCTCTCTCTCTCTCTCTCTCTCTCTCTCTCTCTCTCCACACACACACACACACACACACACACACACACACACACACACACACACACACACACACACACACGCTCGCGCGCGCACACTTACACACATCCGAACCCTACCCCTTTACTTTTTGTGGTGTGATGTGAAGTGTGGCCCGGTGGTGTAGGGCAGCATTGTGGTTTGTGTTGTAGTGTTTCGCAAGGTGCGTGGTTTGATCATGTAATATGTGATCATGTAATATGTATCGTATACAGTGTGATGTGGTAATGAAATGTTGTGGTGGTGTGGTGATGAAATGTTGTGGTGTCATGATGAAATGTTGTGGTGGTGTCATGATGAAATGTGTGGTGGTGTGGTGATGAAATGTGGTGGTGTCATGATGAAATGTTGTGGTGTCATGATGAAATGTTGTGGTGGTGTCATGATGAAATGTTGTGGTGGTGTGGTGATGAAATGTTGTGGTGGTGTGGTGATGAAATGTTGTGGTGGTGTGGTGATGAAATGTTGTGGTGTCATGATGAAATGTTGTGGTGGTGTCATGATGAAATGTTGTGGTGGTGTGGTGATGAAATGTTGTGACGGTGTGGTGATGAAATGTTGTGGTGGTGTGGTGATGAAATGTTGTGGTGTCATGATGAAATGTTGTGGTGTCATGATGAAATGTTGTGGTGGTGTGGTGATGAAATGTTGTGGTGGTGTGGTGATGAAATGTTGTGGTGTCATGATGAAATTTTGTGGTGGTGTGGTGATGAAATGTTGTGGTGTCATGATGAAATGTTGTGGTGGTGTCATGATGAAATGTTGTGGTGGTGTCATGATGAAATGTTGTGGTGGTGTGGTGATGAAATGTTGTGGTGTCATGATGAAATGTTGTGGTGGTGTCATGATGAAATGTTGTGGTGTCATGATGAAATGTTGTGGTGTCATGATGAAATGTTGTGGTGTCATGATGAAATGTTGTGGTGGTGTGGTGATGAAATGTTGTGGTGGTGTCATGATGAAATGTTGTGGTGGTGTGGTGATGAAATGTTGTGGTGTCATGATGAAATGTTGTGGTGTGTGGTGATGAAATGTTGTGGTGTCATGATGAAATGTTGTGGTGGTGTGGTGATGAAATGTGGTGTTGTCATGATGAAATGTTGTGGTGTCATGATGAAATGTTGTGGTGGTGTGGTGATGAAATGTTGTGGTGTCATGATGAAATGTTGTGGTGTGTGGTGATGAAATGTTGTGGTGTCATGATGAAATGTGGTGGTGGTGTCATGATGAAATGTGGTGGTGTCATGATGAAATGTTGTGGTGGTGTGGTGATGAAATGTTGTGGTGCTGTCATGATGAAATGTGGTGGTGTCATGATAAATGTTGTGGTGTCATGATGAAATGTGGTGGTGTCATGATGAAATGTTGTTGTGGTGTGGTGATGAAATGTTGTGGTGTCATGATGAAATGTGGTGTGGTGTCATGATGAAATGTGGTGGTGTGTCATGATGAAATGTGATGGTGGTGTCATGATGAAATGTGGTGGTGTCATGATGAAATGTTGTGGTGGTGTCATGATGAAATGTTGGTGGTGTCATGATGAAATGTTGTGGTGTGTGGTGATGAAATGGTGGTGGTGTCATGATGAAATGTTGTGGTGGTGTCATGATGAAATGTGGTGGTGGTGTCATGATAAAATGTTGTGGTGTCATGATGAAATGTTGTGGTGGTGTCATGATGAAATATGTGTGGTGGTGTGATGAAATGTTGTGGTGTCATAATGAAATGTTGTGGTGGTGTCATGATGAAATGTTGTGGTGGTTGGTGATGAAATGTTGTGGTGGTGTCATGATGAAGTATTCTGGTGGTGTCATGATGTAATGTTGAGGTGGTGTCATGATGAAATGTTGTAATAGTGTCATAATGAAATGTGTGTGGTGTCATGATGGAATGATGTGGTGGTGTTATGATGGAATGTTGTAGTGGTGTCATGATGGAATGTTGTGGTGGTGTCATGATGGAATGTTGTAGTGGTGTCATGATGGAATGTTGTGGTGGTGTCATGATGAAATGTTGTGGTGTCATGATGAAATGTTGTGGTGTCATGATGAAATGTGGTGGTGGTGTCATGATGAAATGTGGTGGTGTTCATGATGAAATGTGTGTGGTGTCTATGATGAAATGTGTGGTGTGGTCATGTGATGAAATGTGTGTGTGGTGTGTATGATGAAATGTTGGTGTGGTGTCATGATGAAATGTGTGGTGGTGTCATGAGAAATGTGGTGTGTGTGTAATGATGTATGATGTGTGTGGTGTCATGATGAAATGTGTGGTGGTGTCATGATGAAATTGTGGTGTGTGTCATGATGAAATGTGGTGTGGTCATGATGAAATGTTGTGGTGATGATGAAATGTGTGGTGTGTCATGATGAAATGTGTGGTGTGTGTCATGATGAAATGTGGTATGATGTGTGGTCATGATGAAATTGTGGTGGTGTATGATGAATATGTGTGTGGTGTCATGATGAAATGTGTGTGGTGCTGATGAAAATGTGTGGTGGTGTATGATGAAATGTGTGGTGGTGTCATGATGAAATGTGTGGTGTGTCATGATGAAAGTGTGTGGTGGTGTCATGATGAAATTGTTGGTGTGGTGTTGATGAGAGAATTGTGGTGGTGTATGGTGGATAAATGTGGTGTGTGTGGTATGAAATGTGTGGTGGTGTCATGATGAAATGTGTTGTGTGTGGTGTAAATGATGATGTGTGTGTGTGAATGATGGTTGTGTGAAATGTGTTTGATGAAATGTGTGTGTGAGTGTGTGTGATGAAATGATGTGGTGGTGTGTGATGAAATGTTGTGTGGTGTGGTGATGAAATTGTGTGGATGAGTGTGTCATGATGAAATGTGTGTGGTGTGATGAAAGGGTTGTGTGATGAAATGTTGGTGTGGTGTATGATGTAAATGTGGTGGTGGTGATGAAATGTGATGGTGTGTGATGAAAGTTGGTGTGGATGAATGTGTGTGTGTTGATGAAATGTTGTGTGATGTGTGTTGTATGAAATGTGAGTGGTGGTGTATGAAATGTTGGTGTGTGTGGTGTGATGATGAATGTGTTGTGTGGTGTTGATGATGGTGTGGTGTAATGATTATGGATGTGTGGTGTGTGTGTATGAAATGTTTGATGTTGAAAGTGTGTGTGGTATGATGAAATGGGTGGGTGATGATGTGTGGGGTGATGTAAATGTTGTGTGTGTTGTGAGATAAAATGTGTGATGTGGTGATGATAATGTGTGTGTGTTAGAGTAAGATTGTGGTTTGAGTGGTGGTTGTAATGTGTGGTGTGGTGTGAAATGTATGGTGTGTGTGGTGATGAATATTGGTGAAGTGAGTGTGATGAATGTGTGGTGGTGATGAATGTGATGTGTGTGATGTAGTGTGAATGTTGAATGTGTGTGTGGATGAAATTGGTGTTGATGATGTGTGGTGGGATGAAATTGTGATGGTGTGAGTGGTGGTGTGTAATTGTGAATGTGTGTGTGGTGATGAGAAATGTTGGGTGTGGTGATGAAATGTGTGTGGGTGAGAATGTGTGTGTGATGAATGATGTGTGGATGGGTGGGTGATAATGGATGGATGTGTGATGAAATTGATGGTGTGTGATGAATGTGGTGGTGGTGATGAAATGATGAATGTGTGGGTGATGAAATAGTTGGTGATGTGTGGTGATGAAATGTGGATGGTGTGTGATGAAATGTGTAATGGTGTGTGATGAAATGTGATGGTGTGTGGTGATGAAATTGTGGTGTGATGATGAATTGTTGTGATGGTGTGGTGACGAAATGTGATGGTGTGATGATGAAAGTGTGATGTGGTGTGGTGATGAAAGGGTTGGTGTGGTGGGTGATGAAATGTGGATGGTGTGTGATGAAATGGTGATGGTGTGTGATGAAATGTGGTGAGTGTGGTGATGAAATTGATGGTGTGGTGATGAATGTGGTATGTGTGGTGATGAAATGTGTGGTGTGGTGAAAATGTGATGTGTGTGTGTGGTGAATGTAATGTGTGGTTGTTGATGAAAATGTTGGTGATGGTGTGGTGATGAATGTGTGATGGATGGGGGTGATGAAATTGTGATGTGTGTGATGATGATGTGATTGGTGTGATGAAATGTGATGTGGTGAAATGTGTGGTGATGTTGATTGAGAAATGTGATGGTGTGGTGATGAAAGTTTGATGGTGTGTGAAATGTGATGGTGTGATGATGAAATGTGTGGTGTGGTGATGAATGTTGTGGTGATGGAGGGTTGTATGAATTTTTGGTGTGGGGAAATGTGGGGTGTGTGTGTGTGGGTGAAAATGTGTGTGTGTAATTGGTGAGAAATGTTGTGGTATTTTTGTGGTGAAGATGAAATGTTGGTTTTGTGAAGTTGGTGTGAATGTGGTGTGTGTGGGTTGAAAATTGTTGTTGAGTTTGTTGAATGTTGGTGTTAAATGTATGTTGTGATGAATTAGGTGTGGATGGATGTGGTTAATTGGGTGTGTATAAATTTGTTGGTGTGAATTTTGAGTGTGTGAAATGTTGTGTGATGAAATTGTGGGTTATGTGGGAGTTGGTGGTGAATGTGAATGGTTGTTAAATGTGATGTTTGAAAGTGTGGTGTGATGAAATGGTGGTTGGTGAGAATGTGGTATGAGTGTGTTGAAATGTGTGTGGTAAGAAAATGTGATGGTGTGAAATAGTTTGTGTGTTTGAATGTGGGGTGTGAAAATGTGGTGGTTTGGTATGGGGATAATGGTGGTGTGTGAATGTGTGTGTGTTGATGTGTGTGGATGATAAATTGTGTGTTAATGGTGTGTGGATAAATGTGTGGTGTGGTGATGATGTGTGAATAGTGGTGGTGGATGAATGTTGTGGTGGTGTGTGGTGAGATGTGGTGATGGTGGTTGTGGTTGATTGATGGTGGTGTTGATGAGGTGTGGTGGTGGTGTGTGGTGATGAATGTGTGGTGATGAGAATGTGATGGTGTGTATGAAATGTGTGATAATGTTGGTTTGAATGTGTGGTGTATGTGTGGTGTGAAGTGGTGGTGATAAATGTGGTGTGTGAATGTGTGTTGTAGATGTTGGTGGAAATGTGTGAGTGAGGGGTGGATTGTGGTGTGAGAAATGGTGTGTTGAAGTGTGGTGGAAATGTTGGTGGGAAATGTGTGTGTGTGAGAATTGTGGTTGTGAATGTGTAATGTGGTGATTGGGGTGGTGTGTGGATGAAATGTAGTGTGTTGTGGTGTGAATGTGGTGTTGAATGTGTGTGGTGATGTTGTGTGATGAAGGTGGGTGATGAATGTTGGTGGTGATGAATGTGTGTGTTGATAATGTGGGTTGAGAGTGTGGTGTGATGTGTGTTGATGAATGTGTGGTGTGGTGACAAATGTTGTGGTGTTGTGTGATGAAATGTGATGGTGTGATGCGAATGATTGTGATGGTGTTGATAAAATGTGATGGTGTGTTGGTGAAATTTGTGGTGTGTTGATAATGTGTGGTGTGATGATGAAATGTGATGGTGTGTGATGAAGATGTATGGTTGTGGTGATGAGGGTTGTAAGTAATGTGAATGGTGATGGTGATGAAATGAGTATTGTGGTGTTGTGTAATGAAGTGGTGTGGTGGATGAAGTGTGATGTGTGATGATGAAATGTTGATGGTGTGGTGATGAATAGTTGTGATGTGTGGTGATGAAATTTGTGATGTTGTGTGATGAAATGTTGTATGGTGTGGTGGTGAAATGTTGTGATGTGTGTGATGAAATGCTATGATGGTTTAGTGATGAATGCTTGATGGTGTGGTGGATGAAAATTGTGATGGTGTGGTGATGAAATATTGTGATGGTGTGGTGATGAAATATTTGAGGGCTGTGGTGATGAATGTTGATGCTGTGTGATGAGTGTGGTGATGAAATATTGTGATGGTGTGGTGATGAAATATTATGATGCTGTGGTGATGAAGTGTGGTGATGAAATGTTGTGATGGTGTGGTGATGAAATGTTGTGATGGTGTGGTGATGAAATATTATGTGATGTGTGATGAAGTTGGTGATGAAATGTTGTGATGGTGTGGTGATGAAATTGTGATGGTGTGGTGATGAAATATTGTGATGGTGTGGTGATGAAAGATTGTATGGTGATGAAATATTGTAATGTGTGGTGATGAAATATTGTAATGTGTGGTGATGAAGTGTTGTGATGGTGTGGTGATGAAGTGTGTGATGGTGTGGTGATGAAATTGTAATGGTGTGGTGATGAAATTTGTGTGTGGTGTGGTGATGAATGTGATGGTGTGATGATGAAATGTGATGGTGTGGTGATAAAAGTGTTGTGTGGTGTGGTGATGAAATTTTGTGGTGTGTGGTGATGAAATGTGATGGTGTGATGATGAAATGTGATGGTGTGGTGATGAAGTGTTGTGATGGTGTGGTGGAGCGTTGTGGTGGTGTGGTGATGTCCCAACGACTCTGTCTTTTAAACAATCATTATCTCATTATCTTGTAAATAAAAGGTCGATATACTTAAGTATGAAACGACGAGAGAAAGGGACACACATACACACCAAACACACACACACACACACACACACACACACACACACACACACACACACATACAAGAGAGAGAGGAGAGTCCGAGAGGAGAGACAGACAAACGGACAGACAGACACAGGCAGGGTCAAGGAAAAACAGAGCGAGAGACAGACAGACAGACAGACAGAGAAAGAGGAGAGAGAGTCATTATCTTGTAAATAAAAGGTCGATATGCTCAAGTATTGAATCGACGAGAGAAAGAGAGAGAGAGAGAGAGGGGGTCAGAGAGAGAGAGAGAGAGAGAGAGAGAGAGAGAGAGAGAGAGAGAGGAGAGAGAGAGAGAGCGTGTGTATGAGGGAAACGGCGGAGGGAGTAGCGGGTAGTGGTTGGGGTAGAATTTTACACAACACTTTCATTGCCCACAACAGCATACAAATCATTCTAAGGATGGCAACAACGATGCTCATGAGATCTGAGGTTGGAAGAGGATGGGACACAATACTCACTTGGAAAACAGCAGTATTCACCAATAATAGGCCCACAACGGCATACAATTCATTCTAGGGATGTCAACAACGATGCTCATGAGATCTGAGGTTGGAAGAGGATGGGATACAATGTTCACTTGGAAACAGCAGTATTCACCATGGTAGGCCGAGACGTTGCAGAATTCAAGGTCAGCGACCGAGCGGCCAACGAAAAAGTATCTGCAGTCGTGAAAAAACACAGTGGGCTTTTTGTCGCCACTTCCAACATTAACGAGTTGTTTAATTGTCAGTCACTCTATTCACCCCTGGTTCGAATGATAGGAAACTGTAATTCTAAACTGTACATCTGACTTCGGATATATCTGTGTGATCAGTAGTGAAGAAGGTAGGGAATGGGGGCTGGGTGGGTGTATGCTGGTGTGTGCTGGGGGGGGGGGGGGGGAATGCTGTATATACTAGTTTCTCTTTGCACACCAAGATGTTCATCATCAGAATGAGAAACAAGGACGAAGAACGGAAGAACTGGAGTAAAACAACTGAAAATGGATCATCAATTTCAGCTGTGTCGGCCTTAAACTTCAGGCAGTTGTGTTTAGTTTGAAAATATGAATGAGAATTCAAAGTCATGAAGTACAGTGATACCTGTAGCGTCAGTTTAGCAACAAGATCATCTGTACCTAAACTTTATGCGCAAACACAAACGCACCATCGAACACACACGCATACATACACGTGCGCGCGCACTTTTCTGGTAATGGCTCCATTGTGTTCATTCTAACTGATATTTTGTGGTACCCATTGGAACTGAGTCCTTTCCGACATCATCTTCTTCAATTACCGCATAATGTCCTCTTTTCTGATCACTTTCACAGGTCGGAGTTAACATTGGTTCTGACTCCATTCCCAATAGAGTCCTTCGAATGAGACTATAAACCGAGGGTCCGTGTGTGAACGCATGCACATCTTGCACAAACACGTAAAATCCCATCACCAACTTTCGGAAGAGAAGGCCAGTTTGGCCGTTGGTATGGATGACACGTTATACACAGCATGCACCTTCCCCGAAGATGGAGTATGGCTGCCTTAATGGCGGGATGAAACACGGTCATACACACAAAACTCCACTGCCTGTCCATACAGGCAGTGTCCGCAGGAGTATCAGCCTGCGTACGCAGTAAGAAAGAAAGGAAAGAAACTGATCCCATCATGACTGGTCCGCTTTTGGATCACTGCTGCCTCGGAAATGTTTAAAAATATTCTTACTTGCTTAAACTGAAACAGACCGTGTGAGATTACGTAAGCACTGGGTTTGTGAGTGATCTTTTGGTTTTATGTGGAAGGGACCAGAGTTGGGATTATACCGCAGCCAAACCTTTCTGGGTGTGGGGGACATTTTAGGTGACAGGGGAACAACAAGGGGTAGTCTGTACTGTCGGGGAATGGGGGTGGGGGGAGGAGACAATATGGGCTGGACCATGTTGTCCGGGGGCACAGCTTGAAGGAAGAGGGGAGACCATTTTTGGTGTGATACCGGTCTCATACCATTCTTCCTGATTATCTCGTGATGGTTTCCCCCTTTGGAAGGCCTGCTGTGCACTCCCAATCATCCACTCCATCCAGTAAAACCTGCACTCATGCTCTTGACGTCACAGCTGTTCCAGACCACGATGTGTGGCCTCCTGCCGTGTATAGCGTCGTTGCTTGAGCTTTTTGGTGACGTAGTTTTTCCTGTAGCAATGCTAACGTCTTGTGCGATCTCCTTAAGCATTTGGTTGTGTCTCCATGTTGTAACTTCCCCACTGATCTGCTTTCAGCATCAACTCAGGACTTGTTCCACCGTTTGTTTGCCCCACAGAGTGGACGCACAGGACAGGACCATCCGATTTCTCCCATTTCACCAGGTTTGAATTCGAGAGCAGGTGGAGTGCATTTTTCTGCACAGTCCACAACCCCTGTTGGCCATGTTGGACTGTCGTCTGGATTCCTTTGCATTCTCTTTTTGCTTCATATCATCTATTACATTGTCCGTCTTTGCTGTCTTTTTCTTTTTTCTGTTTTTTTTGTTTGTTTTTTTGTTTTTGTTTTTTTTTGTTTTTTTTTAACTTCAGACCATCACTTCCTTTCTTTGACTGACTCGGGCCCCAGCCCTCTCTGTTGGTGTGTATGTGTCTTATTATTTTCCTAATGTTGACTGAGGCCAGTTTCCCTTGCCACGTCCACAGCCTCAAGAACTTTTTTTGTTTTCTGCCAGTCTTTAACTTGGCTGGATCAGTCTCACAGCCTCATCTCACGGGTTCTCAAGCATGATTAATTAATTAACCTTGATGTGCGCTACATCTTGAATTAATGAACTGTCATTTTCTTCTTCTTCTTCTTCTTCTTTTTTTTTTTTTTTTTTTTTTTTTTGTAACCGACACTATATGCGAACTGAGATTGATTATTTGAAATCAGACCGAGTCAAATGCTCACAGGGTGAGGGTTTCATGCTGTCTTTCACAGACAGCGCCACTCCCCATTCATCCGTTTCAAGGTTAGGGGAAAAAACAATAACCCGTCGAGGCTGTCTCAGATTCTAGGACCGCATGACGACGAGTCGCCGGTTGTAATTCAGTGACAGCAATGGCATTTGGAGTGTGTAAATCAACTATTGACTCCATTGCTGCTCTCCTACTCGGTATGAAAAAAAAAAAAAAATAAAAATAAAAAAAAAAGCAGCAGAGTAGGATATCAGTACTGCAATGTACCGTGTGTGTGTGTGTGTGTGTGTGTGTTTGCTTTTTTTTTTTTTTTTTTTTTTTGTACTGGGAATGCTTTTCATTGTTCGTGGCAATTTTATACCCGACTTCACCGTTAGCATCCAATGTTTGTGTTTTGAGCAGTGTTGCTGTGCACATATTCACGTACAACTTTAAAGTTTACGTAGAGGGAGATCACCCTAAAAGTAAGAACACAGGCACCAACAATCTGACGTGGATATTGACATAGACTGGAGAAAACTGTTTGCAACAATCAGAAGAAGTAATGGAAGTATTGCTTATTCGGACAGAATCGACATGCCATTTCCAACAAACATTAAATGGTGTCCATGGTAGTGACTGATCGTTTGATGTCATCATGAGTAGTCATTCTCGTCCTTTTGCTAAAGGCAAAGAGGTTGCCTCTCTACCTCCAACAAGTCAAAGTGGCAGCAAGAGTCGAGTTCAGAATGTCAAAGCAGCACGCGTCTACGTGTTCGGAGATGGTGATATTGTCGAAGATGAAATCTCCGAAGCTTCAGAACTTGAGATGCCAGAAATCCGATCCAGGCGGGGTCAGAACGGCTGTGCAGTGTCCTCCAGTGTTCCAGCCGAAGAAGAGGAGCTGTTCTTCGAGAAAGAAATCGGTGATGGTGAAACACTACAAAGCTTGTCCATAAAATACGCATGTCCGGTTAGTATCAAAAGCAGCACTGATTTAAACCGTCCACACTTTCTAACCTCTCTCTCTCTCTCTCTCTCTCTCTCTCTCTCTCTCTCTCCTCTCTCTCTCTCTCTCTCTCTCTCTCTCTCTACTCAGGCGGGGACGGATGTAAAAAAGCACATCAGTGCTTATCTATTATCCTCGTAATAAGATTTTGTCTTGTTTTGTCTTGTCCTTCCTGCCTCCCCCCCTCTCTCTCTCTCTCTCTCTCTCTCTCTCTCTCTCTTGGTCAGCTGGGCTATAAGTAACATTACCTTACCTTACCTAGAGCTCTCTCTCTCTCTCTCTCTCTCTCTCTCTCTCTCTGATTCTAGGATACTTTTTTTTTCACCCATCAATATCACAAGAAATTCAGAAGGTCAAATTTACACACACACACAAAAACATTTTGAGTCTTACAAAACAGCCTGTTCTTTTTCTCACCGAGTTGCTAATTATTGGAACAAACTGAATGTTAACATCAAATGTGCACAAGACATTAACAGTTTCAAGAACCTTCTGGACAAATTTTCAAAAGTTGAAGAACATTTTTATGATTTTAACTATTAAGGATTTATGTTGTTATTATATGACCAGACCACAAATTCATTTCAATTCGATCAGTTAATGAGGGGATGTCTTTATAAGCTGCAAGACCCCAGCTAATGAAAGCCAGTCCCTACTAGTATTACTACTACTACTTTACTACTTCTACTACTACTACTACTTGTAGTACTAGTACTATTACTACTACTACTACTACTACAACTACTGTAATGTATTTATGTGCATGTATGTGTGACTGTCAGCCAGCATACTGCTCATATAATCATACATTTTTCTTTTGGAAAGGGTCGGATGATAATGGTGCTACCTTCCCCCCTCTTTTCTTTTTTTATGTTTGGCTTTTACTTTTTTATATTTTTTTCCCATCCATGATATCAATGCATGTTTGAGTACTCCTCTCTCTCTCTCTCTCTCTCTCCTCTCTCTCCTCTCTCTCTCTCTCTCTCTCTCCTCTCTCTCCACCCTAAATATATTATCTCCAATTCCTAACTGACTTGAAAACTAGTCTTCCATTATGAGCAAGAATGTTGAATATGAAGATGTGCTTCATGTACTTGAACATGACTCATTGACTGCCACATGAATCACAGTCCATTACTTCTCAGGTTATGCTTATGATGCTGTTTTGGTGACTGATGCATACATTCTCTTTCTAGGTTCAGTGTGTGTGTGTGTGTGTGTGTGTGTGTGTGTGTGTGTGTGTGTGTGCACAAACTAAATATGAGTGCAAGTGTGGGTGGGTGCATTTCTCTGTGTGTGTGTGTGTGTGTGTGTGTGTTGGTGTCTGTCTGTCTGTCGTCTGTCAGACATTTTAGAGTGCATGTAAGTTTTCTATCATGCTAATAAAAAAAAAAAAAGTAATATGAACTATCACTCCTTTGTTCTAATCAGTTCTGTATTGAGTAATTTAGTGTTTGTGTGTTAGTGTTCTTAGTCCCTGGGAATCAAAATCATCAGTAACTCTTCAGTCTCTCTGTCTCTGTCTCTGTCTCAGCTCTCTCTCTCTTCTCTCTCTTCTCTCTCTCTCTCTCTGTCTGTCTTCTCTCTCTCTCTCTCTCTGTCTCTCTCTCTGTGCTTTCTTCTCTTCTCTCTCTCTCTCTCTCTCTCTCTCTCTCTCTGGCTTCTCTCTCTCTCTCTCTCTCTCTCTCTCTCTCTCTCTCTCTCTTCTTCTCTCTTCTCTTTGTCTCTGTCTGTCTGTCCTGTCTCTCTTCTCTCTCTCTCTCTCTCTCTCTCTCTCTTCTCTCTCTCTCTCTCTCTCTCTCATTTCACTGCATGTTGTAGTCCCTACTCAGGGTGAGGACTGGATGTAAAAAAAAAAAGCACGCCAGTGCTTATCTATTATCCTCGTAAATAAAGAATTTTGTCTTGTCTTGTCTCTCTCTTTCCCTGTCTCATCCCTACCCTAGTCTCTGAAGGTGAAACGGCCAAATGAAAAAAAAACAAAAAAAACTGGCTTTTCTGTTACCCTTGGGAACAAAAATCATCAACCAATCTCTGTCTCTGTCTCTTCTCTATCTGTCTGTCTCTGTCTCCTCTCTCTCTTCTCTCTCTCTCTCTCTCTCTCTCTCTCTCTCTCTCTCTTCATTAAGGGACATGTTTGCTATCAATAAAGAAGTGTTCATGCAAAAACCGTATCTGGACTAGCTCCACAAATAATCTTTTCAATCTAAATTCAATATATAAATCCTAGAAATCAGAGAAAACTTCAGGTACCCCCAAACAACTGAACTTATTGCAGTTTTGTCCTCTGGAAGACCTTTACAGGCTTCTGCCTGAGCTTAAATGCCAAATGTTGAAGCGCAGAATCTAAGAGAAAAAAAAAAACTTTGTTGTCATATTTCACTCTATCACTAGTCATACAGACATGCAGTATGATCTGTATTACCAATGCATATAGATCAACTTTAAAGTCACTTTCTGGCTTTATGTTATTACCATTATATCACCAACTAACATTTTCACTAACTTTCCCAAGTGATTATTGTTACCATTTACAATTACCACTGTTTATAAAATAATTTGCTACTGTTAATGGTGATTGGACATGCTGTGTCAGTGCATGCAAGCAAATGTCAATGTGAAAGATATACTTCATGCAGTTGTTATATATATATATATATATATATATATTCAATTATAAACAAAGCTTGCTCTTATGTCTTAGATTGAAGAAGTAGGGGGAAATAAGGGGAAAATAAGCATTCATATCTGCAGTAGTAGATAATTCTGCCTAACTAACAGTATGTGCTTGAGTGGGTGAATGGGGAAAAAATGAAATAAATGCTTCTCAAAATGAGCCTTCAGCAAGCTTATAGTCTCCAAGGGGGAGACATTCTCCAATGGGGAGGAAACTCACTAGAATATAACTCCTGGTCAGATACCGATATTTCGAAACCTGATTGTTTCTCCTCAGTGACCGCAGAAAGTGGTAATTTGACTCCTCTGCCTTTTCGTTTTAACAAGAATGCTATCCTAGAAAAGTCTGGTGTGCAATACCGTAGTATGTTTGTTGAGTTTTTAAAAAAACAACCAAAGGTGCCACCTAAGAAGCAAAAGAAAATCACGAAAGAGTAAAACAAGCTACATTTTGTTATGAAAAGTAGAAAATATAAAAAGATAACCTCTTAAGACACAAGTGCTGAGGGCCAGTTCTTCGAATTATTTATTTCATTTATTTCATTTTTTCCCCATTCACCCACTCAAGCACATACTGTTAGTTAGGCAGAATTATCTACCACTGCAGATATGAATGCTTATTTCCCCCTATTTCTTCAATCTAAGACATCAGAGCAAGCTTTGTTTATAATTGAATATTTCTTGCAGTCACTGCAACACCAAGCTGCTCTGTAAGTTGCTGGAATGGTGCTCGGTATTTATCCTTGGAATCTATTACTTTATTGTATATATATATATATATATGTGTGTGTTGTGTGTGTGTGTGTGTGTGTGTGTGTGTGTGTGTGTGTGTGACTGAATGAGAGTTCTGCTGATCAATGTATACTTTTTTGTTGTTGCCGATGTTGGTAGTTGCTGTTTACATTAAAAAAGAATACATCATCTTCATAGTCTTAATGCATGTATGAATCTCGTACCCACACCCACCCTCCACCTCTCCTGCCTTGAACACCACCATTTTCCCTCTCTCTTCTTCACTGCATTGAAAGCTAATTTTGTTTTATATTTTCATGCATAAGAATGCTGAAGATGAATGTGTACTTGAACATGACCGCTTTATGAATCTGTTCAATTTTCTTCAGGCTATTCTATAGTACATATATTATTTTGGGTGACTGACGCTTCTGTCATGTCTCTACTTAGTAATACATGTACTGTGGTGTGTGTGTGTGTGTGTGTGTGTGTGTGTGTGTGTGTGTGTGTGTGTGTGTGTCTTTCCTCTAATGCTAAAATTAATAAGTAATGTTGATTTTTTTTCAATCATGTTTGGTACTCCCAGTTCTTATAGAACAAAGAAATGCTGTCTGTGTGTCTGTCTGTATGTCTGTCCATGGTCAAAATGTGTTCCACTTGCTCCAGACAGACAAAACTTCTGGGCCGATCTTTCTGAAAATTGGTAGGTACTAAAGGCTATAACAGCCCAAAACGGTTTTTCTTCTTTACGGAATATCTCAGAAAGTACTTGGCCAATTTATAGATAAACTGGGAACACGTTTAATATGCTTTGCGTCTGGTTTTGTTGTGTGACAGTGATCATGCGTAAGTTTCCTTAGTCCCAGAGAGGACATACGCCAGATGGAAAAAAAGCGTCTTATTTCTTAATCTGTTACCTTTGTCAGGGCTTGGGTAGTTTCGTCATGGCAATAAAAGGGACAGCGGTGAAAGTTTTCCATCATGCTGAATTGTTACCCATCACTGGCCAAAGTGTTCTTGTAGTACTGTGTGTGCCACTTCCATTGTGCCAAACACCTCAGTGCTTGCCAATTACAGCAAGTGACTAAATGAACAACATGAACGCATACTTGTTTTGTAGTATTAGCCTTGTAGGCCTGACATGATTGTGAAGAACCTAAAGCATGAAGTAGCTGCATCAGATCTATTCATTTTGATGAACAGAGATTGAGCGTTTTACGACAATGTTGCAGATTTATTTATTCATGATGTAATGTAGGAACCATATTTGTTCAGTGTAATGCAGCATAAGCCCATTTTACATCACTTACAATTCACAAGATCTTTGTCAGTAGCTATCAGGTGCCTGTCTAGACGTAATCCATCTGTTATTGACTCAAGAGTTTAGTACATCATCAGAGTGCACGACAACTCACTCTGCTACACCCCTCTCCTCCCTCTGTGCCCCCCTCTGTCTCCCTTCCTCTGAATATGAAATATTATCCATCATCAAAATGGGCAGCCTTTGAGGTTTTTCTGTCAAGCTTATCTTTTATCCTGTTAAATCCTTAATTTTTAATTTTTAGGATCTCTGCCGTTGGGAATAAATAATATCAATAAAAGTCAATCAACCTCTCTTTTCTCTCTCTTTCTTTCTGTCTCTGTCAGTGTCTGTCTGTTTGTCTGTCTGTCTGTCTGTCTCTCTCTCTCTCTCTGTCTCTCTCTCTCTCTATCTCTCTCTCTCTCTCTCTCTCTCTCTCTCTCTGCCTCCATCCACCCTCCTCTCTCTCTCTCCCTCTCTCTCTTACTCTTTGTCTCTTTTTCTAATACATTTACGCTTACATGCAACTATCCACGCACATTCACAAATATAGTAGTTAATGCATACAGACCAACACAAACACACAGAAACACATCATCTGTACGTTCCCATGTCATCATAAGGCTGCAATTCAGAAACAGCTCAAAATACCTCCCAGGCAGATTTAAACTTCAGTTTGTTTTTTGTTTATGATGTTGTTTTTTTTTAATCACTTTTTGGACAGAAGGTGGGCCCATGAATAACGATGAAAGTCATGAAATTCCTGCCAGGAAGAACAATAACCGCAAGTTCTGGTGGTTTGAATGCATACGTGGGTGCACAGTTTACCCACAGCGTTCAGAAAAGGTTTACATTGCTGCACTGTTGTCTCACAGGCTGTGTGTCATGTCCTTGATACAAAGTATCCGCGGCAGATCTGCCAAACAGATGACGTAGCATATCGTATACACTTTCGTCTCACAGCCTCAGATGTATGGCTGCAGATACTTCATTGATAGCTATGATTAATTAGTGAGTGCATACAGTTACAAAGTTACATCTTTGTGTGGGAAGATTGTGAGTCTTGTTTGTTTGCCATATGATAATTTGCTGTATGATCGTGTAAAGTTCAGGATCATTTTAGGTTACCTTTTGGTAGTAGGAAACTCAAAAGTGAATTCATTTCTTTTCTTTTTTTTTACCCCCACAGATGTCAGAATTGAAGCGAGTCAACAATCTAATCAAGGACCAGGATTTCTTTGCCCTCCGAGTGTTGAAGATTCCCATGCGTCGTCATGGCTACCTCTCTGAGATGGTGAAGCAGGAACTCAGTGAAACACCCAAGAACAGACCTCACAAGTACCCGCACGGCCACAGAGAGCCCATCACTTCTGATTCCGACGTCCCATCCGACGCTCTGTGTTCTGATGTTGACTTCAGTGACCCAGAAACTCAGATCCGCATCATGCGCACAGTCAGCATTCGAGAGAACTTTTCTCAGCAAGGCCGTGAGGCCAGCAGGTTCTTGAAAAAAATGGACAAAGACCTGGCCAAACTGAGGCAGTCCACTGTGACTGATCGAGAGTCACTCGACGAGGTCGTCTCTGACCTGACCAAAACTAGTTTTCATTCTCTGGAAAGAGTGTCAGGGAACGGAGCTGACTGTGGTATCTCCTGGTGGTGGGTGGTTGTGACTGCCTTGCTGATTGCTGTGCTGGTGCCAGCCTTTTTAATCTATGTCAAGTTCTTCATGAACACAGGGAAGGGGTCTTGAGGCTGATTGAGCAGTTAGGTTTGCTGCCTGCATAAGAACTGCTACATTTCCTCATGGTGTGTGTGTGTGTTGTGTGCATATGGGAGGGACTTGGTTGAGAAGGGAAGAGAGAGGTAGAGAATAAACGTTATTTCTTCTTTCTGGAGAAACACATCTATGAAGTGTATCTCCCACTGTGGGGGATATGAAAAAATGTGACCGGTTCAAAGGCAATGAGGTTGATGCAGATGTTGCACTGTGTGTGTGTGGACTTGTACGAGTTAAAAATGGATCCAGTGCTGTTTGTCAACCAGTTGCCTGGTGCAGAGAAGTTAACACATAAAAGTGAAATACATGTTGTGGATCTGTTCATTTTGTAGCTGAAAGACAACATGTAGAATTACCCATTAGGCTTGATTGACAAGGTGGCTTTTTCATGATTAGTCACTCTGATTGTTTACATTATACACACTTTCTGTTTGGAAAGTATAGCTGGGAGAGGTGTTTGTTTTGCCTGCTATGACCAACGGCCAGTCATCGTAGGCTTCAGAGAATGTCTTAGCCTACAGCTAGAGTTGTGTGTCCCTCTCAGACAGTATGTAAATGATGTGCATAGTCCTGGTGTGAAATTGTAGAACCAACTGTGTACTGTTGGATTTTTGTCTGATGGTTTGAACTCAAAGAGCATGCATAGGTTTGGGAAATGTACAGAAAGCTGAGCGGACATTATCTCTGCATTGGTGGTGGTTGTGATGAGATTAGTAGATGTTGCGTACATCTGTCGTGTTCTTTTATTACGTCTGCCTAAGACTGTGATCTTCCATGTCATTTGTATTTATATGCTGTGAATGTTGCAGTTGTGAATGTGTTCAGCAAGTCATTCCAGTCTGTGTTCAGCGCGTTTTCTTGCATCTCTAAAGGAAAGTATCTGTATATGAAGAAAAACAGAGATTGTTGTCTGCCCTGTGAATGTGACAGCATGAATGTGTACAGTAATAAACTTAAAGATGTTTTATTGTGTGTTATGTAATGGGAACAAACATGTATCTATAGGATGTTTCGAACTGTATTCCACAAATGATAGCTGTTTTAAACTATATTCCACTAATGACAACCTTAAGAATTTGAGAGGGGGATTGAGGAGGAAATCTGTGAGATTAGGAAGAGTTCAGGACAAATTGCATATGGAACTGAAAATTGTAAAATACAAATTATTGATTAAACAAAACATTACTGACAGCAGCAGACTCATGGCTATTTTTTTTATTGTCATACAGAGTGTGGAAGAGGTGGTGGGAAAGGAGAGATTTGCTTGCATTTCTGTCAGTAGTATGTTTCTTGTGGTCTTCCACCAATAGTGCTGGCCTTTAGTTGTGTGTGGTTGTGATGAGATCAGTAGATGTTGTGGACATCTGTTGCATCCTTTTATTATGTCTGCCTAGAAAGTTATGTTTTCAGCTGCATCGGATGGTCGGTTTGTTTGTCCAACTACAAGATGCAAGATTACTCAAGGACTAATGAATTGATTTCAAGGAAACTTGGTTGCAAGATGGAGCGTGACCCAAGAAAGGACCCATCCAATTTTGGTGCAGATCTGTGCTTTGGATCAGTTCAACAAGATCACATTTTTAAGAATTAGAGCAATTTTAACAAAACGTGGTAAAAAGATTGAGCAATTTTAACAAAATGTGGTAAAAAGATTGAGCAGTTTTCACAAAACGTGGTAAAAGATGGAATGTGGTCCAAGGATGATCCCATTGAAATTTGATGCAGAGCTAGATCAGAGTGCAGAGCCAGGATGGGTTCAGCAAAATGGCACAGAAACTACAGAACCAAATCAGGTGTGAAGATGAAATGCGGCTCATTGCATTTGGTGGAGATCTGTGAGGCAGATCCAGATTGAAAGACAGAACCAGCATCCGTTCAGCAAGATAAGGCAAAAACTAGTGAATCAGATTTTTGTTAAACTTGCTGGAAAGATGGAAAAAAATCTAGCCCAGGGATGAACCTACTCTATTTTAAATATTCAGAGCCGTGATGTGATCTGAATCAGAAGGCAGATCATGGATCTGTTCAACCTTGGCGGAGGTCTGCACTCTTCCTGCGTGTCATTGTTGTCACTATCATAATGCAGTACATAGGTTTGATTGTATATTGGTATTTTAAGCAACATTATTTATTTATCGTATGCATATATACTCATAATGATGTTGAGAATTTCCTCATGTTGTTGTTTTAGAGCACAAATATGCATACCTGCATCTTCCACTTATCTACACACATATTCACACACACCACACACACACACACACACAACACCACCCCACACACTCACACACACATATACACACACACACATGCACGCATACACACACACACACACACACACACATGCACACAGAGGTTATGCAAGCCCTAAAAACACACGCTCTCTCTCTCTCCATCTCTCTCTCTTTCCCCCCCCCCCCCACAGCACACACATACAACCACACACACACACACACACACACACACACTCCACACACCACACACACCACACACACACACACACACACACCACACCACCACACACACACACACACACACACACATTTACAATTAACTCACACTTCATGCCTATCCACACCCACTCATTACATTACATTAAATGCAAGTTTTTCCTCAGGTGAAATCTCAGCACAAAACTGCAATTTTCCGCAATCTCCTCCTGATTTCAGAAAGGACAAAAAAAAAAAAAAAAAAAAAGAAAGAAAAGAAAGAAATGGCAGAAAAAAAGAACAATAAGAATGGTTCAGGTTTGTTTCTAATCCACAAGTTCTAGTTTGAATACAGTGTTCTCCATGTGTGCATTAGGCTCCTCTCTTTATTAATTAAAGAGGGGTGTGTCAACTAAAGACAATGGCCATGATCTCAGCAGAGAGACTGGGGGATGGAAGGAGGCACGTTCATCACGGGATGCCTCTCATCATGAAGATAATGAATTTTGCTTCACACATATTGGCAGCTATCTATAGCAAGCACAGTGGAGTGCAGTTTAGAATACCAGTTAACACATGAACCACTTGGCATCCACTGACTTTTTCAAGCAGACAAATTGAACTATGAAATGCTACTTTTAATCCTCAGATGTCAAGACAATACATTCTTCTTTCATTCCAAAGTACCTGAATATGGGCAAATCAGGCTACACAGTTGTGTACACCAGCTTGATCGACAATCGTGTACAGTATCGGAGTTAACAGCTTACAGGATTAATCATCAGATTGTAAATGAATTCAGCACATTCATGATTATATATGCTACAGCACGTTTTGCCTCAAGCTCAAGTATTGTCACATTTCTGTGTCTGTACATTTCAAATAAAGCTACAAACTACAGTATTGTACGCAGTGATACTAATGCTTCTTGTTTTCTGCAGTGTCTCATTTATGTATAAAATGGGTATTTTTTCTTCGCGAAAAGGGGTGAAAAGGAGGGGAGGAGTGGGGGCTATATTCCAAAGATTCTAACAAGATTCCTGTATGTTTTCAGAAAATCTGTGTTAATGTGTGGGGGGGGGGGGGGGGGGGTAGTGTGAGCTAACCTGACTG
Source organism: Conus canariensis (assembly GCA_033310375.1). NCBI lineage: Eukaryota > Metazoa > Mollusca > Gastropoda > Neogastropoda > Conidae > Conus > Conus canariensis. The sequence goes on along the minus strand of CM065722.1, from coordinate 48,961,559 downwards.
ATTGTCCATTTCTGAACCGCTGTTTTGTTTATTTCCAGTACAATATCATCTTTTCTGTTCCTAGTTCCTTTTCCAGTTGCGTGATTAAAATTTCACAGCAGACATACAGCACAAATACGTTGGCACTGCAGTCGACGTTGACTGAATGAGTCTTGCTATGATAAGATGATAAAAGTTGAGGTGCATGAAGTAGTCTTGTCTGATATTGGTATTAATCTGCACTAAAGCCTGAACACTTGTAAGCTTCATGTGTTTGTGCATTGGCTTTATTTGCACACTGGATGGATGGCTGTCTTCTGTGGAGAACTTGGCCATGGCAAGCATGACGGAGGAGAGCCCCATGCAGATGTTTCAAGGACCAGCTGAAACAACAACTCGGTGCACTTGGCATCATGGAGACATAGCAGAAGGACCTGGCTGCATTCTTCACAATGGCGGTCTTGTCCATGTTTTTTCATGTCTGCCCCAGGTTTCTCCCCCTCTCTCCTCCCCTTTATTGTTGTTGTTGTTGTTGTTGTTTGTTGCATTGACAACAACTAACATATTGATTGTTTGAAAAAAAAAAACCTTTAAATTTATTCATAGGGTCTAAAAGCATGAATATAGACTAACAGTCTTATACATAAATGAACCAGCCATGGCTCCTGGAGCTTTAGCCTGTTCATTCTTTGTTCCTCCCACCCTCTCTTCTTCTACACAGACCCATGGAGAAGGTGGGGTAAAGGGAAGAAGAGAACAGCTAACCAAAATGTGAATTAACTATGCAAAATTTGTATCAGTATACGGGTCATTTAGGTTATTAATCTGGTGTTGCTTCCACTGTTTGTGGTGGGAGCATGATTGTCTCTTGGTACAACTGTCTTTAGTTCGGTCCTTGGCTTGAGAAAGCCATGTTGAAGATTTTCTCGTCAGAATCATCATGTGTGCAAAATCCCACCGCCGTGAGTCACTTGGGTGAAGCTCCAACTTTGCCACAGGTCATGGGTATTAAATTGCCTGCAGTCATGATTTTTACTTCATAACCAAGTCAGTTTTTTAAGCTGTCTCCACAAAATTGTATGAGTTTGTCTATAAAGCAGGCCCTCTGCATCTTTACCAAAAATTGTTTGTTTTTGTCAACTGGCAAAGAAGTAAACAAACAACAACAACAAAAAGCCACAGCAAGGATTCATTCCTTCACAAAAAAGTATAGTTCCCCGGAGATTTTTGATGTAAGGCAAGGATGTAGCTCTTTAGAAAAGGCATAGGTCCTTGGAGATCCATGATGGTCTGGGAGAGGCTTTATCATTATTCAAAAGCATGGGTCCCTTGAGACTCACAATGCAAAACGTTAAGTGATGTATGCTGAAGGTTAAACAAAGATCCTGCTTTAATAAAAAAAAAAGGAAAAGATATTGTATGCTTATTTAATGCTATGTGACATTAAATCCCATTCCTTCCTTCATAGGGAAGTAGACCATCGTGTACGGACTGGTTGAATGACCTAAAGAGAAACAAAGAATGATACACTCTGGTGTCATGGTTGAAATCATTTCTGGAGATGTACCGTGGCTATCTTAATAAACAGGCTAAATACAGCTTACCAATGGTGAATCTCTGGAGAAGAAGAGCCACACCACCCCTTCAGGCTGACCACTGTTTTTCTGGTCCCACTGAAAAGAAAACTAACTTGTGCAGACTTTGACTAGGGTCCCATGGAAATCTGATGATAAAGATTTTCTTTTCTTCAGTTGTTTTGGGTTGGTAGCTGCTTTGTTTATTTAGAGAGAATGATGTATTTAATTTGTAAGTAGAGCAGCTTATTGATTCTGGTTGTGGATACTAGGATTATTTTTGGCTTGAATTGAAAAAAAATTCATGTAAATTTATTTGAAGAGACATTCATTTACATTTTTCTGCACAGCAAGTCAAAATGACCTGTAAGATTTTCATCTTTGTAAACTTCATACGATTCATGATATCCACAAATGGCTGGGAAGTTTGATACCCTGAAAATCTTTGTAAACTTCATATGATTCATGATATCACCAAATGGCTGGAAAGTTTGATACCCTGAAATGTGAGGAACTCCACTAATAGCAAAATATGTCAAACTGTCAGTTTAGTGAAGTTCATGCAACACAAAATACTATTCACGTGTGTAGGAACCAGAACACATAAGGAATGCAGAAGTATACAAGCCAGAAAAAAAAAAAAAAAAACTATACTCAACTCACTGAACAAGTTTTGATGGGGTTGTGGAGGAAGTGGGCAAATTTCGCGTTTGCTATTCCAGTTAAAAGGAAATAATGTGAACAGCATTCAAAACACCTTTGCGCTAACAAAATTGCGGACAAGTTTAGAGGTGGATTCAGAGTTGTGCATTTACAGTTAGTTCTGCATTCAGTGTAGATAAACGCAGCTGTGTTGCATCAAGATTTGATTGTTAATGAAACAATACACAAAGCTGTGTATGTAACTAAGAATCTGCTGTAGCCTGTCAACTCTTTAATTCATCGTTTCCCTACTGGTTTTGCACAAGGAAAAACAAAACAAACAATTCCCCTGCTGACTGGAAAAACTTTTGGTTAGAGCATATGAAAACGTAGCATGGACATGATCATGTGTCTGTAGATTAATCTGTTTCTCCTTAACATCCCATATCTTATGTACATACATTATTTATCATACTCTTTACTATGTATATGTATGTTTCAATTCATTTCCATTTATTTCCTTTTTGACAGAACACACTTCATGTTGTTTAGCATTGCACCAAATCTGTTTGCTAGATAACATCGTCAAAAATCTGCATGACCATTTGTACACTTGATAAAACAGACATAAACCATCCTGTATGTGTATTGCAGCTGCTGCTAATTTGTCCAGCATAGATGGGGAAGGGCGGTCTCAGCACATGATTGTGGCCATGTGTTGTTCATTGATGAATGGAGCTCTCTGCATCCATTTGTTGGCGGTATCTTTATCTGGCAACACACACTTAGCCGCATCATATGAACAGATGTGACTTATTGATTTTGCGTGTGTGTGATGGATATTCTCTCTGTGTGTGAGAGATGGGAGAATGTGATGGATGCAGAAGAGGGAAAACGTAATGGTGAGACCTAGGCAGTTTTCAGTTTGCGGAAAAGATGTTTGATGTCAGTTCACAATAAATACACAATATCATATATGTATGTGTGAGTATTTGCATCATAAATTAGGATGTGCAACTCTGCTCACTGTCATGGAAACACAAACAAACACATACCCACACACAAATATGTTGAGTGAACTAAATAACATGATAACTGAACATGAAGCCAAAAACAAAGAAGAACAGAAACACCTAAACAAACAACATGTAACTAAGCCATTCAAGCTGGTAGCACATTATTGACAGGAAACGTTCTCTGGCTTTGATACAGAAGTGCAGGAAATCAGGACAAAAGTGATGACTGCGGTGCAGAAGTGAGTCGGATGACTTTAGTTTGCCCAGTTTAATTGTTGTCCACATACTGACCATGGAACAATGACCCGTTTGTTTTTGCCGGACATTAATTGTAAAAGAAAGCAAAGAGCTTGACAGGCACAGTTTCAGTCGTCCTCATGTGGTTTGTGATTTGTTACACACCTCAGGACAGGCTGTGGATGATACCTGGACACTTAGGCATGGATCTTTTTCTTCCCTGACACACAATCTTGTTCCTCCTTCACTTACTCATGTTTAGTGTATGTGAGCGACGCATAGCCAATGAAAACAAGAGCTGATCCTCTTCTGCCCAATTTTTTGTTTTCTTTTTGGCCAGAATATTAAACTCATTTTGACTTGTGGATGATGGTGTGGTGGGATAAGGTGGGAAGGGAAGAGCAAGCATTCAAAAAGTTAAGGAGGAAGGGTGGAGGGGGAGGGATGGGGATTAGGAGTGGGGAGGGTCGATGACATTCTCCTCAGTTACAAGACCAAAAAGACAAGAACACATGGCTAAAAGTTGTAAAGGAATTGCAGACTGCGCTGAATCCCTGTTTATTTGGTATGCCTGTTATATGATGTTTTGAAGTCTTTTTTTTTTCAAATGGGGAGGGAGGAGGCAGAAGAGGTGGAGATGTTTCCAGTGGTCATGGAACACACATACACACACACGCAAAACACACACACACACACACACACACACACACACACACACACACCAACACACACACACAAACACACACACACACACACACACACACACACACACACACACCACCTGAACATGTAGCAAGCAATTGATTTTGAGCAGTAATTCCACAAAATAGCTTCAGTTTGCCAGTAGAAATTATTACAATGTGGATGAAAAGATCCAAATTGAAATGACATCATCCTGCATTTTGTGTTCAACACATGTAAGCTGGTCTCGCATGTTTTAAGATTGTTTAATTATGTACGCGCATCAGTAAAGGGGCCTGTAAAGTGTATGATAACTAAACACTGCTTTTTAATGTGACGGCACTTGTCTTGCTGAATAATGGTGCAGGACTTGTTTAATTATGTATGCACATCAGCAAAGGGGCCTGTAAAGTGTATTATAACTAAACACTGCTTTTTAATGTGACAGTACTTGTCTTGCTGAATAATGGTGGAGGACTCTATCATGATAGCATTCTGGCCTGTGTTAATTAATGTTATGGCAACTGTCCAATGATCTAAAAACGAAATGGCCTAAAGCTGCTACCATTGTAACACAAGCTACTTTGATCATCTCTCAACACACCAAAGCAACATTGATAAAGCTGTCAGCTAGTGAGCTACTCAATGTTATTTCGTCTTTAACATTCGTGTCCTTCCCTTTCTGTTTGTCTGTCTGTCTGTCTCTCTCTTTCACACACACACACACACTCACAAACACACACACTCAAAGAATCCTGCTTCCCTTCTCTAAAACATACAAAAAATAGATGAATAGGGAGGTAGTGGAAGCAGCTGTCTACTTTAGGTTCCATAAATGAACTGCATAAAAAAGGCCCCCCTTTCCCTTCCTCCACCACCACCTCCTCCACCTCCCACTTTCCCCTTCCAACAAAATGGATACACAACTGTGGGCACATATTCAAACATTTGTTGGAGATTGGCCAGAAGATAGATATAACATATGTTGCAACAGATTATCACTGCATATCAGGTTGCGGGCATATCAGGATGGCCATTTACCCAATGTCAAGGATGGACGTGCTGGATAAACCAACTTTATTTTCATCACCGCTTTTGCCTTAACTAATGTCAGCGCCCATAAGAATAATGAATCAAATATTACCTGTAGTAGTTCACAACTCTGATCTGGGTCACAGATCACAGGTTAATATAATATTAGACGTGCTGACGATCATCTCTGATCTGGGTCACAGATCACTATGTGGTCATTCTCCTCTCTGATCTGGGTCACAGATTACCATGTGGTAATTCTCATCTCTGATCTGGGTCACAGATCACCATGTGGTAATTCTCATCTCTGATCTGGGTCACAGATCACCATGTGGTAATTCTCATCTCTGATCTGGGTCAAGGATCACCATGTGGTAATTCTCATCTCTGATCTGGGTCACAGATCACCATGTGGTAATTCTCATCTCTGATCTGGGTCACAGATTGCCATGTGGTAATTCTCATCTCTGATCTGGGTCAAGGATCACCATGTGGTAATTCTCATCTCTGATCTGGGTTACAGATCGCCATGTGGTAATTCTCCTCTCTGATCTGGGTCACAGATCACCATGTGGTAATTCTCATCTCTGATGTGGGTCACAGATCACCATGTGGTAATTCTCCTCTCTGATGCGGGTCACAGATCACCGTGTGGTCATTTTCATCTCTGATCTGGATCACAGATCACAGGCTCATTAGTAGATTATCTGTGATAATTCTCATCTCTGATCAAAATCAAGACCACAGGCATATTCGTAGACTGCCTGTGGTAATTCTCAAAGGCTGATTAGATTTTTTGCTATAATTCTCATCCCTGATCTGGGTCACAGATCACAGGCTCATTGAAGATTATCTGTGGTAATTCTCACCTCTGTTCTGGGTCACAGATCACAGGCTTTCTTGATTAGCTGTGGTAAACGACTTTCCTAACCTAGGTCACATTATCACAAGTTTACTAGATTTTATATAGTACTTTCCATCCCTGATTTGGGTCACATATCACAGGCTCCCTGGAGCATTTGTGGCGACTCACATCCATTTGAATTGCAGATCACAGGCTCACTAGATAATTTGTGGTCATTCACATCTCTGATCTGGATCAAAGATCTCAGCCACATTACTTTATCTGTCACAGGCTTGCTAGAATATCAACTGTAGTAACTTGCATCTCTGCAGAAGTTCTTCTCTAGTTTGGTCCCATATCACAGGAAGCCTCCAGATTCATTGTGGTAGTTCATATCTCTGATTTGGTTTCAGATCAAAGGACCCTTTAGACTTGTTGTAGTACTTAATAGATCTAATTTTGTCCCAGATCACAGCAGCCTTGACCAAGGGGAAAAGAAAAGAACATCTTTATAAGAAGTGCTGCTATTTTACCAGTGTGCGCAATGAAACTTCTCAATATACAATGTCTGAATAAAGAACTCTCCTGTCAAAGATTTGCTTTTCTTTTTCTTTCTTACAAGATCTACCTCCCATCAGAAACTCAACTTTGTATGACGACATATAGAGGTAATTGTGGAGAAGGTCCATGGTATGTCCATAGCTAGGTGTATCCAGATCTCTTTCACCACAGAAGTGTATTCCAGTTCTGAGACAGATGATGAACAGACAGAAAGTAACAAACAAATAAGGCAACTGCCATGGTGCAGTGGTTAGTGTCACAGGCTTACAGGCAGAAGTCATGGGTTCGAATCCCATCAGACGCATTTCTGTTTCTGTTTTTGGCCCTGGCTGGGTCAATTCCAACTGAACATGTTTTGGGCTCATAAGAGAAGGCTGGAACCACACAGAGTTTCTTCTATTTAATGGATGCATCTCTGAGATTGTTGCTCAAATTTCCTGACCAACACTGTATGTGTTCACTGCATCATATTCATCATCCTCAACCTTACATGATCATCATTTGAAAATAAAAAAAAGTCTCAGATTCTGTAACTCTCTATGCCTTGCTCTCATGGTGACCTCAGTTTCTATCACCACATTCATGCAAAGGGAAGTTGTGTCTTGTCGGTTCTAGCGAGTTCATGGGGACTGATGTTGGACAGACATGATGACACCTTTCAGAGGTGGATTCTAAGCAGTTACTGTCACCAGCAGGGGGGTAAAGTAAGTGGTGTCCTGTGTAAGTCGTGTCAAAACAAGCACCAGTGAATGCCATTAAAGTGTCTTGACAGCTGCATTGCGATGACCTTAAACAGAGTATGCCTTGTGATCATTGATCCCGGAGTTGCAACTGGACAAAACTGGACATGGGTGTACAGCTAAGAACCAGAATAAGCAGCATGAAAATAATGCCACTGGGGTGGTAAGGAAGATGAGACACAATCCTAACACACACACACACACACACACACACACACGAAAAAAAAAGAAAAGAAAACATTACATTAAACAAAAAAACAATGGAGATAATGACATTTTCTGATGGGCTGCAAACATATTCCAGATTGTGTATGTCAAGTGGATGCACATTTGTCAAAAACTGAATTTCTGTTGTCATGCACTGACACACACACACACACACACACACACACACACACACACAACCACATTCAAACACTGCAGTTGCACTTGCTTGCATACACAAAACCTCCAAACGAAAATGTGTAAACAATGAACCAACCTTAAAAAATGCCTCAGTTTTATTCATTTGTGTCTTCATGCACACATGAACTCTTGCAAATTCTGACGGATACACTTCCAACACTCTTTTCAAACATGCATTCTCTTTCTCTTACACATTTTTACAAAAATCCTTACTCTTCTGTCTCTCTCACTCAACGTATGCACTGTACTGTGTCTTGCAGACGAACTGAAAAGCTGTCTGGTCATCTATGCAACATGCAGAGAAGGGATGTAAAGGGGAAGGTGAATGATGGAGCTGGTGAACTTTGTGAAGCTCTCTTTCCAAGAGAACTTTGTGAAGCTCTCTCTGCTGCCCTTCCCTCCACTCTCTTATTAAAGTTTGACAGTGTGTTAAAAAGTTTAACACAAACACAACATGATAAAACTGGACTTGTGTCCCCTTATGTCAGCTTTTGGCCATACTTTGACAAGTCAGCAGACTTAACCCAAAAGGATCAAACTCAAAGGATACAAACTACTTATAATATTCGACAGATTTTTCAATTAAAAAAAATGAAAGGTATGTGTGCTTACCTATGAATAACTATATACTGTCTATAAACAAATATACTGGGAAGAATCAGATGATATGTCAGACCACTCTATCAGAAGTTCAATCGCCTCTAAATGACAATTGTCCCTGGAGTTCCACTACCTTTCAAAGAGAGGGGTAGGGAAGAGGGAGGGAAGGGGCAGAAGGAAGAGACTTCTGACTTGTCTCAAAACAACAACATTATCAGACAAAAAAAAAACCCAGTCTTTTTAGTATACACAAAAGAACTGTGTACAGCACAGGGTCAGGCTAATGGCCCCTGGAGATTCCCTAAAATTGAAGCTCACGTGTGGGTAACAAAAGACTGCACATTCTGCCCAAGTTGTAACTTCGGCACATACAGATTCTTGGCAGCGTGCTGAAATGATAACTCTGGCACAACACCGAGTTAAAACTCACTCCCTGACCCTGTAATGACATCCGTGCATGGCTTGTGTTGATTTGCTTCCTTTTCTTTCTTCTTTCAGCAATGAATTTCTGAAGAATAGTTCTCACAGGAATGCTGACTTTCTAAACTTCTACAGGAAACAAAATGCTTGTTGCTCCTTTTTTTTCTTTTTTTTTCTTCCTTCACTGATATCTACAAACGTGAAAAAAATGGAGTGTGTAAGGTAACTACTATGGTGGCAACTCTAAATAGATGACACATACAAACATATTTGTGTCATCCTTAGTTTATATACTTTATCACTTATTATATCAGTCACACAGGTTTAGTCTTTCATCAGTAAAATTATTCCTATGCATGCACACACATGTAATCTTTCTTGCTATACTTCTAGAAGTCTCCCGGTACAAAAATACATAAGCGACGCAGAAAAAAAAAGTCTGTTGTAAAACTAATTGAATACACCAAACATTCAAAGTTCTTGTTTCAGTACTCGCTCACTTTTGTTTCTTCAGGTCAGGTTGCTGAGTCTGACATGCAATTTTCCTCTAAGATATTTTTTTTTAAACATGCAATCTCATTCTCTCAGTATTCCTTTTGCTCATTCCTTTCTCAATCAAGCATATCATCACTGGTTACATGACCATCCACACACCCAAATTTCACCCAACAAACATACATTTGTACAGGTGAGGATGCAACATTTCTCACCAACTCCCCATGTAGATCAGGTAAGGCAAAAATCACACATGCTTTAAATCGTCGTTTGGTCCACCATATCCAAACCGCATAAACCACACAGTGTTATCTTGATGAAAGGAAAACCAAACAAACCTTTGTCTCCATCACAGTTAGCATTGCCATGATGAGGATCCCCATCATCACCATCTGTGTCATCATCGTCAATACAACTGCTATGTCTCACTAAAGTTACTATTGTGAACAACACACTTCGCCAGAGTGACCAAAAGCACTGTAGAGTACTGATTCTGGTCCAAAATCCAGCATCCTGCACACACACACAGATATCACTGTCAGCAAACTGACAAGAATTGACATTCAAATACAAACTATGTACACTTAAGGAAATGTAATAAATAATAGTTGCCCTGCTACAAATGAAAAGAGTTTGACAGTAGTTTCAAAAGCGAAACAAATTAGACGAAACTTGTCAGACAGTTTTGTTCAAGCAGCATGAGTATATGGTATACAGAAAACTTTCAGCATTGACTGCAGACCTCCTCACAAGAATATACAACAAAATCGGACTGATACATGTCCAAAACTGTCCACCAAGTTTAAAGACAATCAAAGGAAACAAACTACAATTATATATGGGGAAAAAAAAATGACAGTGTAGACTCTGGTGCTCCTCTCACGAATGCTTTCCTTTTCCTTTTGTAACTACCAACTCACACACAAAGATGTGTTGACTTCATAGTTTTAAACTTTATTATTCGACAGGCAGTTTATGTCTGCCATTTATGGTCAAACTGCAACTAACGAGGTCTGTTCTTAACCCTTACTCTGGTTATTTAACAATGTACTATTAAGTATGCTGTCTGCTTAATTAACAGAAGAAAAGTTTGAAAAAAATAGTAACGTTTGTATAATATGCATAACTTTTCAACGGTTAGGATTTAAACATGACATGCAGAATAAAAATTGTCAGTAACTGAAAACAGAACTTGTGTGCTTGTGAATGTTTCATTAGGTGTTACATGTCTAGAATGTGAAAATAGCAGGTGAAAACAGGTGGCACATCCTGCTTGTCATTCTCAAGAGCTTTTTCACAAATAATCCAGTCAATGATGTTCCACAGTATTCAGAAATAAGTTGCAGCCTTTTTCAAAGGAAAGTCAGTGTGGATTATACCTGTCTTCCATGCAGGTAATCCAGGTAAGAATGAATAAGGTACAGTTCAGTTTTTCCATTAAAATCACGTGCTGATAACGCATAAAAAAACAAAACTGGTCACTATCAACAAATGTAATAGTTAGCCCACACTGTCGTCGTTTACGTTTGAAAGGTTTAGGATCATCTGGAAGCGCTACACTGAGTTTTTCTTCCCCACTGAATGGCATCTTGAGATTTCTGTCACCCTTAGGCACTCATCCAGTCATTATCTGTGTCGATCTCAAAATCATGATTACATGGTGCTTGATCTAAATCAAAACTATCAGCCACCACACACAGTTCATTAAAAATGTCAATAACTTCTTTACTTGCCTTTTCCACAAGAAATTCAGCAAAAACATCTAACAAGTTCCTAATTCTGTCATGTTCTCCTTTGGGCACCGCCACTTTTGTTTTGCCAGATGAGTCGAGTCACCATATGCATTACAAGCTGCTACTAACCATAAAGCAAGCTAAAACGCTAAAAATCCATGTTCCTGGGCTCTCTCAGTCACTCATGCAAATTAGTTTGTCACTGAGCCATAGTTTCGTATCTGTGTGTGTCGGTGAAACAAGGCTCACAAGGCTCACCCTACAGCACGACTTATGTCGCGACAACCAGTGACAGCCATGACGTAATGGTGTGACAACTACCAGCGTAAGGGTTAAAGTCCAGGCTCCTGTCATACACTGTCAAATACAAAATTATGTTGTCATTGCATTAGGTCATTCTTATCCCACTATCAAGTTCATGACAGCACTTAACCATTACCATTAATAATTTGCTTCTGCAAGATGCTGACCACTCAAGATTTTAATTTTCTTGGTACAGAGATCTCTGTTCACCACAATATCTGAACAGTGATTTGTTATGACTTCTTGTAATGGTTGTCAAAGTAACTAACAGAAAGTTAGAAATCCCCTTTAACACTATCAACACAGACCCTCGTTCTGCTCTATGTGCCCATTTAACACTGCAGTCACAGTACTGAAATTCCCTCAGGACACCTGATTTTGACCATTTTTAATTAATTTTCCTTGAAAGCCTAAATCCGACAGTGACTTTATTTTTGTACAGTGAAATAGAGCTATCTTTCATCTTCCTGATGATAAATGTTTTGAAAGTCAAAATAATCATTTTTTGTTGTTGTTTGAATGAGTTGAAAATGACATACTTCGAACAAGGAGCACTGATTCAGTGCTCTAAGACGTCAACGGGTTGGCTGCTTTCTCTTCAAATTTACCAATGAAATCGACTGTTAGTAGCCTGCTAACTGGTATGATATGACATTGGAAGGACTGTATTTGTACACTGACACCACTGGTTAAAAATTCTCCAGGAAATTCGGTCATATTTATTTTCAGAAGACCGTCACTATCATTCTCGTGACGTGTCCTGAGTGACAGATTGCTTGCCACGAGTATTTTCGCCCCACGTCGCCAATGGTAAGTCAGGTGCCGCGATCTTTCTCGCGGTGTGTTGCGAAAAAGTTACGCAGTATCAGTAGCAATTACTGTTAATTTCAGTTGTTTTCTGAATATTTACAAAGTATCACGGCACTGAAAGTCTCATAAACACATACACAAACACACACACTTGATAACATTTCTGCATGGGCAGTGGCTAATAACAAAGTGTCCACTCTCTCAGCAAATTGGCCATCAGTTACAATGTTTGTTACTGGTGGGTTTTCACGGAAATCAAGTAACACTTTTGTTTTCAAAACATTCAGATCAGGGCAATTTTCTATGCACCATAAACAGAACTTACTCATTTCATCAAAGACTTTCAGTGACAGAATCATCAGAGTATTCAACAAACATAGTGAGCTTCAACAGTCATTACTGCACAAAGTAAAAAGAACAGGAGACATCATTTTATCTTGTGATGCCCTAGTAAAGGCAGAGCATTGAGAAGCGATGGCAGATCAGACTGACAGGCTGTCTTCTCTCTATTAGCAAATCATCACTGTAGCATGCAATAAATTCAGTACTAAGCTTCAGACATCTGTCATAGTCAGCAGTGCTGTAAGTGCTAATGCTTTCAAATGTTCAGTGGTCACTTCAATAAAGATAACTTCATTCAGGACCAGTGTGCAGAATTTATATGGCAAATTCATGTGGGGAAGAAGAAACCTGGAAGATGATACCCCTCCTGGTCAGCCTATTACAGCTGTTATCCCCAAAAAGTGTAAAACATGTGCTGTTTTGGGGAAGTGCTCACCTCAAATGACACCCAAAGCAGATTCAGTGTACTGATGATACTGGATGCTCTGCAAATGACTCAATCTAGCTTGAAAATTGAATTGACTGTTGAGGTACTACATGGACTAACTGATGACCAAAGACAGATATGCTTGAGATCTTCAACAACAGACAGAGCACAAAAGCATGGGGGGTCTGTTTTATCCTGAAAACAAACACTAAAAAAACCAGCTGCCTGTTTTGGTGTTTGCAAGTGAACCCATCCAGTAGAATGTAAAAGAACTAGAAGCTCAGGGATGCTAGACTGAGATATGCTGTCATGGTGCATCTTGACTGATGAACAGTCCCACTACACCTATACTGCCATCACTGCTTACCTTAAGTACTGACACTTTGTACAGTTAGTATCCACACGCCGGTATAGATGAATTTGTTCTTTATCAACACAATACTCACCTCACTCTGCTTTTGCAACAGGCTTTTTGAAGGCGTATTGCTGTTTTCTTATTTCCCATGTTTCTAACTCTGTGATTAATTCTTATACTTTGTACTGCATCAAGAGATAGTTTCCTAGAAAACGGCTTGAGGACCTCACAGCATCTGTCTGAGAGTTCACGAAGGTAACAGCGTGGGCACAGGATCAGATGTTCTGACCTGATCAAATATCACGATGTGTATGAGGCCTAGAAAAAATTTTTGAAAAAAAAATATGGCCGTGATTGGTAGACTTTACCATATAGAAAATTCACATGACTTTCCTAAAAAGACCTGGCTTGGTGCAATCATTTATGGCATCACCCCACACAAATCATATGAACTGCCTCTTTCATCAAAAAACCCAAATTTAACAAATAAAAGGGGGGGAAATCCAAAATAAACTGACAGCTACACTTACAGTTCTCATGTGACATGTTCAGCTGTATGCAGGCTCATCATCTTCATCGTCATCATCGCCGTAACCTTCACCATTATCAAAGTAGGTCAAGTTGTAATCAGTTTCCTGAAAACACAATACATGAGCAAAATGACTAGAAGGAAAAGCAGTCAGTGCCGAAGTATTTGACTGTCTTACTTCTAGCTCTCTTGCCTTCCCACATTCCTCCCATCCGTTCCATCCTGAACAAAGCTGTTCCTGCTCCAGCCCAACACACTCTTTCAGTGTCTTTTATCAAAGCTTCACAACTCCACCTCAAATAATTTACCTACAAATAGTGTAATACAGGTCCATACAGCCATTTCTATTCTCTTTACATACAAATATATAGAACAAATAACACAGCTGAGACATGTCACAACCCTGGCATAAACATATGGAACAAATAACACAGGTGAAACATGTCACAACCCTGGCACTAGTTATGATGATCTGCATATATAAAACAAACCTGTTGTGGGGGGGGGGGGGGGGGGGGGGAGGGGGGAGCACAAGTTCACAACTTTGTTATCATGAAAATGACTGTAAAGATGAATTTAGAAGAAAGGGCAGGGTGGGTCGATGACGAACAAGAGGGTGCGGCAGTGAAAATGTGACATCCTTAACTTGGAGCTGGTGTATAACTATGCATTTTTACTGCCCCCCTCCCACTCCCTCTTCCCATATACTTATAATCTTTATTTTCTGCACTGTAATCCATGCATGTCCGACATTCCAATTACATTATGATTTATTTATGAACAGTATAATAAAGGAACACATAGCCATGTCCATTCTCTTTCTGTGTATAGACACAAAGAGACTTTTCATTTACTTGAAAAAAAATCATGAAAACACTTCTTGAATGTGATCTTTAGATCTTGCTGAACAAACAAATCCTCTCAGACATGATGATTTTGTCATATCTTTCAAAAAACAAATAACTCAACTCTGAGAAATAAAGGCCAGTGTTTCGTCCCCATGTGAATGTACATGCAGAATATCAAACATCACAAAGTCTGATCTAGTTCCAAAGTGAGGCGACTGCAGGTGGAAATCCAAACAGATTTTAAATAAATGTTAGTGAATCGCCAAATAAACGTGGACAAACGAATCACAAGACAAAACATGGCGCATTTCGACCTCTTAGGTCTTCTTCAGGCAAGATACAAAACAATTAGTACAACGAAAATGAACGAGCAAGAAGAAAAAGAAACACCTGAAGGTGCTGGGGAGCAATCACTTATCTTCATTCACTTTAGTGCAAGATTGGCATTGAATGCAAAATACAATACAGTTAAAAAAAAGAAGACACACTATGCCTATCCTGTGCTGAACTGAATGAAGATAAGTGATTGCTTGTGAATTTTTGTTGTCGTAATTGTTTTGTATGTTGCCTGAAGAAGATCTAAGAGGTCGAAACGTGTCGTGTTTTGTCATGTGATTCATTTCTCCATGGTTTTTTTTGACGGTTCGCAAACATTTATGTAAAATTTATCACAAAGTCTGTTTGAATGTTTCATGAGATACAGAGATGAACACTTACAGCATGCACTGATCCTCTTTGAATAAAAAAAAAAATGGATGGAAAGGAAGAGTATTTCCTACAGACAGATAACATACACATGAAATCATTCTGTTGACAGTCAGTCAATACTGGGAGGCCATGACCACAAGGCAAATGTAAATCACACAGACCAGCAATTCCCAGCGGAAGGCAAGTCTCACACTGGCTCTGTAACAAAGCAGTCACATCAGTGGTTGGTGTCCTGCATGTAAAGGATCAGAACAGGCATCACTGTCAGCAACAGTGCAGTGCCTCTTCTGATGGGCTGCCCCATAAGAGACCCAATGCTGACTGCCCCATGTGGACTCTTGGCGTTGTAGCAGGCATTCTTCAGTGTGGTATTGTGTTATAAACCAGCAGTATGGGAGTAATGCCATCAAACAGTGCATGCAAGATACAACACAGTAAAAAAAAAAGAAGACACACTACAGCACAAAACAATGATATGCACTTTACCTCCTCTTCATCCAGCTCTTCTTCCTCTTCCTCTTCTTCCTCTTTCGTCTCATCTTCATCATCATCCTCTTCATCCTTTTTGTTCTCCTCTTCCAGCTCTCTGACCGCACCTTCAGCTGATTCTGTTCTCAGACGATCCTTTGATTTCCCCAGGCAGAAGACCCAAACGATAAATAAGTGTGCAATGTCTGGTGTAAGGTGAAAAGGATGATGGAAGTCAAAAACAAGGGTGTACCTATCACACTCTTGAGGAAACATGGCATGCCCTTCCCTAAAGCTGAGACACTGGTATGATTACATAATGACTGAAACGTTTTCAATCTGATTGGCACCTTATCCTACTGATTTCTGGAGCAAGCGAGACGTGACAATGTTTGTGACAAAGTTGCGTCCAGTTACCCGCTCTTGTGAACTTAAACCACCACTGAAACGATTTCAACCTAGTATGTAGTCCTACTATGCTAAAGCACCACTTGATTTCAAATGAGCATTTAGGTTTAGGCAGCTTAACAATTATTCACAAAATTCACTTCAGCACTATGAAAGTGACTTTTCCATCAACGGCACACTGACAATTTATTCTAAACCACGCTACTTCCCCACCCCACCCCTGACCCCCCACCCCCAATTTTCTTTTGTGTTTGTATTTTGGCTCCAAGTGCAATGCAATTCAATAAAATTCAATACAACAAAACATGTAGCAAATCAACACAACACAATGCATTTCAACATACCTTTGTGCAGTTCAACACAACATTTTCTTTCATGTTTGTAATTTGGCTCCAAGTGCAATGCAATTCAATAAAATTCAATACAACAAAACATGTAGCAAATCAACACAACACAATGCATTTCAACATACCTTTGTGCAGTTCAACACAACATAATCACCCTGACTATGCAATTCAACATATCACAAAAAATATAATGCAATACTACACAGTAAACTTCAACATATTTTAGTGCAAGTCAGGACATCATAGTGCCATTCAACACCACACAATCACCATACAATTCAAAACAAGACATAACAATACAGAATTCAACACAACTTTGGGCAGTCAACATAATGCAGTTCAATACAACCTTGTGCGACTCAAAACATCATGGCACCATTCAACAACACAATCAACATGATGATGCAATTCAACACAGCACACAACACAACGCAATTCAACACAACACATTCTATGCAGCACAACACAATGCAAGTCAACACAATGAATCAGCATGATGATCAAGATGGCACACAACATAATCCAGTTCAACACAACACAATATGCCATAGCATAACACTGCAAATCGAGACATTACAATCATTTGACAATGCAATTCAGAACAACACTGTTCACTTTCATACAGAACTGTGCAGTTGAACAGCACTTTGAAATTCAACATAACAAAACACCATATGACAAACAGATCAGAACTTTGTACACTCTGCCATATATGACAGCTTTTCACACAAGCACAACACAGCACAACACAACACAAACTGAAAGCTGTTCCAGCACAGACTACCTTTGCTCTGGCCAAGATGTCTGCCTTATCCTGGGGTTTGGAGGCCCTGGCAGCTTTGAGGTTCGGCACCACAGTCACTTTCTTCCTCTTCCTTGGCCTATCGGGCCGCAGCTCACCTGGGAACTGGCTCCAGTCTGGAACAAGAGAAGGACACTAATATCTCTTGATGGAGTAATTCTTACTACCTGTCAACTCCATCTCAAAGTGTCCTCTACCTCTGAAAAGAAACTTCACCTCATTTTAGTCACATTGGTGACTGTATTGTGAACAACTGCAGTTGCCTCAGTCAGAGCCAAATGTTGCATGCACACACACACACACACACACACACACACACACACACCTTTAAACACGTATTCATCAGTTTACGTATATATTTTCATACATCATTGCCTGTACGTATTCATTCCTCTTTCATTTAATGTCATCAGTCCTGAAGATGTTCCATGACCAAAAGGTTAAGATTTTTGTTCTGTTTTTTTTTTTGTTTTTTTTTGTTTGTTTTTTTTTTTTTAGGGGGGGTTGCTATTTTCAAATCTGATGAGCATCCTCAAAGATAGTTTGTATTGTTGACAGCAGATCGGCAGTCAAAAATTATTTCTTTTATCTGATGACATTTGTTTTTCCCCTTTTGTACCTGGATTTTTCTGCATTGTTTGAATCTAAACTCACACCGAAATGGCCACTTAGCCAAGTATGTGCCCTGAAATGAAGGTTTGTGTCAGATAATGGAATATTGATGAGACTATTGCTGCCAATAGTATGAAGATGTAATGGATCAGTGCATTGTACACTTGTTTTGAGCTACAGCCATTTGAATGCAGCTATGCTAGTGTAGCTGAGACAGCTTCTGCATAGCCAGTTTAGTGGAGTGCATAGCCAAAAAAAATCAAGCTTAAATGTTAAAAACAAACAAACCAAGAAAGAAAGAATGAAAGAAAAAAAGAAAAAAAAAAAGAAAGAAAATACTGACTGACAGTTTTTTTCAAATTTTTCCCCCTTCCCTCCCCTCCAACTCCCCCCCCCCCCCCCCCCCCCCCCCCCCGCAACACTTCCCTCCTTCTCCCCAGTTTCAATATCAAATCATCAGATATCATATCATCATTTAACAGGAACTGATGTAACTCACTCACCCCTGTACTCAAGCAATACGCAAGCGCCACTGAACAGCGCCATGGACCTGTGCCCAAGTGATGCTCGCACAACAGACTGATACACTCAATCTGATTTAATCTGAATTAAGAAATTTGACATAGCTCAAAAATAAGAAATGTGTTTAGAACATGCTAAAATTTCTGTTTAAGTCTTTGCATTAAAACTGAATATGCAGGGTACATTCTAACAGGAAATTTTTATTCTAAAATTACGTTTAATCTAACATACTTACCGTGGCTCACTAATGCAATAAGCGGCAGCAATTTGCTATCCCTGCCTCGTATACAATAAAGTCCGTACGGACAACAAAACCCCTGAAAGGGCCTCGTGCCTTGCGCATGCTCAGATCAATCCTCTTTTCGAGGTATATTAAACCTTGACTGAGAACTCCTAATGGAACCAGGAAGGCGGGGAGGTAGGGAAGGTCTCTGCGTGAGCCACGGTAAGTATGTTAGATTAAACGTAATTTTAGAATAAAAATTCCTTTTAATTACACATACTATACCGTGGCTCACTAATGCAGAGTCGCACTACCTGGAAGGAGGGCTCACCTGGTTACCGTCTGGAGGAGCGAGAAGAGCCGGAGCGTGTGGAAGAGCCAGAGCGTGTGGCGGAGATGGAGTGTTGAGCCACCACAGCTGATGCGATGCCCCTAGACCCATCATCGCGCAGACGAGAAACGTCGCGCAGATAGAAATGGATGAAGGTGCCAGGAGAACGCCAATATGCAGCATCTAACACACTCTGAATGCTGGCATTATGAGCTACTGCCAGCGAAGACGCCCATGCCCTAATCTCATGAGGTCTTGGTGAGAAAACAGCCAAATCCCCTTCAGGTCTCGCGTACGCAGCTTTAATCACTTCTCTCAGCCATCGAGAGATTGAAGAGCGTCTGATGTCCTCCTTATAACCTTCGTTGCAAGAGAGAAACAGGTGGCGCTGCTTGGAGCGAGAAGATTTCGTGCGTTTCCTATACTCCCGCAGAGCGCGCACCGGACAGAGAGTGCGGTCTTCATCGTCCGGGGCGAGAATAGAAGTGAGAGGAAGAATGGAGATAGTCGGGGATGGAGAACCTGGCAACTGGTTCTTCGCTAAAAATTCAGGGAGGAGGCGAAGAGACATCGAGCCATCCGGTTCGGAGGCGACGTCCCCGGGCAGGCCACTAAGGGCGTGGACTTCACTGCAGCGCCTCCCTGAGGCCAGGGAAATGAGAAAGGCTGTTTTGAAGGAAAGAAACTTCAGAGAACACTCCCGGATGGGCTCGTAAGGGGGGAGCCTGAGGGAGGAGAGAACTAAGAAAAGAGCCCACGCCGGGGTGCGGCGGGGGCATCGGGCCTCCTGTAGGGCTGCTCCTCTGACCAGATCCCGCAGAAGAGGGTCGTCCACGAAGGAGGGGCCCCCTAACTGGCGGATAGTGGTGCAAATAGCCGCCCTGTGAACTTTAACAGAGGAGGCAGAAAGTTTTTTCTCAGATGAAAGAAAAGCTAGATAGTTCGCCAACTGACATTGAGAGGGAGAATGAGGGGATACTGCGTGGTTGGAGCACCAAGAGAGCCAGCCATTCCAGTGGACACTGTAGACGCTTTGGGTGCCTGGCCTGTGGGCGTGTTCCACAAGTCCGATTACCGCTGGGGAGGCGCCTTGTGAAGACAGCGCGTCCCGCACAGTAGCCAGGCGTGAAGATGCAGCACGTCTGGGTTGCCGTGTGGAATGCCTGACCGTGGCTGAAGCAGGGACTTTGCTTTTAAGGCGAGCGGTATCGGAGGCACGTGAGACAGGTGTAACAGTTCTGGAAACCACGCTTGGGCCGGCCAGCGTGGAGCCACCAGAATCAGCGTGGCTGCGTCCTCCCTTGCTTTGCGGAGAACCTTTCCCAGAATGGGGAATGGGGGAAAGGCATAGCCCATCAGTCCGGACCAAGGGATGGATAGGGCGTCCACAGCCCACGCTGCCGGATCCGGGACTGGAGAGACATACAGCTGGAGACGGTGGTTGAACCGGGTGGCGAACAGATCTACCTGTGGTTTGAACCACACAGTCCAGAGAGGTTCCAGGACTGAGTGGACGAGAGTCCACTCCGAGGGAAGAACCATGTGCGACCTGCTGAGAGAGTCCGCAAGAATGTTGATTTTCCCGGGAACGTGCTTGGCCGAGATCCGGATGGAATGTGCCTCGCACCAAAGTAGAAGCTGTTCCGCTCTCAAGGACAGGGAGTGAGAACGCGCCCCCCCTTGTTTGTTGATGTAACATGCCACAGTCGTGTTGTCGGTGTTGAGGAGAACGTGTTTTCCCTTCAGGAAGGGAAGAAACTCCTTGAGGGCTTGGAACACGGCTTCCAGCTCCAGCCGATTGATGTGCAAGGACCCCATCTCCGGGGACCATTGTCCAGCCGCCGTCAGAGAGCTGACATGGGCACCCCACCCGGACTGGGACGCGTCCGTGAACAGGTCTTCCTGTGGAGGAGGGGGCGTGATGGGGACTCCCTGAGTCAGCCAGGACTGGGAGTGCCATTGGGTCACCGATGATTGGAACCACTGGCCGAGGGGAACCGGAAGGTCCCACGACTGCAACGCCTGAGACCAACGCTTGCGAAAGAGGCGTTGGAACCGGCGTTTGTGCAGTCGTCCGAGGGGCACTAAGGGGGCCAAGGACTCCATCAGACCCAGAAGGGAGGCCAGCTTTCTGGCCGGAGCCTGATCCAAGGAGAGGAGAAGGGCCAAGAGATGCTGGAGGCGAACAAGACGTTGGGGGGTTGGAGAGACCAACCAGTTGGTGGTGTTGAAGGACATGCCCAGGAACTGAAACTGCTGCGCCGGGATGTGGCTGCCGAGAAAAGAGGATTGATCTGAGCATGCGCAAGGCACGAGGCCCTTTCAGGGGTTTTGTTGTCCGTACGGACTTTATTGTATACGAGGCAGGGATAGCAAATTGCTGCCGCTTATTGCATTAGTGAGCCACGGTATAGTATGTGTAATTAAAACAGAGTTATGTAAAGAATAACGTCTGAGTTCGTCAAAAGCACATAATATACGGAATTTCAACATGCTGCAAAACAATTCATTGTGTTCTTACTTTGTGAAGTGTTTCACATCTTAGCAGAATAGTTTTCCATATACTAGAGTTGAAATAACATACACAGTCTGTTCACATAAGAAAAAATAAAATAATGTCTGAGTTTGTCAAAGTCTGAAAGGTTATCATATCCAACAAAATTGTAATACCTGGCTTAACTATCATTTGGTAATATCTACGTAAATTTGCTTGCCTCTTGCCAAAATAGTTTCCAAACTATTAGCATTTATGTGCAGTATCCCTTCCATTCCAGTACATCAGCCCAAACTGCTCACCCAAGAAAGGCTGTCCAGGCTGTAAACTCAAAAGGGTTGAAAGGGTTGATGTTCAATATGTTTGAAAAAAAAAAAAAAAACATTACCCTACGATGCAAAGTCATTCTTACCTGGAGTCCAGGCTTCATCTTCCTGCTGGTTCAGCTGGTATTTGTCTGAGTAGCGCTCAATGTCTCGCTTTTTCTCCTCTATTGTCAGGAGAGTTGATCTCTGGCGATGTTTTGCTCGCATCTCTCTCCTAATCTCCAGCAGTTTTAAATCAGAGGGTTCATAACTGGTGTCTGGAACGGGTATACGTGGCAATGGCTGCATGCACACACACACACACACACACACACACACACACACACACACACACACACACACACACACACACATACACATTCTGGACAATGAAATTATAGTGTGATCAAGCTTCACCCCACTGTACGCTGGTTATCCCACAAGCTCTGAGCTGTTATACAAAAGACACACTAATAATAATTAGTTCACTTAACCATTCAAACAACGCATAATTCTAACAGCTTGATATCAGTGTCATATCTATACAAACAGATTCACTGTTTAAAATGAGAAGAAAGAAAAATCACTGTATTATATACAGATTGAAAAAAGCACATATGTGTACACATAAAACTTCTTTCGCATGTATGCAATATGATACAAAGTTGTAATACATACTGCCTTTTAAATGGGCACACACATACACACACACACACACACATGCACGCGTGCGCGCACACACGACACACATGCGCACACACACACACACACACACACACAGGTATACAGGGCTGTGGCGGAACAAGCCTCGGTGTAGCTATGGATGAGAAGCTGGAATAAGTGACATGGATGCAATGCCACTGAGGTAGTATTGAAGATAATTAGAAAAAAAGTCCACATGAGCACTTGGCATTTGGAGTCAAGACTACAACAGAAATATAGACAGGAAAAAAAGAAATCCTAAACAAATGAATGGCAAACTACTTGCACTCTTTGAAATTGACATTTGAATACACTCTACTTGAAATTAAAAAGGGCTGTTTTCTTTTCCTGTTGGTCAGGTTTAAGCTACTTCCCTAAACAAAGCTGTTGGCACCCATCAATCCATTTGTGGCAACCAAAATTTCAGCATGTAAGTCCATTTTCAGATATGCTGAACTCAACTGTAAACTTGCAGTGGGTGGAGAAACAAACTGGTACACAAAACTTAAAAACAGGGAAACACACACACACACACACAAAACTTAAAACACACACACACACACACACACACACACACGCACACACGCACGCAAGCTCTCCTACTCTACAGAGCAAGAGTAGTACACAGTTACCGGAAAAAGTGGTGGTGGTGGCTGGTTCACAGACCCTAAGAGATCTGCACGCTGCACGCCAAGAGCCTCCAAGTTGAAGGACAATGTGAGCCCACGACCTCTTCCTCGCCCCCGTCCCGCCATGCTGCATGTATTTCTAGATAAGCTTGCTGTTATCAGGGGTGATCAGTCTGAAATGAACCTGAATTGATCCAAAATGCAATGTTACATAAAAATCAGAACACTTACTTTGGTTTCATCTGCAAAAAAAAATCTAGAAAATAGAATCATGCCTTTTATTTGTAACTGTAAAATATTATTATTTGTAAAATGAGTTCAAATATTCCATGACCTTTGTAAATACTAAATCTGTATTAGCATTATCCACAAATTTTCATAATTTACTGCAAGGCTAAAATTTGTCTTACACATATTTCTTGCACTACACCTTTCCTCGTTCAAAGACTTAAATACTTCCCTTTATCACGTTTTTTGTTTTGTTTTGTTTTGTTTACCTGAATAGACAACAATGTTTAATAGCAGTAGTAATCAGCATCAGCTCTGTTCAGTGTTTATTTCAAGATAGTTCCAAGTAAGCACGAAGTGATGGAACTGAAAACAAAATACTTTGCTTTAGTTCTAATCATTGTTGAATTCATACATGAGATTGAGAGGATGCTAGTCTGATATGTGTGCAAGTCCAAGAGAAAGACTTGGACAGAGGACAGGTGGGGCGTTTGAGGACACTTGAGCCACTAAGCACATACTGCCACTGTGTGTGTGTGTGTGTGTGTGTGTGTGTGTGTCTGTGTGTCTGTGTGTCTGTGTGTGTGTGTGTGTGCTCCCTCTCCCTGACTGACGCTCCCATTTCTTTCCCTCCTTCCTGTCGGTCTGCTCCTATTTATTTTCCAGTCATGACATAACAAAGGTCTCAGTACACAGCTATAGATGTCAGCTACTCACTGCTCAATAAGTTGTTCATTTGGGTTCTTCTTCTTCTTCTTCAGATGTAGCGGCCAACATCAGTCAGCTGATAAAAAGTGCCATTTACTGACTAAGTAAATGGTGAGAGTGTGTGTGTGTGTGTGTGTGTGTGTGTGTGTGTGTGTGTGTGTGTGTGTGTGTGTGTGTGTGTTCCCAAAGAAGAGGAAGACTTCAAAAAGAAAAAAAAAAGGAGTGAGGACTTCCCACTGTTGTTTCCCTGTTCAAGCTAGGCCTCTCGAGCTACCATAGAGGTCCTCGGGAATACATCCCACCACCACAGAACCAGCCTTCATTGACTCAACTTTATCAGTGAGGGGAACCTGGCTGGCTGGCAAAAATGTTCTGGAAGGAAGTGAACTGCTGCAGAGAAAAAGCACTGACTATCTCCTCTGGAACACCAGAGGGTTCTGTAAGAGGGGACATTAAGGTTCAGGTAGGTCTCCTACCCGTTTCTTTTTCTTTTTTGCACTTTGTAAATTTGAAGAAGTGACAGCTGGCTGCATCTACATTTACCCCCTAATGAGAAGATAATCTAAGAACTGAAAAAAGGTCTGTAAATAATTGAAACAATTTTTTACTGTCTTTCAATTATATTCTTTTACAGGATGTGAAAGTGGATGTATTCCAATAGTTCGACAAAGTAATATGTCTACTTTTTTTTTTTTTATCCAAGAGTACATTGAAACTCCTTGTCACTTTGTGTGTGTGTGTGTATGTCACTGTGTATGTTTGCATTACATGTGATCTGGCTCCGTTGTCCCTCTTCTAAGGCATGTGATCAAATGCAAACCATGGGCCAGAATACCTCAGTTGGTGGAGTGCCGGACTCGTGATCCTGAGGTTACGGGTTCGAATTTCGGTACAGGGGGATTTTTCCCTCGGAGTTAACATTGGTTCTGACTCCGTTCCCCATACAGTCCTTCGAATGAGACTATAAACCGAGGTTTCTTGTGTGAACACACGCACAACATCTTGCACACACGTAAAATCCCATCACCAACTTTCGGAAGAGAAGGCCAGTTTGGCCGTTGGTATGGATGACACTTACACATAGCATGCACCTTCCCCGAAGTTGGAGTATAGCTGCCTTAATGGTGGGATTAAAAAAAACGGTCATACACACAAAAGCGTCAGAATCTTCAACTCGATGAAGGTGGGCACTCAAAGAAAGAAGAACGCAAACCATGCTCAATTCGAAGAAGATAGTTTATTTGCACGGGTCAGAATGACCATTCCCAACTCATCTTCTTCTTCTTGTATTTAGGCAACCAACATCTACAGTAAGACGAATCAGCCACACTACTTGCAGAGAAAAAGCTTCCATTGCGCCCGAGTGAACACATGTTAGAATTTACATAGTCCAGGGGTATTGCCAAACCTGTTACCAATAATGGGGGGGAGGGGGGGAGGGGGGGAGGGGGACAGGGTTTCTTGGGGTAGGGGTTAATGGAGGTGTGCCATCCTGGCCTGGAAGGCAGCCAGGGATGGCGCTGACACAGTCTCTGCAGGAAGGGTGTTCCACTCCGGTATGGTCCTTGGGGAAAAAGGATTTGTGACGGTAGTCAGTGCGGCTCTGTGGGACGTCATAGTGGAGGTGGTGGGCGTGCCTTGAAGAACGTCTTATGGCGCTGACGCGGGGAAGAAGCTGGGAGTTGACGCAGGCCATGCTGTGGTGGATTTTGTAGAACATGGTGAACATGGTCTCGCTCTATTCTTGCGAGTCTGCAACGTTGGCCATTCTAGATCGCTGAGCATCTCTTCAACGCTGGATGTTTGCCGGAATCGGTGTGAGACCCATCTTGCCGCCCGCCGCTGAATCTTTTCCACTGCCTCGATGTTTTCATCAGTGAAGGGGTCCCATACTGTTCCAGCATATTCCAGTATGGCTAGCACCAATGTCTATCCTGTCGGATACTCACTGACTGTAGTATCTGTAGATTTAGGGCCGCTCGGCATCAAAGCATTCTCAGTCATAAACCAAGACTACGGAATAGTACACGGACTGTCAATGAATTCAGCTTCACAAAGTTGGCATGTGAAAGCTCGAAGAGCGTTCGCCCAGTGCTTGTCTTCCCAGTGCCCTGTAGTAGAGCAGCCACAATCATTGAGTCAATTACTTTGGTACTTATCTGTTACTCAAAACATTACAACAAAAAAATTACCTTAAGTCTCCACTGACTGTCACCTGTGTCCCATGTTTTGATTAAGAGACGAAGAAAACGAAACCATGCGTTCGCAGTGGGGATCTTCGTAAGTTTACCGGAAACACACTGAAATTGATCAAAACCAACCAAAACATCCTAATTTATCGGAAGCTGCATCCACCGACACATTAACGTACTGTTTTTATTCGTTTATCTGTGCTTCATGATATTTTTTTTTAACAAAGATGTGTGCAAAATAAGGCTGCGAAAATCAAATCTCCAGTGTGTGCAGATGGTGTTGTCAAGTGGGTGGCAGTCCTTGGATTCCCAAGAAATAGATGGGGGTGGGGACGGGGGAGGGGGAGAGAGTAGGGGATGAAATGTTAGAAACAAAATGTTATTACAAGTTTGTGCAAGAACCACTTGCGTCTGCTGCTTCGAATGCATGTATGGTTATCTACTTGAACCGAGCAAACCAACTGGAATCACACTTCAATAAACTACTACTAAAGAACTTTATTTTTTTCTTTTATAAAATAAGTCCATGGAGGCCATATATAGGCAAGTGTTTTACATGTGTTTCTTTCTTGAACGTTGAATGTATACTACTATAATCACATCTTACTTACAGCTAGCAAGGAAAATG
The DNA here is from genome assembly GCA_033310375.1 of Conus canariensis. NCBI lineage: Eukaryota > Metazoa > Mollusca > Gastropoda > Neogastropoda > Conidae > Conus > Conus canariensis. The sequence goes on along the minus strand of CM065722.1, from coordinate 48,934,679 downwards.
ATACTGGGATTAAACATATCTACCCTCGAGAGTCAAACTAGAATCACAAGAAAAGGTCAAAGTAGGCTTTACTGTGTAAAACACAGCACATGCTGAAAAATGCTGACTAAAGGCTTCCAAGTTTATAAGCTGCATAATGATAATCAATTTTTGTTATGATGTACAATATGATACAGCTGGTCTTGACAGAATCCATGTCCCCTCAAGACATAATGATGTCGACCTACAGTTGAGCTCTGTTGTTATCCTGCCTCACAGCTAGCCTCCATTTTTCTTTCTTTCTTAACTGTCCTGTCATGTGTGTGTGTGTGTGTGTGTGTGTTGTGTGTGTGTGTGTGTGTGTGTGTGTGTGTGTGTGTGTGTGTGCGTGCGTGCGCGCGCGCGCAAGTGCATACACGTGTGTGAGTGGGGTTTTTTTTTTAAAGACTTCAATAAGACAGAGTGTAAAAATATCATGCCACCTTTCTACATTCTTTGAACAGAAGTGACACTGTGTCCCCATTCTCCATATAGACATGAAATTGTCTCCAACCCTCAAGAGATGCACAGATGGTTTACTGAAGAAAGGGGAATGGAAATTTTGAAAAATTAATGACCAAGAAAAAAAAATGGCATTTACATAGCCTGAGGGAGTGCAGGCAAATCTAGAGCAGGCTTGTTTTCACACTTGTGTTTTTAACGTAAATGAAGATGAAAATTCCTTGTAATATCTATGTTTCTTTCTTTCTTTCTTTGCTGTTTTTGTTGTTGTTGCTGTTTTCCTTTGGTTATTTTATTCATTACTTCATGAAAAAGACAAGCTTCATACTCTACTGGAAATATTGCTATAAACATTCAATAATATTATTAAATTTCCTGGTTGAGGGCCAACTCCGCAAGGAGACCCTTTTTTTGGAATCATGCCGGTCCCAAGCCCGGATAAAGGAGGAGGGTTGGGCGTGGGACCAGCTACCCTACCCCGTAAAACAGACCACAGCTACAAAAACGCCAACCAAAGATCAAATCAACACCTCAGCCCTGGGAAGGGATGGGTCTTCGACAAGAAGATGTATGACGCCATGTGGTGAAAGCCTGAAATCTCAGGAAGCCACAAGGCCGACCGCCTTTCTTTCAACCAGGGCAGCCAACATTGGAACATGGAACGTCAGGACCATGTATGAGACAGGAAAGACATTCCAAGTAGCGTCAGAGATGAAGAACTACAACCTAACCCTGCTTGGAGTCAGTGAAACCCGCTGGACAAAGTCCGGACAGAAACGATTGACCTCGGAAGAGATGCTGCTGTACTCAGGACATGAAGAGGACAATGCCCCCCATACTCAAAGAGTCGCATTGATGTTGTCTACAACAGCTCAGAGAGCGCTTATTGGGTGGGAAGCTCATGGCCCAGGATTTATCACGGCATCCTTCAGAACCAAGAAGAAGAAGATCAACATGAATGTAATACAGTGCTATACTCCTACAAATGACAGTGAGGAAACTGACAAGGACCAGTTCTACAATACACTGCAGTCCATTATAGAAAAGTACCCAGAGAGAGATATCACCATCCTGATGGGGGATTTTAACGCCAAGATTGGAAAGGACAACACTGGATACGAGACCATCATGGGAAGCCATGGACTGGGGGACATGAACGAGAACGGTGAACGACTGGCAGATCTATGTGCACTCAACAACTTTGTCATCGGTGGCAGCGTTTTCCCCCACAAGAACATCCACAAGGCCACCTAGGTTTCCCCAGACCACACAACAGAAAACCAGACTGACCACATCTACATCAATAAGAAATTCAGAAGATCCATGCAGGATGTGAGAGCAAAGAGAGGAGCAGACGTGGCTTCAGACCACCACCTCGTTGTGGCCAGGCTTAAATTGAAGTTAAAGAAGAATTGGATGACGGCACATGCAGTACGACACAAGTACAACACAGCTCTCCTGAGATATACCAACAAGATCCAAGAATATAAAACAACTCTAGGCAACAAGTTTCAAGTACTGCAAGAACTACTGGAAGAGGAAGACGGCACACTAGAGGACAAGTGGAAGGAGATCAAGGAGGCAGTAACATCAACATGCCAGGAAGTGCTTGGCCACAGTAAGCACCAACACAAAGAATGGATCTCGGCAGACAGCCTATGCAAGATCCAACAGAGGAAAGAGAAGAAAGCGGCAATCAACATCAGCCGAACAAGAGCAGAGAAGGCCAAAGCACAAGCAGAACACACTGAAGCAAACAAGCAAAGAAGAGCATCAGAACAGACAAGAGGAAATATGTAGATGACCTAGCAACAGAAGCCGAACAAGCAGCAAAACAGGGAACCATGAAAGGACTGTACGACACCACCAAGAAGCTGGCAGGAAAGTACAGGAGGCCAGAACGACCAATAAAAGACATACAGGGAAGAGCAGCAGAAGAACAGATGGGTTGAGCACTTCGAGGAGCTCTTGAACAGACCATCGCCAGAGAACCGTCCAGACATCGAAGAGGCCGACTCAGACCTGCCGATAGACTGCGGGGCACCAACCAAAAAAGAAATTGGGAGGGCCATCAAACAGTTGAAGAACGGAAAGGTGGCAGGACCTGACAACATCCCCGCAGAGGCGCTGAAGACAGACATAGAGACCACAGTAGAGATGCTCCCAGCAGACTGGAAGGAGGGATACCTTATCAAGATTCCCAAGAAAGGCGACCTTTAAGTTAGTTAGCAACTGCGCGAACTACAGAGGAATCACACTGCTGTCAGTGCCAGGAAAGGTTTTCAACAGTCATTTTGAACAGGTTAAAGGATCCCATTGATGCTCAACTCCGCGACCAGCAGGCTGGCTTTCGCAAGGATCGATCCTGCACAGACCAGATCAGAACGCTTTGCATCATTGTTGAGCAATCGAATGAGTGGAACTCATCTCTGTATGTCAACTTTATCGACTACGAGAAAGCCTTCGACAGCGTAGACCGAGACACCCTGTGGAAGCTTCTCCAACATTACGGTGTGATGGCCAAGATCACCACCATCATCAGAAACTCATACGAGGCTCTGACCTGTAGAGACATCCATGGAGGACAGCTCACGAAGGCATTCGAAGTGAGGACTGGAGTCAGACAAGGTTGCCTGCTTTCACCATTTCTACTTCTACTGGCAATCCACAGATCATGAAGACCTCAACAGCTCAGAGAAGACATAGGATCCAGTTGACACCCTGGACACAGCTTGACAATTTGGACTTTGCCGACGACCTGGCACTACTTTCGCACACTCAACATCAGATGCAAGAGAAGACAAGCAACATAGCAGCCACATCAGCACAAGTAGGGCTTAACATCAATAAAGGCAAGAGCAAGATTCTCAAGGCCAACACTGTCAGCACCAACTCGATCATGCTGGACAGGAGACGCTAGAGGAAGTAGAAGCTTTTACCTACCTGGGCAGTGTCATCTACAAGCATGGGGGCACTGACGCCAACATCAGAGCAAGGATCGGAAAGACCAGGGCAGCGTTTGTACAGCTACGGAACATCTGGAGCTCCAAGGAACCGTCGGTTAACACCAAAGTCAGGCTCTTCAACACCAACATCAAAGTAGTTCTATTGTACGGAACGGAAACCTGGAGAACTACAGTTGCAACCACCAAGAAAGTGCAGGTGTTCATCAACAACTGCCTGCGGAAGATTCTCCACATCCAATGGCCAGACACCATCAACAACAACGAGCTCTGGGAGAGAACAAACCAGCTGCCCGCAGAACAGGAAATCAAGAAACGACGCTGGGGCTGGATTGGACATGCGCTGCGGAAGCCTGCAAGCAAATCCCAGACAAGCCCTAACATGGAACCCCCAAGGAAAACGAAAAAAAAAGAGGTCGGCCAAGGAACACCTGGTGCAGGGACCTGGAAGCAGACATCAGGAGCATGGGGATGACTTGGAACCAGCTGGAGAAAAGAGCCCAGGACAGAGATGCCTGGAGGTCCTTGGTTGGTGGCCTGTACCCCAGGAGGGGTAATAGGCGATGATGATGATGATGGTTGAGGGCCAATTTGACACAATGATTACATTTGTAAAGTGTTTTGGACTGACTTAACAGTGGTTTGACTGCAGATGACTTGGATGGCACTGTCAACTTTAAAACAATTGTTCATTTTGAGCCAGCTGTCCTATCTTGGTTTAAAGTCAAAATAAATATCTTTTAGGTTGCATTTTTATGGCAGCATATTTTTAGTTTTATGCAAGTCTAACAGTGTTAGGCGGGAAGTGAATTTCATAGACATTCAACCTCGATATGTAAGATCAAAGCAGACAGTTAAAAAATCTTTGCCATTATGCATTACCATCAAACTATTGTTTTTTAAAATCAGAACAAAACTTATATTAACAGAATTGCTTAATGTTATCCATAGTGTCTTTTTATCCAATTAAGTTAACCTGTTAAGATTTGGGTGGTGGATTTTTTTTCAAATCTCAGGCCCTAGAAAGAAACTTCAAAACAAATGTTCAGAAACTTTAAATCCATTCCTTTCAACGAACGGTCAAATTTTATCTCCATTGTACTGGTGTTAGTGATTGCTTGTAAACATTCATTTTCACAGCAACATATGAACCAGGTAGACATTGTTTCTTGACAGGCAAAATATGAGGATGATATTCATGTGATATTTTAGTTTATAATCCTGTCCTGAAAGTGACAAAAAAGACTCCTTCACCTTAGTTCTTAACTGTGAGTTGAACAGAATCCAGGGATATTTTTTCAAGCTCATAACTCTCTTACCACAAATATTTGAAATTCCATGACCTTCTCAAGATCCACACCAAAAATTAAATGAAAGGATTTTTCTTTTAATCTGTACATGTATTTCATTCAGGCATTATACCCTTCCCTGTGCATTAAGAGTTGCAGAAGACCCACTCTTACCAGAGGCAATACAATGTTAGTTGCCTGTCCTGGGATTGAGATCTTGTCAACATTGCCGATCATGATTACTATACCATCATGCATTCTATGCCGTTGTGGAAATCCAATGAAATTTTACTTCTTTTGCTTTTCTCTCTGCACTTCTCCCTGTTAGAAGTATAAAGTATTTACTGTATAGCCAAAACCTTTTCTGAAGTTCTTTCTGATTCAATTTGCTATTGTGTGAAAAAGACATGCTTTTCAGCCAAATCGTTTTCTGAAGTTATTGTTTACTTGTTTTGCTAAATTGTAAGAAAGACGTGCTTATCAGGCTATGGGTATGGTTCCAGATTATCAAGTATGGCACAGGATACCCCTGCCCTGAACCCTTCCCTCTTTCATTTCTCTCTCTCTCTCTCTCTCTCTCTCTCTCTCTCTCTCTCTCTCTCCCATACACTTAGACACATGGAGAGAGACAGAAACACACACAGACAGACAGACAACTAAAGTTCGAACCTTACGCTTTTTTTTGTCTGTCCACATCATTGAACATACACATTTACTCACACGCATACACACAACTGCTTACACATATACTAGGCACAGAAGCATGCAAATCGTTTGAAACTGAAAGCATTTGAAAATAAACAATTGTGTCTCTCATCAAAGCAGTCAAGATGAAAGGTAAAGTTTGCCATGATGAATTTATTTATCTTGACTCCTCAAATTAAGCTCACTAAAACATAAATTCACACATATTTCTGATCATGAAATGTGTACTTATTTCAAAATGAAACAAGGTATCATATTCTGAAGATTACTGTCAAGCTCATTCGGTTAATCTGTATAAACTCTGTGTGTATACTTCAGAACACGTCTTCTATAACATACATGTAGGTACAACATATGTACACATAATATTTACATTCATCCTTACCACAAGATGACATCATACCATCAACAAAGATAAAACCCATAAAACATCTATAACCTCATTACACTTTTCCCCCCAACATACCCAGCATAATCTTTTCTCGTTTGGTTGGTTGTTTTCGTGCTCCCACTTCTTATAGAACAGGGAGTACTTTACAATAGGAACAAAGAAATGCTCTGTGTGTGTGTGTGTGTGTGTGTGTTTTGTGTGTGTGTGTGTGTGTGTGTGGTGTGTGCATGTGTGTGTGTGTATGTGTGTGTGTGTGTGTGTGTATGTGTGTGTGTGTGTCCGTCCGTGGCCAAAATGTGTTCCACTCGCTCCAGACAAAACTACTGGGACGATCTTTCTGAAAATTTGTAGGTATGTTCATTATGGGTCACGGATGATGCCCGATGTGTTATTTTACTGTTAAAGCCGTTACTAACGGCCATAACAATTTTCCTTCTTTATGGAATATCTCAGAAAGTACTTGGCCGATCTCCCTGAAAATTTGTAGGCATGTTCATTATGGGTCACTGATCATGCTCGATGTTTTATTTTACCGCTATTAACCGTTACTAACAGCTATAACGGCCCATAACGGTTTTTCTTTCTTATGGAATATCTCAGAAAGTACTTGGCCGATCTTTCTGAAAATTTGTAGATATGTTCATTATGGGTCACGGATCATGCTCAATGTTTTATTTTACCATTATAGCCATCACTAACGGCCATAACGGTTTCCCTTCTTTACGGAATATCTCAGAAAGTACTTGGCTGATCTTTCTGAAAATTTGTGGGCATGTTCATTATGGGTCATGGACGATGCCCAATGTGTTATTTTACCTTTATAGCCATTACTAATGGCCATAACAGTCCGTAACGGTTTTACTTCTTTATGGAATATCTTAGTACTTGGCCGATCTTTCTGAAAATTTGTAGGCATGTTCATTATGGGTCACGGATCATGCCCAATGTTATAGCCGTTACTAACAGCTATAACGGCCCATGACAGTTTTTCTTCTTTATAGAATATCTCAGAAAGAACTTGGCCGATCTTTCTGAATATTTGTAGCTATGTTCATTATGAGTCAAAGATGATGCCCGATGCGTTATTTTACCGTTATAGCAGTTACTAACGGCTATAATAGCCCATAACGGTTTTTCTTCATTATGGAATATCTTAGAAAGCACTTGGCCGACCTTCCTGAAAATTTGAAGGTATGTTCATTATGGGTCAAGGATCATGCCCGATGTGATATTTTACCATTATAGCCATTACTAACAGCTATAACAGCCCATAACATTTTTTTTTAATGGAATATCTCAAAAAGTACTTGGCCGATCTTTCTGAAAATTTATAGGTATGTTCATTATGGCTCACGGATCATGCCCGATGTTTTATTTTACTGTTATAGCCATCACTAACGGCTGTAACGGCCCATAACAGTTTTCTTCTTTATGGAAAATCTCAGAAAGTACTTGGCTGATCTTTCTGAAAATTTGTAGGAATGTTCATTGTGGGTCACAGATGATGGCCGATGTTTACCAGAATAGCTGTTGCTAACGGCTATAACGCCCCAAACGTTTTTCCTCTTTATAGAATATCTCACGCGTATTCAAGATAAACTGGGAGTACGTTTATATGCTTTGCGTTTTGTTTTGTTTTGTTTTGTTTTTCTTTTGTTTACAAGAGCTTAAGAACATAGAAGTCATAGAAAAAAAATCCACTTTTTTCTATAACACACATAAAGAGCGTTTCTTCCACTTTATTTTCCTTACAGCCTAGCTGACCACACGGAACCTTTTCATACAGGAAACAAATGTCATATTTTGAACAAGTCAGACCCTCAATAAAGAGTACATCCTGACAAAGAAACGGACACCAGAAGCAAATCATGACACAGCTGCTAGACTGCTGACATCCTCAGAGCAGACATCAACAGGCTGTGCTGAGCTCTCCAGGCATTCCCCTTGATTTTTTCAGAGTAAGAAAAAAAAATTAATGAAAAGCTTTTTTAACTGCCACAAAAAAAATACATAAAAAAGCCATAGGGGCAAGCAAACACTGCAGAATAGAATACTGGTGTCCACTTGAGACAGTGTGTACAAAACCATCATCACCAGCAAAGAGATCCAACACAGCAGGGGAAAGGTTATTAAGCCTCCATACCAATATGATAACTATTTGATTTTTCATACAATATAAGGTGATATGAAATACCTGGCCTGAAAGCAACAAATAACAGAAATATGGAGGCAAAAAGGTCGGATAAGACCAAGTGAGAGACAATTGATCTTCTTGGCATGTTTGTTGTTTTCATTGTTCGTTTTTTGGTTGGTGAGGGTTTTTTTTTTTTTTTTTTTTAACTTAACATGTATATCTCTTGATAATTTTACAATATACAATAAACAACAGCTGCTGAACCACATTCATGTATCTTTATACATAAATCAGTTCTGAGATGGTGTCCACTTGAGACAGTGTCTACAATTTCCAAAATCTAGTCACCAGATGACAACAACAAAAAATAGTAGTATGTTTGTAATGATAAAAAGAAAAGGGTACAAAAGTTTCATAAACAGGACAGGAGCATAGTTCACAAAGACAACAACAAAAAAGAAGTAGACGCCAGTAAACAAACATAAAAGATTTTTTTTTCTTTTCAAACCAGAATCAAAGTGGGTAACAGAAAAGAGGAAGTTCAAGCAAAGAGCTTCCAAAGGGCCAGGGAGTTACTTGTACTGAAAGAGCCCCTGGCAAAATAAACATTATGAAGTCTACAGACAGGCACAACAATGCCAAACTAATTTTAAAACATGTATGTATAAATCATCAACTTGGTTGAACACTCCACCTCCACCCCCACTCTCCTTCTGGATACATCTCTTCCTTGGAATACATTTTCAGATAAAACCCACATACATACTACTGATGGCTGTGATCTAATTCCAATAGACATGGAGAAAGACATGGGAATCATAGCTGACATAAAAACCTTAACGTACTGTTTCAACCATTAAAAGAACTAATAAGGGGTAATATGATCATACAAACTCGTCAAAACTGGACATAATGACACTGCTCTTTAAATCTTTAGTCTGTCCAATTCTAGAATATGGCACATGATTGTGAGAAAAAAAGAATAACATGAACAAACCAAAAAAAAACCCTTATTGAAAATGTATAAATAAGATAGAGCAAACCAAAGTCTTCGAGTACCAGAATTTATGAAAATCAGTTAAAATTATTCAAATTTCCTAGTCTTGAATATACGAAAGTAACATGATTAAACACTTTAAAATAATCCATATCTTAATATAGGATATAGCAAACAAAAGTCTCTGAGAGCCGAAATTTATGAGAATCAATTAAAATTATTCAAATTTCCTACTCTAGAATATATGAAAGTAATATGACTTACACACATTTTAATATAATCCATGCTTCGCACAGTATCAAAACCACTTACAACTTGTTCTCATGAGACAATTCTAACACTGGAGAACATCTTATATAATTAACTTTTATTAAAACTCATCTTTTTTGTATTCTTTATCAGGACACTGCAGGCGCAAAAAGTGAATGAAGAATATTCCTTCAAGATATATTGAGGTTTTTTTCCCCTGAACACCCTTCAAAACCATCATTATCAGCAAAGAGATCCAACACAGCAGGGGAACGGTTATCAAGCCTTTATACCAATATGATAACTGTTTGATCTCTCATACAATATAAGGTGCCTTGAAATACCTGGCCTGAAAGCAACAAATAAGAGAAATATGGAGGAGGAAAAAGTCCGATGAGACCAAGTGAGAGACATTTGATCTTATTGATATTTTTGTTGTTGTCATTGTACCCTGGCTAAAAGACTACAGATCACCCAAACAGCCAAAGTACTTGGACACTATAGTACAAATGCATCACCTAGGGATGAGAACTTTATGTGTGTGACCGCTTTTTATTACCATGTCACGTGGGCAGCCACACTTCGACTTTGAGGGATTTTGGAGACTTATGATGTTATGCTAGGAGCTTGTCATGACTGAAGACAATCCCTGCATAACTATGCAGAGCATAACAACATTTTGATGTAGCCTTGGTGTTCTAGCCTATGTCAATTGGTCTGACACAGCCTTCAGCCAAGGCAGATTGATGTTCTTGATATTCTTATTGTTTGTTGTTTGTTTGAAGTTAACATTAATATCTCTTGATAAATTAATATTAATATCTCTTGATAAATAAACAATAACTTTTGCATTCCAACAGGATGTTTAAACCACTTCTACAGCTGATGTTCTCAAAGAGCAAGAACAAACTGGTGACCTTCCCCTAGCTGTGCCCCGATACACAATGGAACATTTCTATACTGGACCTCCCCCATTAAAACTTTCTCCCTGTACAGAGTTGCTTTTCCAGAACATGTTTCTGTATGGCTGTTTCAGAGTTACTGTCCAATTAAGAGTCACTCCAAATTTGACTGAATTCTCCAGGAATTTCGGAGGTTGTTATTGACAGGGTCCACTGTATATCAGACAGCCTATTTTATCTCCTTCCCACAACATCGCCTAGACATTCAAGAATCAAACGCTCCAGGCAGCTTCAACACGTTTTACTGAGTTACTTTTAAAGTGAGGTGACTGCAGGCGGAACTTGAAACAAATTTTTAAAAGAATTGTCCATGAGTCCGCCAAACAAACGGGGACAAACAAATCACACAATACAAACACAATGCGTTACGACCCCTCAGGTCTTCCTCAGGCAAGATAAGGTAAGGTAAGGTAATGTTGCTTATAGCCCAGCCGACTGCAAAGGATATGGATCAGGGCTGTCACCGCGTTGAAGTCAACTCACCTCTGGCGAGATAAACAACATTCAGGACAATGTAAACGAAGAACAAGCAATCACTTAACTTCTCATATTCAGCATATGATAGGCATTGAATCATCATACAAGAAGATAAGTGATTGCTCAATATCAATTTCCATTGTTCTGAATGCTGTTTATCTTGCTTGACGAAGACCTAAGAGGTCAAATCGCGTTGTGTTTTGTCTTGTAATTTGTTCGTCCCCGTTTGTTTGCCACACTCACTGACAATTCTTTTTAACATTTTACTGAGGAAACACAAACACAATGAACTATGTCAGACAGTAAGTCAGCTTCTCCACTCAGCTCATGCACTCTGTGAGCTTGCTTAGCATGGATTTGTTTCCTGTCAGTCGGCTTCCTGTCCAAACTCAATGCAGTGCAGGGCACCATGGAGTGTGGACGTTAAAGAGGCAGATCAAACAAGTCCTGGATGGACAATGTGAAGGACTGGATTGGTAAAAAAGCTCTGTGGAGAGTCCTGATCACCATCTAGAAACAAATATGATACCACTGCATCAACGTGGATGTAACAATGACGATGCTGATGAAAGACAGACAGCATGTATTAAACTACCTGCACAGGGCTACTCGTGGTTCTTGCTTGGTTCTGTGCATTTTTCAGATCATTTAATCATGTGATTGTAAGCATCGTCCAAAGGTATTTTCCAGCAAAGAATATCAAACAAAGGTTACAACAAACATCAACATACATGGATACTTTTCCTTAAACAGTTTGTGAAAGGGATCCTGGCTCCTGAATCATGTTTCAACATTAGTTCAATTTTCACAATAATCGCAACAGTTGCTGGTAAAAATCTAACAGCAAATCATGCACTCTGTGTGTGTGTGTGTGTGTGTGTGTGTGTGTGTGTGTGTGTGTGTGTGTGTGTGTGTGTGTGTGTGTGTGTGTTAGGTCTTCAATTTAACGTCTATACACATTGTGATATTAGACGATGTGTGTGTGTGTGTGTGTGTGTGTGTGTGTGTGTGTGTGTGTGTTGTGTGTGTGTGTGTGTGTGTGTGCATGTGTCTGTGTGATGTGTTGTGTGTGTGTGTGTGTGTGTGTGTGTGTGTGTGTGTGAGAATAAAAATGTTTAGGAAAAAAAAAACATTATTGTGCACGCTGAGTTTGCTTTGAATTAGATCCAACAGGAAAAGAAAAAAAATGCATCCAGTGTGCAGACTGACAGTCATCTCTATAAACGTGTGCACAATCCATTTCAGGTCTGCTCCTCAAACATGAAACAAACAACAGTTTTGACGACATTTCCACACAAGTTAAAACACAACAGATTTCTGTAGAGAGAAGAACAGGACCAAAACTGCATGAACTTCAATGAAGAACTAGAAGAGGTGAAAAGAACTGCAAAAAGAGTAGCATCCAATGATTGTTGCCGAAACATACTTTTTCCTAAAATCAAAGGGGAGAAAATAAATGCAATTTGCTCCTCTGAGACTCATTTCAATCTGTTCCCAATAATGCTTTCATCAAATTACAGTCACAGTTTTTCACACACACACTCACATTCAAACATACTCATGCACAAGTACAAATGAACAGACATACATGGCATATTCAAGTAGTCAGGTTCATATGGATATGGTCACAGAGGCTTCTGTACGATACATATATACACACATAAACATGGACAAAAACAAACATACCTGAACACAGACGGCATATTCATTACTATATAAGTGCATGTGCATGCATATATACATGTACACAAATACCTGCAGAGACGTTATAGAGGCACACACAAGCAGGCATGTGTTCAAACACACACACATACATACAAGCGCACAACAGAGACATAATATGCACAATGTTTATTACTATATATGTGTACACACAGAGGCTTTATGCGCACACACACACACACATGCGCACACACACACACACACACACACACATGCACACACACACACACACACACACATGCACACACAAACATTCAGGCCTGTGTATAACACACACACACACACACACACACACACACACACACACACACATACGCACAAGCACACCTGCATGCACATACAGACACATACAAAGGAATGAGTATATGACAGTAGATGCAATAAAATGATTAAAAACAATAATCTACAACAAAAAAAAGCTTCTTCGTGACCACACTTTTACACATCACATCAAAGCTGCTGATAATGCAAACAGCAGTGACAACACACGATACAGCAGGAGTACCACAAGGCCAAAGCACCAATGCCTGCCTCAGATGGTATCCATCAAAGTGATAGTCCTTAACTCAACACTTTAGACACCACCTGCAACCGCACTAGTGACAACAAGAGAAAGGAAAGCTAGTTAAAAAATATATCATGCTGATCAGTGAATCTTTTTTTAGAAACAATATCAAATGTTGGATTATTGTGGAACGTCAGATTTCAAAATGCTTGGGAAAAAAGTCAAATATCGTGAAGACAAGGGGCAGACTTTTGTCACATGCTGGTGAATGGTCCACACCAAACACTCAGTCACAAATCATCACCCTTCCCAACAAAGGAAATCTCAAACACTGCCAGAACTATCGCAACTCACACTCAAAATCATTCTGAATTGATTATAACCACAAGGAGATGCCATTATTGCTGAAGAACAGGTTGGATTCTGCAAAAGCATAAGTACTCTCGAACATGTCTTTAACTTGCATACTCTCTGCAAAAAAAAAAACAAAACACACATTTAATAACAATGAATTCTATTACATCTTCATAAACTTCAAGTAGGCATTTGACTTAGGTGTCAGGAGGTACTAAGGCCACAATGAAGATATTTTACACTGGGCAAAAAGCTAATCACCATCATCCATCAGCTTCTCCCCAAAATGAAAACTGTGTATTCACACAGGGTGCCACTGGAGAGCAGTTCCACACTTCAGTTGGGAGTTTGTCAGGGCTGCCTTCTGTTACCCATATTTTTCAACATAGTTCTGGAATGCATTATGACCCTTGCATTTGAAGATCAAATCAGCAGTCAGCATTAGAGGGAGAATCATCACCAATCTTCACTTCTCAGACGACATCAATGGCCTAACAGGCAGTGGATAATAACTCACCAAGCATGGTACAGGACTGGACGAAACATCAACAAGATGCAGCATGGAAATCAGTGCTGAGAAGATCAAGTTGATGGACAACCAAAACACCATAATTATTAATGATATAACAGTCCATGGACTGTTCAATAGTCCACATACCTGGGATCCCTCAAGAGCAGCAGGGAACTAACTCTTAAAGGGCAACAAAGTGAACATCAGCACTGTCCAGACTGACACCAACATGCAAGAACAATCTTCATGAAACACAAGATGAACCTTCTGCACAGTCATATTCCATCCTCCTGTATGCATGAAAGACATGGACACTGACAATGGATCTGACCATAAGAATCCCAGGCATGGAAATGGGGCGTTATTGCAAGCTATTAGACATCAGATATGCTGTTCATGTCACCAATGAATAAGTGTGTCAAACTAAAGCTGCACAGAGGAACTTTTGAAGATCTACTGACATCAGTGAAGAACAGAAAACTATGTTGGTGTGACCATGCCACAAGATCCAGCAATCTTTCAAAAACATCCTCCATGGATCTGTTGACAGAAAGAGATGGAAGGGCCAATAAAGAAAACAATGGCTTTACAACATTGCAGAATGGACAGAGAAACTACCTGCAGAGACCGAGGCCTTGGCACACATCCAACAGAGCTGGAGGAACTTAGTGAAAAGTTCTCCAGTACAGCTGAACAAAAAAAAAAAAAAAGAAAAAGACATGGAGGCCTGCAATTCCACACCTGTTCATAACACGCGGAGAAAAACTAGCATTTTTATGTAGCATAATGAAGCTGCCTTGCAAGCATGTTACAAACACAATCCAAATCTTTGCCAGTAAATGTCCATTCAGGCACACTCATTGCATACACTGTAGATGTAAACATCATTCAACACCCCAAGAAAACTGTAAGTAGTTGAGGATGCCTCAATAAACTCACCATGCAAGTCATACTGACATGACATTCAGCACTCACTGGCTGCACTTCTAATGCATCAACATAAAAATTCTGGGAGTCTAATGATGTCACACACTGTGAGTTATTAAATCCACAGCAATGCATCTCTAGGACAGGAACACACACACACACACACACACACACACACACACACACACACACACACACACACACACACAGAACATGAGAGTTAAGGGAAGAGGGAGTGAGGAGGTGGAAAGGGAAATCAGAAGGAACCTTTTTGACAAGGCTGATGTAGAGTAATGCTTTCTTAATTGTGCCACTAGAATTCCCTGAAGAAATGACACTAGATGTATGAAATTAACCAAAATTGAAATTAATCTGTGTTCACATTAATGAACTAATAAGGTAATACAACTAACAAATCATTTTTCACACTAAAAGAGCTGTTTTGGAAACAATTACAGGATATCAATACAGACAATTTGGTTGAATCAAATATTACATGAACAAATAAATCTTCACTAGGAGGGTTTTTCCTTCCAAGTCAATCTGACGCAGGCTACTGTGAAGATAAAATTACAAAAGCAAGCCATGTCAAGATCTGCCAAGTGGCTGAACTCCTGTCCGAGGTCATCAGACTGACCGCTGACAATTATGGACATCCATCTGAGGTAAAATATCACCCCAATTTGTCAAATGTGTCTACAAAAAAAAGTCAATGCTAGTCTTATTCATTTCTGTCTTTTTAACAGACTTCATCAACTTGAACAAAAGACAGATACTTCTGTCACTTTCAGGTTATCAAATGCTCAGTGATTTACATGACCTCAATTAAATTATCAAAGGAACATTTGTACAAAATCCACGGACAGGTACAAGAGAGATAATAATGCTGTTCCTCTTTTCTGCAACCTTTCAAAACCAAACAAGATGTATATTTTCTAGGACCACTGTGAATTAAATCTAACTCTACTGCTGCCTTGCAACATGAAAACAAAAGAGAAACAGGACAGGGGTTTATAAAGGAATGTTAAGCTAAGGGTGTGCCGCAGGGCTGATGGAATCCAGAAGCACTGTTTCCAGCTCAAATACCGTGGTCAGCAGTCCAATGTTGTTTGCACTGAACCGCTTCAAGGTCGATAGACTCTCCAGAGCCTCTGAAGGCTTCACTGCTTTCTCTGAGCCATCTTGAGACCTACCCTTCGTGGACGACTGAAAAGAGCATGAAGCAGCACCTAACTCATCAAATGTGCCTGGCTCCTGCTTTATTGCTGGCATGTGACCAACGGCAGCTTCTGCCAGGAGAGCTTTCTCCCAGTCTTCCATATCTGTGCTGTGGCACGGCAGCTGGGAATCAAAGTCCGCGTACAGAGTGGCGTCCATGGGCGTGAAGCGGAACGTCCGTCCCGCTTCCTGCACAAGGTGTAGGAAGTCACTGGGAAGGGGTTCATTTCTGGCCTCCAGGAGGCAGACAAGGGAGGGCCGGGAGGTCTGTGGAAAGCCTGCCTTGTGGAATGATGTTCTGATGGTGTCCAGGCTAACTGTGCGCCATGCATCCTGAACAGATCACCACATGAAGTCATAAATCTGTTTTCTACCACTCCATCAACGGCTCTCTCATCAGCATTCCACTAAATCTCCTTTCTGAATCAAAACAAACGAAGAAACAAAACCTCCTGACAGTGAGTTGTTTGAAGTGAAACGTGATACAAAAACATCATATCAGTTTCCATATTATGTGGTCAGATTTGATAATTATTTCTACATATAAAAGAACACATCCAAGCCAAAACAACTTTTTTTTTTCTTCCTGCCTTTCCATGGGTTTTTAGCATGTCTACTACTTACTCTAAGAAGGTTTCATTCAATGTTGTTGATTTTGACTCTAACTGAATTCAAGGTGTGCGATTTATATTTATTTCACATTTAAGTTCATTGCATTACTTTTTCTTACAAGGCTCTGACACATTTTGGGAGTCGTGTGGTTTAAAAACCTGAAACAACAGATTCTTTTTCAAAAATATCCATGTAGTAAAAACTGAGGAAGATGTGACTGATTATTCCAGTCTTTTACAAACACAATCCTAACACAAAGAGGAATTGCTGCACCAGTAAAATGCACATTACCTCCCTTTACTTGCATCCTTATCTGAGCATAAGGCCAATTGAAAATAGTAAACAATAAGATGGTTCAAGACTTATCAACAGTGAACAACATGAAAAACAGACAACTACTTTCTGGCAAGAAAATAAAGTCCATTTAGCACACTCAGGACTCACACTAGTCACAGAGATCATTTTGGATGCCCAATTCACTTAAATAAATCTGACAGGTGCATGGCATATTATTGTGTAATGTCTATCTACCTATTTATCCACACACACACACACACACACACACACACACACACACACACATAATAGTAAAACACAGCAAACTACTACCCTCCCATATCTATTTATTTGCTCATGTCAATGGTGGAGAGAGAGGGTGATGGTAATGATTATCATTAGTATGGTTACTATGATTGTTGTTGCTTTTATTGTCTCTCCCCCTTCCAGCTCATTTCACCACCTTCCCTCCTCTTCCCACCCTTTGCTTTCCACCCTCTACACCCTCACCCTTCCCTCCTATCCCCTCCCCCCCCCCCCCCCTTTCTTTTCTCGCCCTCCAACAAGTCCCCTTCCATCCCCCATCCTCCAGTGAACTCCTTTTTTTCCAGTGAACTCTTTTCTAGTGAACTTTTTTCAGTGACACAACAACTGAAATCTTAAGTGTCATGTTTGTCAGTTGGCCAGTGTGGCTTGAGAAAGGTTCAAATAAACCGAAATATTGCCATTATCTCATGGGTGTTATGTGGCTTCTATTTTTCATCTTCCCAGCAAACTACTGTTTATCAAAAGAATATAACAATACAAATAATGCAGACATCCTCGTTCAAGAAATGAGTATAGAAGAGTACATTCCAGAATACCACTGTGTGGAACAGGTGAGCATCATGTATAAACAGAACAACACAGCGTCCACCCACTAACATGTCACATGATACAAACAAAATAATTTGATTCATATATGTGTGTATGCCAAGCAGCACTATGTGTACATATGCTCTGTTATGCTGTACAGTGAATATGATCACACACACACACACACACACACACACATACACACACACACACACACACACACACCACACACACTCATATAACAGTGCAAAAACAGAAAAGAAAACTACAACAAACAACATACGTATCACACCTGTATCCAAAACACAGCATCCAGTTCCGTCACTGCCCTCACAGCTTGTTCACCCCTGTCGCACACCAACGACTCCCCCGCAGAGCTGTGCTGGGCCATGGCTGTCTGTAAGAGACGCCGCCGAAAGTAGGCCTTGAAGTGGCGCACAATGCCATGATTGAGGGGCTGCAGCAGGTGGGCAGAGTCATCCAGGTAAAACTTGAGGCTGACATGCTTTAGCAGCATAGCTGACAGGTGGCTGGGCGTCATCTCCATGAACAGAGCGATCTGTCAACACCATAAGCACATTCTGTGTACATTTCTTTGCTTATTTCTCCACCATAAAGAGATGAAAAGAAAAAACACGTCCACCATCTTTTGCAAGGTACTTATTGTAAGGTGTCTCACACGCACGCACGCACTAGCGCGCACACACACACACACACCACTTATTTGTTAATATAGTTAGTGATGTGTATAAAAACTGTTAATTTTTCTGCCCTGATGAGGGTTCTAGCAAAGTTGTCTGCTTCAGCTTTCCATGTATTTTAACCTCTCATGATTCTTCTTCAAAACTGTCATCACATCATTCTTTTCTTTTTTTAACAAGTTGTCTCCACATAGCATTATATGCTTTTTTTTTTTTTTTTTAAGTTGACAGAATGCTTAATATCCTTCTTTACTTCAAAGACAACTTTAGGGCCAACAAAAAAAACAGATGTTACAGTAACCATGACACACTAATAATTGTTCTTTCCCAAACGATCACCATAACTTTTTTGTTTTTATTTTCCCTTTCTTTCCTCTTTTATAACTTCAACAAAATATAATGATGAAAACATGACGGGAAAAAACCATCACACATCCATTTAACAGTTTCTTGAAGATCATATTCTTTTTGCATCAGTTTATCAAAAAAGAAAGAAAACTAAAAGGACAGACAAAAATAAAGAATATCTGGCAAGTTCTGACAAGTTTTTCAAGTGCAAGACTCACTTGTCTTTATTTTCAATTTTTAATTTTTGGAAAAATGTTCATTTACAATGTCTCCTTAGAAACAAAGGCAGTCTACCTCTGATAGTGTTGAATTTAGACTCCCTTTTCAAACCACATACGGAAAATATTCTCAAAAGTATATCAACCACGATTTCACAAAAGGCACTCATATAAGATTATAGATAATTGATTTACAGAGGCATTTGAAAAGACAACTGACTTATGAACAAATATTTCACAAAATATGACCAGTGCTCATTTACATTTTCTAAAACTGAGGGTTGCTTAATTCTGACACCCAGATAAAAAATAAGAGAACTTTCAAATGGTCATTTTGCCGCAGCAGTGATAAATTCAAAGTACATGTGTACTTTATAAGACACACATGCATTCAAATGAATATATGATGACATGTAAACTGATTTGTTCACACACTGGCAACAATGCAGACGGGACTGTTCCTTAGTTCTGATGCTGATCTATCGAACAAAGCAGCTTACGAAAAAAGCTTAGAATGCCTGTGCAGACTAGTGTTTTCTTAGTTTGATTGCCCTTGTGTATATTGCCTTAGAGTTAACTTTTTCTCTAATTTTTTTCATCTACTTCTTTTTTTCTGACCATGTTTACTGTAATACCAAATGTCGTGTTTGTGCTCACCATTTTAATACTGGGGTACTGTACAGTCTCTTATCAACTGTTGTTATTGCTCTCTTGATTCCTGATATCACTGATACCTCCTATGTTTTTATTTCTCCTCTTATTCCTTTTCTTTTTATTTGTGTAATTCTTTCCATCCACTTTTCCCCCCCTGTTCCCTGCCCTACCCTCTTTTCCATTCCCTCTACCCCCTTCTTTCCTACCCTTCATTTCTCTCTTTCTCTTTCAATTTCTTTTAATTTTTTTTAAGAGACACGACATGTAGATGAAAGTATATGGAATATGGTTCATAAATGGTACAAATATGTCTATACCTTTGTTTTTTTGCATTGTTCACATTTGTAGAATTTAAAAGTTAAAATAAAAAAAATGGTTATGAAAAGTTGAGCTGTAAGCAAAACGCTGTCATTGTGCTCTTTCAACCCCATGCTCAAAAACAACATCTGTGTTTCAAACTTAGAAATGTGAGCTTCCATTGCCTTCAGTTGTACTTCCCGATCTTGGTATATTGCCAGCATGAGTTCTTATGTATCATGTGTCTTTGTAACTTATTACACAACCCACAAAGCACACATAGATAAAACATGGTCCCAGCAAATGGACAAAGCGTCAATGACCCTGAGGTTCCTCTGCAACCAGTTCTTACATGTCGCCCCTGCTGAGCCATGGAGGCCTCCAGACTCCGGAGCCAGCCAGCAAAGATCTCGGCAGTGATGGCAGCACTGGACTGATGGCACCAGACCACTGGGAGGTCAGCCACCGCCACGCTGCGCATAGACGGCGGGCAGGCGTGGCGTGAAATGACCATTGGCTTCAGACGTTCTCCCAGTATATTGCAGCACAAAAGGACGGTCAGCCGGGGCTCCAGCATGTTCATATGCCTGTTGAAATTCTGGGAAAGACCCAAAGCACCATGGCTTTACTTTTGCAGTATTGAGTACAGACAGGGGTAGGTGCTCATAAATGTCAAAGGTTAATGACTGAACCACAAAAGTGCATCTTTTATACTCAGTAAAGATATTACAGTGCAGTATGATACATTATGGTAAAACTAGTAGTAACATTACAAAGCCTTTTTCTTTTTTTCTTTCAAAAATATGATGAAATTCATTTGGTTTGTGTCTTCAATCTTTTATTCATACATTCATGTAACAGTAGCAATTAGTTTCAAGATTGTAAACTGATCACATTGGCAGATCTATCTATCTGAGATTGTAGTTTAAACTTTAGGTTCCCAAGTTCTCTTTGTCAAAGATTTTATAAACCGCATCTTGTTTGAATTTACAAATTAATATGACCTCAAAGAATATAAATGTATTATTCTTACTTTTTTCCCTCTCTCATCAGGCACAGATGAATGACATTCTGAATAGCTTCAACTTATCCAGACATCAATGATGATCTATTTTTCAAACTCAACTCATGAATTTTATCTCAACATGCTGTTTTACAAACGATGTTTAAGATTATCGTAATTTCTGAACAAAACAAAACAGTTTTAATCATATGTCAAAAGGGGAGAACAGAATCAAGATATAAGCATTAATGATGATAAAAAAAAGAAAAAGAAAGAGAAAAAAGCAGCTCTGACATTTACTTTCTACGCATTCAAATTAACCATTTCACTAGCCTCTTCTTCTCCCTTTCTCCTTAAAAAAAAAGGAGGAAAATATCTTAATGAACAGTTCATAACGCTGATGACCACAGAACTGCAGTCCACCTCAGTCTCACTCACCTGACAGGTGGGTCCCCCCACATAGCAGCAGTCAGGCAGACACTTATAGTACAGTGTTGTTTCTGTCACAGTGAAGATGTTCTCCGGTTGATACCCTTGCACCAGAAAGGGCAGCATCTTTTGCCACATGCCCAAGAGGCTGGAGTCCTTTTCTGCTCTGATGCCTGCTGATGCCGCCTGTAATGGAAGGTCCATGGACTGCAAACAGGTTTCCAGCCATGCCATAGACAGGTTCTGGTTGACCACTTTCAATTTGGTGGTAAACTCCCTGGCTTTGTCCAGTACCATGGTCCAGGTGAGGGGCTTCACTTTAACTTTGGCAATGTCCACCCAGAGATTTATCAGCCTCTGCAGTTCATTCACAGGGGCACTTCAACTGGACGGTAACAGCGTGTGATTTTGCTACTGCTGCTAGCGGTGTCTTTCCTCTCGAAAGCTTCCTTGTATTCTCGTTTACGTCTAAGGATGTTGTTGACTGACCCTACAGAGATGTGAAACTCTGCAGCTAAAGATCTTTGACTTCTTCCCGTTGTTTCAGACACATTAATTAGACGAACTTTGTCTGCAAGAGTCAAGTCCGTTCTTACTTTTTGCTGTCTTGGCACGGAACAATCTGTCAGTTTTTTGAAAACACGCCTGTCAGAGAAACCAGGAATCCCGCTGAATGCCATTTAAAGGCATCAATCATAGATCGTCCAAAGAAAGGGCTGGGTTCTTGTCCTGAAGGAGAAGACACTGAGTTCTCCGTCTGTGGACTGCCTAATGATGCTGAAGTGCTGTCTGATGTCAGTTTTCTAGAATACATTTCTGTCATGATGTCCACCTGATTTCCAACCACAAAAGGGCCATTTGGAGGCTGTCCCAGTCGAGGAGAAGGCTGGTTATGATCAATGTCACCTTCTTCAGAGTATCTCCCATGACAATGTTCTATTCCTTCGTTTCCACTCTTCTCCATGCCAGCTGTGTCAATGGCCTTTCTTTTCACCATTTCAGTGGCATTGCTACCATCTTTGTGTGAACTGTCCACTGAATGTGACCTGCTGGCCATTGGTATGTTCCTCAGATCCATCACACTCGGGGACATGTCGGCAATGATGCAGTCCACCAGACCAGTAATGTTGTCCCCCATCTCTACAGATGAACATTGACCCATCACTGGCAAACCCTCCTCTGCTTCACAAACACCATCTCCCGTGCTGGTAGCATTATCCTCATCAGCAGTGCCACTACCCCAACCAAAAGCATTCTTTTCATCTAAAGCAGATTCATTCTCTGACAGTAAATAATGATCTGGAGCTGAAGGATGATTTTGAATCACATCTGGCTGCTTTTCTGTGTGGTTATCAACAGGGAGTACATTTTCTGTGACTTCCCTATCATCCCTTTCAAATTTAAGAGGGTAATTCTCCAATGAGTCTGCCTCACTACGGTCATTCTGTATTCTGTCTTCCATACTGAAGGAGAATGTGGTTGTAATCAGTATTACACAATATGCCACATCATGCCTCAAACAGTCTTATAAAGCTGACTGGTGCACAGATCTGAAACAGGTTAAATGGCAAAAGGGACTGTCACAAAACTGGCCTTTCAAAAATATGTGAAAAGAGAGAGAAAGACAGTGTGTGTGTGTGTGTGTGTGTGTGTGTGTGTGTGTGTGTGTGTGTGTGTGTGTGTGTGTGTGCGTGCGCATATATGTCCACATGTATATAAGTGAGCATATGGTTATTTTGTGGTTATGCTATTCTCATTCTGTCCTTCCTACACTGCCCTTAAATATCCCATCACAAGCAGCCTCATCCTGTCACAGTGTCCTGATTTCCGCTGCGTTCATCGTGACTGAAGTCTTCACAAAGCCCATGCATGGGACTACCTGCACACTGTCAACAACGTACAGTAGTTTAAAAGAGTTTAGCACAATCTTGCTCATTGAGCAATAAACAGTTCTGTTTGACATCTAATGTTTGAAAGATGTAATACTGTGGGAAAAAAGCCTACGAACTCCATCAAATCCATTTTCAATTTCCTCCTGTTAGTCCTAACAAAACCAGTACAAATCAGAAGACCTGTAAAAATTATTGTTCTTCCCAAGGGACAGAGTAATTATTTCCACAGAAGACTGTGACATTTCTTATCCATGGCCCTCTGTACAGGCATTCATGCCCCTGTCTAGAACTTTCATCACCCCTGCTTACCATCTTTCCAGAGGATTTTGAAGAATTAAAGGTGACTTAACACAAACATGTAAAATATTAAACCTAAAATCAAGTTGATTCAGAACAATTTAAAAAAAATAATTATTATTGTTCTGAAACAAAGAGGAAAGCCAACAACAATCTCCTAAAGAGTAACATCTTTAAAAAATATTTTAGTAGCATAAACTGAGAATTTAAATATAAACAGTCTACACATGTTTAAACATCTAGTAACAGGATTGCTCAACATTTTCAGAAACCTTGAACAGGTAAAAAGTAGCCAGGTAAATTCTTATATGATGAATGATACAGATGTTACACATTTTTCTTTAGATAAATCTTGAACCAACACAATTCAATGTCACTGTACAATCATATAGATGCTGTCCTTGTAGCATGTATATAAACACTTTTTTTTTCTTTCAAAACAAACTGGCATCAAAACAGCCATGCAAGTCAGCCTGTAGTACACATGATCTTGAGAACCTACTTTAGGACAGACTTGAACTTTTTTTAAGTGTTAACACTCTCCAGAATAGAGTAATTAACCTTAATTAATTTTTCAACACACATTACTATCATTACTATGCTCTAAATGGGTGTCTTATGGCTTGATAGTATATTGCAAGTATTATCACAGCAGACGACAACTGGCCTGGACAACTGCAATTGAGATTTGTCTGTCAACTCTGAGCCCATAGAAGATGAATCATAAGAAATTTGAAAACTTGGCCATTGTGTTTTGAAGAGTTCTGTCCCAAAAGGAAAAATTTTAAAAAAAGAGAGAGAAAAAACAGGTGTCCTGCAGGAATGTCTGTGCTGTGACTGCAGAGTTCTGAGAGCACAAGAAGGGGCATTGCATTTGTGTGATAGCATTAATTAAAGCCACCTACTGGGCTACCAAGGACAACATTTGTGGTCAGGTCACAAACCAGAGAGGGAGGTGACCATGCTCTCGGTCAGACTGGACCCTTCTTGCACAGTGCTATTTTCACTGTTCTTGGTTTAGGTAAACGTTTTGATCCACTCTCACTTCACCATGTCATGTCTGGGCCTCAAGTGCTCTGTAGTTTGTGAGAACAGCGTGTTCACATTTCCAGGAAAACACACACACACACACACACACACACACACACACACACACACACAAAGAGAGAGAGAGAGAGGAGGTAAACTGTTCAAATAGCCGTTGTGTTCACAAGACGGAAAATACAAAAGAGGGAGAAGGAGTCGGAGGTCAAAGGGGTGGCAGGGGTGGGGGTGGGTGGTGGGGAGGATGTGGGACACGGAGAATGGAGATGGGGGCATGCAATGAGAGGGTATCGCCCAAGTTAATTGATGAGAATATTTCTATCCTGTCAAAGAAAACTGGGTTACTCTCTTCAGTTTTATTGTTACAGGGAGGTGAAGGGAGATGGGTGGGAGGAGGTGCAGGTGAGATAATATAAGGAAGGAATAGCCTGAATGTTATCTCAATAAAAGCCCTCTCTCTCCACCTTCAGCAACATTATCTCCTATTCATCACTGCCTGGAAATAACATGTTGAAAACCGTTTTGCTTTGTGAATGAGAACGTTGAGTATGAATATATATATGCATGAGTACTTGAATATGACTGCCTCATGAATCACTGTTGCTTCCCCCTCAGGTTATGCTGCTGCTATTATTTTGGAGGCACCTTTTTGCATAGGACATATTATTAGCAACATGGTGTGGGTGTGTGTGTGTGTGTGTGTGTGTGTGAGGGAGCAACACTGTCTGACAGATTTTGTGTGTATGTATGTTTTCTTTCAGGCAAACATGGATTATAACTCTTCATATTTTGATCAATTGTATATTGAGTCATTGTGTTCATGAGTTAGTATTCTTAATCCCTGAGGGGACAAGGGCCAAATAATAGGATAAATCTGCTCGCTATCTCTTGCCAATTGGAATATTGTTAATCGATCTTCCTCCAGACGGGTGGGGAATGTGAGTGGGGGTACGAGCGGGGTGGGGTATGGTCCAGAAGAAACTTGGTAGAAATGTTAATGTTTTTACTAATTCAGTTCGACTGCAAACAAAATCCGCGAGCTCCTAGTTACTAGGCCTAGTTCAAAAACCCTCCTTTGAGCCGACGTCATAGATTGGCGCTCTCACTCTAGCCCTTACTGTTGAGCGCCAATCAACAAAATCGACACAAATTAGGCATAAGGGAGCTTCTAAACAACGGATTTGAGGATGATTTTCTTTAAAACTAAAACGCAAAAATGTCATGTGACGGCAAGTTTGATGAAAGCGCCAGCTAACTCACCCCAGTAGTACAATAGCATCAGCAGCTCTTCTCCGTCGGAAGTTATTGTCACTGGCCATGCCTAATTATACGTTCGATCGAAGAAAACTTTAAAGCAAAAGTATTCTGCCAAGAGCAGTGGCTCGCTACTTTCGTCATATCTTTTTCTTCTATTGAGGGCCCATGATCAATCTGTGGATCAGTCTAGCGCCTGTTTTAATTGTGACTTATTCTCATAAATTACCATTCTTAAATAGTGTGTTTGAATGAAAAGCTTAAGTTAGGCTTTCAACCACACTATTCAAACAATTGGCCTATCCCCCCCCCCCCCCCCCCCCCCCCCCCACTTCCTCGCCCACCTCCCAATTCCAATCCCTCCTTCCCCCACACCCACCCCCTTGGCTCCACTACCTCCTTCCACACCCCTAGCTTATTCTGCACTCCCCTTGCCTTGCTTCCCGCTTCCTTATCCATCCTTTCCCCTCATGTGTCCGTCCCAGACGATAGGCCCAAATGTCCAACCCTTCCCAAGTTGTCGTCCCCCCCCCCCCCCCCCCAGTGCATACAACCCCCACCCCCCAATCTGCCCCCATCCACACCCCCATCCTCATTTCCACTCGGCAATACCGCCTAAAAACACACACACACACACACACACGCACGCACGCACACACACACCTTAGCGTTATTAGTTTACATATTTTACAGCACCAATCTTCACACACACACACACACACACACACACACACACACACTCTCTCTCTCTCTCTCTCTCTCTCTCTCTCTCTCTCTCTCTCTCTCTCTCTCTCGTCCCGTATTCTTGTCATCCCTTTCACTACACTGTGTAGCAGATTTTTTTTTTTTTTTTTTTTTTTCATGCGATGATGTGATGTGCCCCTTACAGCAACATTATGGGGTATTTTGATGCAGTTACAACACTGAACACAACAGCAGTCCTCTCCTTTTCCCCGCTTGGTATATGCTGGCATCCATTAATTTTGTCTCGAGAGACAATAGTGTTGTGCCACGGATCAGTCAGTTGTGAAGTTGCAGCGCCTGTTGTGGCTGAAGAGCCCAATCCTTGAGAGGCAGACTCTGTTGCAGTTGCTGCAGGTGAAGTCTCGATCCTGAGCGTATGTGGGTGCCGACGCAATTCTTTGCCGTCTGTGGCGCTTCCGTTCTTCCCACTGGGCCTCTCTCCTCTGCTCTTCTTGCTTGATGCCAGCCTTGATGGTGGACCGCAAGCTGACCCAGTCTGAAGCTGCTGTCTCCAGGTCTGCTGAGTCAAGGCTGCCTGCCCTGAGGTCACGCTTGCATACACCCTTGTGGCATAGGGCGGGCCGTCCTGTGGGTCTGGAGCCTGTAGCCAGTTCACTGTACTGCATGTTCCGTGGGATGCGACTGTCATCCATGCGGCTGACATGGCCAAGCCAGCGTAGGCGTTTCTGTGTCAGCATGGCGAACATGCTAGGCATCCCTGCCTGGGTCGGGATGTCCTTGTTAGACATGCGGTCCTGACAAGTGATGCCCAGGAGTCTTCTGAGGCAGTGCAGGTGGAAGGCGTTCAGTCTGCATTCTTGTTGAGAGTACAGGGTCCATGCTTCGCTTCCGTATACAAGAGCGCTAAACACGTCCGCTCAGTACACTTTCATCTTGGTGTTTGATGTTGGTGTGGTGTTGTCGCAAACCCTCTTCGCTAAACAGGCTATTGCTGTTGCTGCTTCGCCCATCCGCACATTCAGCTTGGCATCCAAAGAGAGGCTGCTGGAGATGGTGGAGCCCAGGTAAGTTTAGTCATCGACCATTTAAAGGATGTGATTGCCAATGGAGATGCGGGGAGTGATGCTGACGTCTTGGCCCATGATGTTTGTCTTCTTTAGGCTGATTGTGAGGCCGAACTCGGTGCAGGCATCAGCAAAGCAGGTGACAAGCCATTGTAGTACCTCCATGGTGTGGGCAGTGAGGGCAGTGTCATCTGCAGAGAGCATCTCCCTTCCACACCTTCATCTTTGCTCGGAGGCATGCCAGGTTGAAGAGGCTTTCGTCACTCCTAGTGTGGAGGAAGATGCCGTCTTCAGACTATCAGGCAGCAGCAGGGAGAAGAAGACGCTGAAGAGTGTCAGAGTGAGCATGCACCCTTGTTTGACACCGCTCTTGATTGGGAAGGGGTCTGAAGATGGATAGTCGTACTGGACAGTGTCATTCATGTTGTCATGGAAGGACATGACCAGCTTCAGAAGCTTAGGTCGAATGCCTTGGTCAGGTCGATAAAGGCTATGAACATGGGTTGTCTCTGCTCACGGCACTTCTCTTGTAGCTGCCTCAAGGAGAATCTCATGTCAACCATCGACCTCATTGCTCTGAAGCCACACTGTGCCTCTGGGTCCACTCATTAGATGAGTAACGCCTGAGCTTACACCAATACACTCTGGGCTTAAACCCCATAACTGCTGTCTCCTGTGTTGTTTCTGTCGCTGGGACAGCGGCACTGATGTGACCACACCAGGGTGCAGGCCTGGGCGAAGTGTATGGAGATCCTGGGGTGCCCAATCGCCAGAATCCCCGCCCCCTCCCTACTCGGCCTTGCTGGCAGAATCCATCGGAAAGGACAAGCCAGTACAATATGGTGCCAGCGCAGCTGCAGGTGTTGCTGGAAGGTGTCGAAGTGTGTTGACCAACTGCCTTAGGGGCTCCACTCCAGATTTTCTTTCAGGGTTTACTCCCTTACCCTTTGTCTCTCCCAAGACGTCCACAAGGTAGAGAAGCTATCTGACTATAGCTGGGAGTCTAGTTCATGGGCACCAGGGCGTATCCACACACTTGAGGGCCTGTATGCCACACGTCTGGGTACAGACTTCCTCCGAATCCCTTGTAGTTTAGCCTGAGTCCGTAAGGTCCCAGTTGACGTGTGTCACCATGAGGAGGCACTACACAGGGCTTGCTGGTGGAGAGGCTATATACTGACAGTGAAAGACTGACGCATTCTGCTCCCCTTTTCGCCGACTAGTACTGCTGCTTGCACCACTTGGTACAATGTCACAGGTAAGGTCGCCGTCATGCTCCCTTCCTCATCATACCAGATTTTTTTGTTTTTTTTTGTTTGTTTGTTTGTTTGGTTTTTTGTTTTGTTTTTTACCCCCGTGAACTGGTGGGCTGTTTTGTTGCCGTGCGTGTCGGCACGTGTTACGCACGTGGCAAACGGTGTAACTTTGTTCATTGGCAAAAAGGCTGTAAACAAGGCTGTAAACTGCCAAGTTCTGGGAGATTAGCATCTTTGATCCAAAATGTACAATGCTATACAGCACATGTTGAGAAATGCCTGTCTCCTTCCAGATGACTTACCACGACTACCTCCACCACCAGCTCCCCCCTCCCCTCCCAACTTTCGTAATAGTCATTTTCAGAGTGTAATACTCAACAGTGGTGTATGCTAAGGAGAAGAATGTTTATCTCTCCTTTTCTAGATTCTGTATCTCAAGTTTCACTGACTGTTTCAGAAGAAATACGTAAGTGGAATCTAGTTTATACTATTATAGGTCTTGAGACTATGCATTGTTTGTATTTATGACTTATATCTTAATAGGATAACTTTATGCCAATACTTGGTAAAATCTGTCAAGCTGATTATTGAATACTGTTGAGTGTCTTGATGCTTTGTAATAGTTGACTAATTAATCTGCGTGCTTGGACTAAGTGTAGTCTATTCCAGAACCTAAAAACACCACCTGAGTATTTGACAACCCTTCAAATGTTTAGCAGTCTCTTTCTGTCTCACACCATTTCATAAAATCTACTCAAAACCCTCTCACGCCACTTCATAAAATCCACTAAAAACCTGGGTGAAAATAAAAAACCAAAGTGGAGACAGAATATTAAAGGTAATACATTTATGTCAGTCTCACTTACGCCAGTTGAGACCTCACACGTTTCTGAAAGTTTAGAGACAAATGTGAGGTCACATCAAGCTGGAATCTTAGCCATTCACCTACAAACAAGATTTTGTAACCTCTACAAAACCTTTGACCCCATTACGTCCACAACAACTGGCCCAGCACAGGAACGAGCTACTCCCGTGGCCACGCGGAAAAACCGACTAAGCAGACCTACATTTAGTGATCACGTCAACAAACAGGAGCTAGATCTGCGCTCCTCTCCTCCTTTCGTGCAACCCCAAAACAAGATAGGTTCTCGTGTACCCACTGGCCTCAACTTCAAATCAATGAAACTTTCCCTCTCTTTATGAATAGATAAAGTGGAAAAAGGCCAGCCCAAACGAAGTTGTCACAGTTGTGTGTGTGTGTGTGCGAGAGAGAGAGAGAGAGAGAGAGAGAGAGAGAGAGAGAGAGGAGGAGAGTGCGCGCGCGCCGGAGTCGTGTGTTCATGTACGTGTGTCATACAGTGTCAGTGTCTCAGTGCGCGTGCGCGCGCGCGCGCGCGCGCGCGTGTGTGTGTGTGTGTGCGCGCGCGCGTGCGTGCGTGCGTGCGTGTGGTGTGTGTGTGTGTGTGTGTGCGTGTGCCGGGGTGTAATGTTTGATGTGTCACACAGTGTGTGTGTGTGTGTGTGTGTGTGTGTGTGTGTTTTCATGGCATCCTAACTGTAAAGTCGCGGTTATGGATAATCGTGTGCAAAGGCGCTAAATATTGCCTGGCTCTAAAGAAGAAAAAGGAGGGCTAAAATGTCAGTCGTGGCCTGAAGGTTGTGATTTCACTACAGCTCAAAATGGGTGTCAGTGTTTGCGTTCATGGTGACAGTCAATGTCACATCAGCTCTGTGACTGACTACTTGTAGATCACTGAGCTGGAACGCGTGCACACAGTTTCAGGTTTAGTTTCTTCAAGATGTGCGGATTAGTAAGCTTACACATACGTTACACCACATGTGCTAAGTTTCGAGACCACACTGCGCACGATTTAAAGCTGATGGAGTAGAAAGAAACTCGTGGAGAGCGTGGCAGCAGAGAGTCCTCAGAAGAGAAGCCCCCTTCAAGCAAGTGTTTCGGCCCTTATCTCCTGACACTCTAGGGGGTTGGGCCACATCCGGTTCATGACTCCGGATGTCCCTCTGCTGCCCCTTTTTTTTCCCATCTTGGGACGAGCCATGGCTGGGATTCGAACCCATGACCCTCTGGACATGCTCATTTTCCACTTAATGACTCGCGCTTTAACCACTGAGCCACGGGGACACCTGATATTTGTAGGGAAATTAAGCCTTATGAAGTTCACTTTTGTTCCTCCTTGACCAGATCCAGCTTGAACACCTCTCTGCCGCTTCTGCCATTGCTTTCAGGGCTCTGGTTTTTTCCTTCCCTGCAACTGAGAGCTGTTTCATGAGGCTGTATGCAGACGTTCCTACAAACCCCCTAGCTCCAATTTCTGCAGTGAGGACTTTGACCTGATAGCCTTCTCTCCTCAGGCTGTTTGCCAGATCAGCATACTTTTCAGTCTTGTAGATTTGAGCTGCCTCCATTCTGTTCTCATATGGCACCGTGAGCTCGATCATGATCAGCTGCTTGGTTGACTTAGAGTGGACTACTATGTCTGGTCTCATGCCACTCTTGCTGATGATCTCTGGGTGACTCTTCCATTCTGGGAGGTCTGCAGTGCACTCCCAGTCATCTGCCCCGTCCAGCAGACTCTGCCTGCATGTTTCGAGTGGCACTGTTGTTCTTGGCCATGATTTGCTGCCTCCTGCCGTGAAGAATGTTGCGGGTGCTTTTGGATAATGAATTAATGACTATGTCGAGACAGTTTAAGAAAAGGAACTTATGGCTACAACTTAGCAGATGCCTAACCAACGCAGCAGTCCAAAGCGTTGGTCAGATCTTGGGTACCTACCCAACGGTGTTTGTACCATTGTACACGTGTGTATGTGGTGATTGTACACGCGTGTGTGTGTGTGTGTGTGTGTGTGTGTGTGTGTGTGTGTGTGTGTGTGTGTGTGTGTGCATGAATGCGTGGATACGGGCCCATGTGTGCGCGGAACACACACACACACACACACACACACACACACACACACACACACACACAGGCCCCATCAACACACACTTAAGCGAATTGCATGTTCACAGAGACAGGATTCAATCTACTGTTACGAAGAACTCACTATGGATGTCCGCAACAACACTTTACCATTTTGATGTCATATGAAACAATGATAACGTGTTTTGTGTTGTCCGGATAGCTGGTCAACACCGGAACAAAGTCATTGCGCACTCTGTCATTTGCATTGTTTAGGTAACAACGTAGGAGTATGATAAAACTCAGCTGACTTGGCAAACGTTGATAAGCTTCTGGAATAGGAAAATGACATCACATGTCGAAAGAATCTTAAAATAGATACCGCACTGAGAGCAATAATTATACCGAGAAAGATTTGACCCCTTATACAAGTGGCCATTAAAGCTGTTCAGCGTTTCAATTGACGCAAGTTCGGTATCTTTTTTTGGTAACTGACATCACTTCCAGAAGCTTCGCTGAGTTGTGTTTTCAACCAATGAAACGTACCCAAAGAAGTCACATGGTACGTTCTTGCCGAGGATTTATGCAGACCGTTGCGCGCAACACGGCAGACGAAGCACAGCTTCAAACGACCAACACGACAAGTTCCGTACGTTTTTCTGAAAGATCCCGTTATCACGACAAGCTTGAAGGTGAGTGAAAGTTACTTTATAAAAAGCTATACTGTGTTAGGGTTATTCGTTTTAGAAAATCGACGAGGTAAAGTATGTATGTAAGAAGGCCCCAGCCTTCGTAGTTTAGAAAAATTGAAGAACATTTCAGTTCACCGTACACAACCGGTCTGAACAGGACAAAGGCGACAAAAACAAGAGCACTCGGTCTTCATAGCCTGCGTATCAAGTGTACAAAGTGTGGAGGGCAGAAGGGTGTAGGTTTGGAAGTTTTTGTTAACAATAGCTGGTAAAACAGAGTGTAAAGTTAAATTATACACATTTCCCCAGTTGTAGTTATTTTTTTTTTTTTTGACCTGTTGCCAGCTTGGCGTCTGGACAATCTCGTCCCAGCGACACAACATCGTCGAACTCGAAGTGACTGCGATTTTCAGATTCGACTTAGGCGTATTCGGAGGCAAAGATTCCCCTCCTCTGTTTTTGTTGGCTCGATTTTTGAGATTGTGACATTTTGAATGTGACATCGTAAACTAACTAGCCAAATGCGAGTTCAGTTCAGCTGGAAAAGTTTTAATTGGAGAAATGACAAATAAAATGCCCAAATAAATTATACATGCAACAGGCTTGCTATCTGGTTCAACCCAGATTTGGAAACTGTAGGCGAAGGACAGTGATGGTGACATTGTTTGACCTTGCAAGAATTGTATTGCTCAATCACAGAACATATGTTATAACCACAAGCAGTAAAATACAACATGAGCAAAGAAACCAAGGTTGTCCATAAGAGGTGATTACCAAAAAGTATCTTCTGTTATTAAGTAATGATTATGGTGAAAAGCAACTGGTGTACAATTTGAAAAAAGAAAATTATCACAAGCACACTTGCAAAAAGGGTGGGGACTGACAAAGATAATGTTCAGACAGCGAATAACCAGTTATTTTTTTCCACTTACAAACTTGCATATGACTACTACAATTGTGGCAACTTATATGTATACCATTGCCTTTGCCTTTTGTGAGCATTTCATTTTTTTGTGTTGGGGGAGGGGTGGAGGGGGGGGGAAGGCATGTAAGTGTGGATGACTAAGATTGTGATGTGGGTATTTGCTTGTCTAAGCATGTGTGTGTGTGTGTGTGTGTCATTCATTGTGACTTAGGATGTATTTGTGTAGTAAATTTTTCTTTTTATGCTTTAGTTGGTTGTGAAATGATGATTTTTGTAGCGGCCATTTGTGTATGAAAAAAATTAGATGATGTGGCCTGTCAAGTTTCTGCAGGCATGGGAAATGGGTATCTTTTCTTTTTGATTCTTTTTTCCATTTACCTTAATGACTAAAACATGTTAGAACATCGTATTGTAGATGCAAGTGATGCCATGAGAGAAACGGCACAAGAGACAGAATGTGACTCGTTTCACCAATGATCCCCCCAATACAGGGTTATAAAAAAAAAAAAAAAAAATTGTTTAACCCTTAAGAATTCTATGGAAAAACTGGGATGATAAAAAGGAATTACCTTGTGATTATCAGAGTGAGCAAAAATAGACAATATTGCCGTTTTGTCAAGGGGATCAGTTTGATGCAACATGCAAATCTGAGTGGATGACTGTGCTCTTGGTGTACACATTGAGAATTGTGGCCTACTACAGTACTGATGATTTTTTTTTTTTTAACCTGTCTCTGTACATTTCAGTATTGCTATTATCAGCACTAGTAATATTAGTGTTACGATTTTTATGATTGTTGAATTTCTTATTTTGTTTATTTTTGCTTGTGGTAAAATGAGACAGGGAGACTTGAAAAAGTTGGAGATTTAAGCTGACAAATCACTGCACTGAGTGTTAGCAAGGTTTGCGGTGGAGTGGGAGAGACCGCAAATGTATTTTTGAATGGAATGTTTTAAGTATACACACACACACACACACACACACACACACACACACACACACCGAACACAAATAAATGCACACAAACACACACACACACACACACACACATGTATTCATATAATTATATATGTATATGTATGTGTCTTTGTTTTTAAAACATATTTGTTTTGTCCTGTTGCTGTTTTTTTTTCTTTTATTGTTATGCCCTGCATTCCAAAATACCTCTCTTGACCTAATGGACCCCATCCCTCAAAGTCCATGTTATCAACACATAAAAATAATTATGTATACCTGCTATTTTTCAGATGCAGATCTTCGTAAAGACACTCACAGGCAAGACCATCACTCTTGAGGTGGAGCCTTCAGACACTATTGAGAATGTAAAAGCCAAGATCCAGGACAAAGAAGGCATTCCCCCAGATCAGCAGCGTCTGATCTTTGCCGGGAAACAGCTGGAAGATGGACGCACTCTGTCAGACTACAACATCCAGAAAGAGTCCACCCTCCACCTGGTTCTTCGTCTGCGCGGTGGCATGCAGATCTTCGTGAAGACCCTCACTGGCAAGACCATTACCCTGGAAGTAGAGCCGTCAGACACTATTGAGAATGTAAAAGCCAAGATCCAGGACAAAGAAGGCATCCCTCCAGACCAGCAGCGTCTGATCTTCGCCGGCAAACAGCTGGAAGATGGACGCACTCTTTCTGACTACAACATCCAGAAAGAGTCCACCCTCCACCTGGTTCTTCGTCTGCGTGGTGGCATGCAGATCTTCGTGAAGACCCTCACCGGCAAGACCATTACCCTGGAAGTGGAGCCTTCAGACACCATTGAAAATGTTAAGGCCAAGATCCAGGACAAAGAAGGCATCCCTCCAGACCAGCAACGTCTGATCTTTGCTGGAAAGCAGCTTGAAGATGGACGCACTCTTTCTGACTACAACATCCAGAAAGAGTCCACCCTC
The DNA here is from genome assembly GCA_033310375.1 of Conus canariensis. Lineage (NCBI taxonomy): Eukaryota > Metazoa > Mollusca > Gastropoda > Neogastropoda > Conidae > Conus > Conus canariensis. The sequence goes on along the minus strand of CM065722.1, from coordinate 48,899,448 downwards.
CACCTGGTTCTTCGTCTGCGTGGTGGCATGCAGATCTTCGTGAAGACCCTCACCGGCAAGACCATTACCCTGGAAGTGGAGCCTTCAGACACCATTAGAGAATGTGAAGGCCAAGATCCAGGACAAAGAAGGCATTCCCCCAGACCAGCAACGTCTGATCTTTGCCGGCAAACAGCTGGAAGATGGACGCACTCTTTCTGACTACAACATCCAGAAAGAGTCCACCCTCCACTGGTTCTTCGTCTGCGTGGTGGCATGCAGATCTTCGTGAAGACCCTCACCGGCAAGACCATTACCCCGGAAGTGGACCTTCAGACACCATTGAAAATGTTAAGGCCAAGATCCAGGACAAAGAAGGCATCCCTCCAGACCAGCAACGTCTGATCTTTGCTGGAAAGCAACTTGAAGATGGACGCACTCTTTCTGACTACAACATCCAGAAAGAGTCCACCCTCCACCTGGTTCTTCGTCTGCGTGGTGGCATGCAGATCTTCGTGAAGACCTCACCGGCAAGACCATTACCCTGGAAGTGGAGCCTTCAGACACCATAGAAAATGTAAAGCCAAGATCCAGGACAAGAAGGCATTCCCCAGACCAGCAACGTCTGATCTTTGCCGGCAAACAGCTGGAAGATGGACGCACTCTTTCTGACTACAACATCAGAAAGAGTCCACCCTCCACCTGGTTCTTCGTCTGCGTGGTGGCATGCAGATCTTCGTGAAGACCCTCACCGGCAAGACCATTACCTGGAAGTGGAGCCTTCAGACACCATAGAGAATGTGAAAGCCAAGATCCAGGACAAAGAAGGCATCCCTCCAGACCAGCAGCGTCTGATCTTTGCTGGGAAACAGCTGGAAGATGGACGCACTCTTTCTGACTACAACATCCAGAAAGAGTCCACCCTCCACCTGGTTCTTCGCCTGCGTGGTGGCATGCAGATCTTCGTGAAAGACCCTCACTGGCAAGACCATTACCCTGGAAGTGGAGCCTTCAGACACTATTGAGAATGTAAAAGCCAAGATCCAGGACAAAGAAGGCATTCCCTCCAGACCAGCAGCGTCTGATCTTCGCCGGCAAACAGCTTGAAGATGGACGCACTCTTTCTGACTACAACATCCAGAAAGAGTCCACCCTCCACTGGTTCTTCGTCTGCGTGGTGGCATGCAGATCTTCGTGAAGACCCTCACCGGCAAGACCATTACCCTGGAAGTGAGCCTTCAGACACCATTGAAAATGTTAAGGCCAAGATCCAGGACAAAGAAGGCATCCCTCCAGACCAGCAACGTCTGATCTTTGCTGGAAGCAGCTTGAAGATGGACGCACTCTTTCTGACTACAACATCCAGAAAGAGTCCACCCTCCACCTGGTTCTTCGTCTGCGTGGTGGCATGCAGATCTTCGTGAAGACCCTCACCGGCAAGACCATTACCCTGGAAGTGGAGCCTTCAGACACCATAGAGAATGTAAAAGCCAAGATCCAGGACAAAGAAGGCATTCCCCCAGATCAGCAGCGTCTGATCTTTGCCGGCAAACAGCTGGAAGATGGACGCACTCTTTCTGACTACAACATTCAGAAAGAGTCTACACTTCATCTGGTTCTTCGTCTCCGTGGTGGATGTTAAAATGTGGCATTGACATTGATTTTGACCTGCTGTTGGACTGGTGACCTATTTCTCTTGGGTAGTGCAAGTTACAGACAATTTGAATGTAATGAGTTTTTACAAACTTACAGATTCCAGTTAAATGTAAAGAACAAAAATGGAAATCTGATTTTCTATGTCATGGTTTACTCAAAAGAAAACTGGTTTATGATCCAGAAAGTAAAGGTGGAAATTGAGAGATTCTGTTGTTTCTTGGAAAAGTGTGTGTGTGTGTGTGTGTGTGTGTGTGTGTGTGGTGTGTGTGTAGGAGGTTTGATGCATATTCATTCTTGCCTTCTAATCTAAGTCTTAAAAATGTTAAGATTAACACAACAAACATGGTTAAAAAAGTAAAGCAAAAGAAAAATTTGCAAGTATCTGTGCCAGCCACTGATGGCTGCTCCACTTCGATGATTTTGCAAGGTCATTACCAGTACCACATATTCAGCGCTTTTGTTTGTTGTTGACTTGAGGCACTGATGGCTGAGCCATTTCATCTGATAGTTGAGGCTGATAACTTGAGTATGATCATGAATGGATAGCTGCAGCCTTATTTTAAATAAATGACTCGTATGGAACCTTCCTTTCAACTTGTCAATCCCATTTACTAAATTTCATGATGAAAAAAACATGCTACCTGAATGATGCACAAAACGGGGTAGAAAAATTATTGGGAATTAAAAAGAAAATACACATGAGATTTCAATGGTGCTTTTCTCAGCTGTTCCTCAAAGAAATCCCAAAGACATGATCATTTACTGGATTATACAGGGTGTTCAAGTGGTGATCCTCTACCACTTTGGTGAATGGGTCTTCTATCAGTGCCTTTGCAAAAGATAAATTCTTTGTCACATTTTGTAGTGCTTATGTACAGGCCCTGCTAAACAAGGAGCTGATGAACGTGATATGTTGAAGTAAAGCTGATGTCATATAGCTGCTTCCATTCAATTCACCAAACTGAAATGTTTGTAGTCAGTTTTGTATACTATTGGATACTACAACTTCATGGGATCGGATGTGGAATTTTAAATGAAATCATGACCAGTAATGAGACGGTGACTTTGAATCACTATACAGTACAACTTGAACCCATCTCTCTCTCTCTCTATCACTTGCATACATACATTTGAATGATGTACAAGTGGGATAAGCACATGGTTTATCAATTACATACATTCCAACAAAAAATTGTTATGGATAATTCCATATCGCATTAAAATTCAGTGCATGTGCTGGTAATGCTACCTCTCCACTAATTCGTACAAATGAGCAGTATACCTTACATTTTGAATGATAGCATGATCGTTTCATGCAATTTACTATTTTCATTTAATTGTTGCTCAAAGCTTGCTCTTGATGGCTTTGGAGAAAAGGAACCAAGAATCAAGTTTGTATAAAGACATACGTGGAATTTCCCAACAGCTTCACGGAAGGTTCTGCCCTTCTGATGTAGATGTCATGAGTTGAACATTACAGAGATCATTAAGTTGTGCAAAATATACACAGGTAACACAAAAAGAACATTAATCCAAACAGGTCTGCGTAATTCAGTGTTTACGTTCATATGTTACGTTCATATGTTACAAAGAGCAAGTTTTACAGATTGGGAAAAAGAATCATTTCAAATAAGATGTCATGAAAAAGGGTGGTGACACTTTACAATGGTAGCCTAAAATCTCACCTTTGACCAAGAAAATAGTTTTCATGAACCAGTAAATGGAGCCGCTAGGTAGATCGCACATAACTTTGTTCTTTTAACAGCTAAACAAGAGAGAGTTCACCAATTTTGACTCTTATGCCTTGAATACACACTATCAATAGTGTTTTACAAATGACACAAAAGTTCTCTTTGTTTTCTTTAATAGAAGGTGCATGAGCAGCTAGTCCACAGGCAGATGCCAATCTTGTCATTTACATGGATTTCACTGGGTGGCAACAAACGTCCCAAAACTGAAGAGGAGGAAAGGACCATCAATAGCACATGCACACAGGTGTACACATGCAGACATGTACACACACCACACACACACACAAACACACACACACACACCTCATTGACTTAATAACTTTTTATACATCCAAACAAAACAAGTTGAGACAGAAAGCAGAACAAACAAAAAAAAAGAAAACGAAGGAAAGCAAAAAAAGGTGGCCCTACATCATGTTTCCACATCTTACACTACTTTATTCAGATCAGTAACAAGCCACAGTAATTGTGAAATCACTAGCTGAAATACATGTACACAGAAGATGTACAGTCTTCCCACTGTTCTCCACCATCTTGTACCCCATGTATGCATCCTTGCACACATTTATATATCAGTGCATGATGTATACATGCTCATACATGCATGCACACAGACATTCACTTGCTCACTTACATGTACACAAAGTGAGTGTAATGGAGTGGGATAGAAAAAGAGTAGAGGACAGAGGGTAAGAGCGACAAAAAACTGACATTAACATACTCTGTTGGCATCAGTTTTTTCCCCATCAGTATATGTGTAGTACATGAAACAACACAACAGATTGGGCTTGAGTATAAAGAAAAATATGTCCAAAGACATTAGTAATTTACCTTTGCTGTATGTCAAGGGCATTAAATGTCAAAAGTCATGATTTTCACTTGATAACTGAGTAAGCTATTTTCATACAGATAAATGGCTTTGTCACGAACACGTGGCATCACATCTGTTCCAAAAATCCTGAGATAAGTGCTCACCATGCTGACTAAACTTGTCATGGTCAGGGTAGTGCTCCATTGCAGACTGTGCCACATCTCTATGAGCTGTATTCTGGTGACACAGGCAAGACCTGCCATCAGTCATAGTGGATGGAAGGTTGGCTGCACCACCCGTCATTAACCTCTCTCATCAACGACCTTCAAGAGAATTTGCCACCTCTCTCTTGGCACTCCCTGGTATGCCACTTCCGGGTGTCAGAGCCATTTATGTTGTGGATTTTTCAGCCATGACTGGCTCATACCAAGAACCGAGTTTGCAGTGGGGTCTTTTGGGAAGACTGGAACTGCAAGGGGTCCACGGGGCCAGACCGAAATGCATAGGGGTAATGCCCCTGGAGAAGCATAGAATATGAGGTGAAAAAAAACGAAAAAAAAAAAAAAACCCTCAACAACAAAACTGATGCAATATACATGCTGGCAGTACTTAAAGAAAATGTGCATCTGTGAAACCTACAAGGTAGGATTGTGAAGTATTAACGATTCTTTCTTTACAGCGTGTAGGTCTGAGGTCCAAGTGATTTCAAGGATTAGAGGGTACTAAAAGCAGAGATTGTTTACAATGAGTAAAAAAAGTAGAGAAAAAAGATTTGTGTGTACATAAGACTGGAACCACATGGGGTCCACGGGGCCAGACCGAGATGCATAGGGGTAATGCCTCTGAAGTAGCATAGAATATGAGGGGGAAAAAAACGAAAAAAAAACACCCAAAAACCTCAACAACAAAACTGATGCAATATATATGCTGGCAGTACTTTAAGAAAATGTGCATCTGTGAAACCTACAAGGTAGGATTGTGAAGTATTAATGATTCTTTCTTTACAGCGTGTAGGTCTGAGGTCCAAGTGATATCAAGGATTAGAGGGTACTAAAAGCAGAGATTGTTTACAATGAGTAAAAAAAGTAGAGAAAAAAGATTTGTGTGTACATAAGACTGGAACCGCATGGGGTCCACGGGGCCAGACCGAGATGCATAAGGGTAATGCCTTTGAAGCAGCATAGAATATGAGGGGGGGGGGGGGGGGGGGGGAATGAAAAAAAACCCCAGAAACCTCAACAACAAAACTGATGCAATATACATGCTGGCAGTACTTATAAGAAAATGTGCATCTGTGAAACCTACAAGGTAGGATTGTGAAGTATTAACGATTCTTTCTTTACAGCGTGTAGGTCTGAGGTCCAAGTGATATCAAGGATTAGAGGGTACTAAAAGCAGAGATTGTTTACAATGAGTTAAAAAGATGAGAAAAAAGATTTGTGTGTACATAAAGAATTGCCAAGTAGCTATTGGGGCAAAATTTCAGGTCATAGTGATGACAATAATTTTTTTTCTTTTTCTTCTTCTTTTGTGTGTGTGTGTGAATATCTAAATCGAAAAAAGGTTCTGTCTGGCCCATGAACCACGGTAAAGGTTTACTAATTAATACTGTTCTAATGATGCGGGCAGTTTTTCTCATCCAGGAACGGTATTTACCACCAACCAGTGAAATCAACCCACTGGCAGCGTGACTTGTAATCGCCACCGAAAAGTAATGGGACTGTTGTCACAACGAAGAGCATGTTTGTGTTAAAGATTGATACCGTGTTAAGAATGATAATTTTCACGGGCAAATGTTAAGTTTTGCTCCTCAATTTTCGTACGCACCACTTACTTACATTGCGTCGACAAGGTGGTGAATGCGCACGCGCAATGTCTTTGTTTATCCGTTTCGAACGAGTTCGAAAAGTGGTGACAGCGGTATCGAGATGCGCAAAGTGGAAAATGGGGGCGCAGATTTGACATGTGCCTTTCCTGTTTTGTTCGATCCCACCCCTGTTTTTTCCCCCCAGCAAATGAATAACCCTGAGTGCAGTTTAGCGCTATGATACTGAAGTAAACTGACTATCTTTTTTTGGTAACTGACATCACTTCCAGGAGTTCTTCGAGTTTTTGTTTTCAACCTATGAAACGTATCCATGGAAGTCACACGGTACACGTGCAGACCGTGGCATGCACATAACCTGACAAAGCAGACCAACTCTTAAAATTTTGGACGTTTTTAAGATCCCGTGAAAACGACAAGCTTGAAGGTCAGTGAAACTTAAGTGAGAGCAATCCATTGTTGGAAAGCTAGGTGAACAGAAAATTGGGAGCCGGAATAGCTCAGTTGACAGAGCGCCGGACTCGTAATCTTGGGGTTGCGGGTTCGAAACTCCGCCGGGCCGTTTCGGTAAAGGGGGATTTTTCCCTCGGAGTCAACATTGGTTCCGACTCCATTTCCCCGTACATCCTTCGAATGAGACTATAAACCGAGATTCTGTGTGTGAACGCACGCATAACATCTTGCACACACGTAAAATCCTATCACCAACTTTCGGAAGAGAAGGCCAGTTTGGCCGTTGGCATGGATGACACGTTACACATAGCATGCACCTTCCCCGAAGCTGCCTTTATGGCGGGATAAAAAATGGTCATACATACAAAAGTGTCAGAATAATCAACTTGATGATTGTGGACACTCTACGGAAAGAAGAAAAGAAGAAGACAGACCGATGATTTTACACACAAAATAAGCCACCCGCAGGATTTTCTATGCTATTGTGGTTTTGTGGTATGTACAGCATCGCAGCTGCATCCCTTGGCAATGTCATGATGATGACGTCTGTTTAGAAGATTTTGCATGTGTTGCAGATAGAAACAAGAGAGAGAGAGAGAGAGAGTCTTTATACCCAAGGGTAACAGATAAGCAAGACAATGCATTTTTCCATCTGGACCTTGGCTCTTCAGGGACGAAGGACACAAACACCAGAGAGAGAGAGAGAGAGAGTCATAAAAAAAAGTCCAGAAAATCGCTCGGCAGTTCCTCCTGAATAATTTCTGATACCCCAGTGGTGTACAAAATCTTCAGCCGTGGACTATCAGACCAATTACCCAGTTGTCAGTATATCTGAAACAATGACTGCTGCAACGCAGTGTCTAGCTGTAACATACCCTAGTACACACTGATGTGACATGGAACCACCTGGACAATAGAACAGTTCACACAAAAACTGAACTGTTCTTTAAGTCATCCCTTACAGTTACGAAATGCTGATAAAGACCCCACGTCAATGCTGCGCACCCCCACTGTTGCAGTTATGCCAGTTCGTGGATGACAGCAACGTAAATGAGCAGAAAAGGAACAGATTACCGACATACACGGTGAACAGAAAGAACATAAAATACCAATAAGAACAACATACTACCACAAAACCAATGACAATGATAACATCACTGATAGATATTCAGTGTAAACAATTTCTATCCAGCAGTGGCAAAACAGATTCTTTCCTGCATTAGTAAAGTAACTATGTACATGATAATACATTTGCACCATACAAAACAGCCCATACAGCCCATTTGGGAGCACCTAAATGCTTCTTTTGATTACAAATACACTTTGTTAAAGAAAAGTGAACATGTAAATATTTTTAACAACTGAAGTTTGTGAACATTTAGAAAACAGCTATCCAAATCATTTAAAAGTGTTTACAGATGGGTCGGTAATGGAATCCTCCAACAGTGGTTTCTGGCTTTATATTACCATCTTTAAATGTCAGGAAATCATATCATTTAGGAAAGGGGTTTTCAATGGATACCTCAGAATATATGCAATACTGAAGGCTTTGACTTGCATATATGATACACCAACTGCTTTCTATAAAATTTTACTTTGTGTTGATTCCAAATCTGTTTTACAACCACTAGTGTTGGGACTGCAAAGCTAGAAAGATTTGCTTTTTGAAATAAAACTTCTACTGCATTGTTTCATAGCTCTAA
>CM065722.1:48831270-48888770 GCA_033310375.1 Conus canariensis | reverse complement strand
CAAAACCCGCAAGAAATGCTGCCACACTAACTTAAGAAAATTCACACAGTTACTGACTTAAACTAACAGAATCCATGAAACATGAAGTCATTGTAACATTTTCAAAAATGTTAATTACTGCAGCAGAAGTGTAAAACGTGCATTTACAGCAAGAATCAAGTCAAGTCAAGTCAAGTCAAGAACACTTTATTATCTCCAAAGAGAAATTAAGAGTGGCCATAAAAACATGTCTATGGATCTATATTTAAAAAATCACACCCACCTATCCACCCACCCACTCACACGCACAGAATAGTACACACACACTCATATGTAATATACAAACAAGCTTTCTGAAACGAATCTTATCAAAAGTTCAGTTTTGGTTCAGGCGTTTGATGGACTTGGGAACGAAACTGTTTTTAGTTCTATTTGTTTTGAATTTTGGAATTTGGAATCTTCGTCCAGGTGGTAGAACATTGTAGCTTTTTGAAAGAACACGAGAACTGTCAGCAGCAATGTTCACAGCTTTTTGTGTGACACGACATTCACACAATTTATCTAACTGTCCTTGTTTTTTTTATTTTTTTACCAATAATCTTTCTACATGTATTCATCACTCAGTTTAAGATGTTTTTGTTTTGCACACTAAGATTTCCAAACCAGCATAAAAAGCCAAAGGACAGCACTGATTCTACAAAACAATGATAAAACATATTCAAGATGTTCTTTTTAGACCGAAGTTTCTGAAGACAGTATATTCTAGATTGGCATTTTTTATAGATAAATTGAGTATTTGCATTAAAATTCAGCTTATCATCTAAGATAGTTATATTCACTTACACATTCCACTTTGGTGTTTTTGATATAAAAGTGAGCAAGAATGATGACTGATGTTAAATATTCTGAGGGTGTCAAACTGGACCTTGCATCAACATTTACTAGATGTTCATTTGAAAACAAAGGGGCATTCTTACTAGATGTTCATTTGAAAACAAAGGGGCATTCTTCAGCTTTTCAGGCTATGCTCGCGAAGCCCCGCACAATCTGAACATGAATCCCAGTCTGATTTCATTGTCATTATTGCAGAATGCACTCACAATTGTTGAAAAACAGGAAATCAGTAGGCTTGTAATACATTTATAGTAGTCTGTGCACATGTGAACATAATAGTTCTCTCACCTATTACGCACATGTGAACATAACCTTCCTCTCATCAATTCTTTATATTCATAAATAAATCAGTTGCAGTTAAAGAGTCTCTGAAATGCCTTTGGTATTCTGTATAACAGAGTAGAGAATTGTGTTTGAAAATGGAAAGGAGAAATAACATATAATTGTCTTTGTAATGCTAGTGAACCTTCATTTGTGCACTATTTTCAACTGTAGCCACTATCCTCCGTTAGACTTGCTGCGCTATGTTGCTTTCCTCTCTATCTCAACATAAAAGCTGTGGAAACCTAATGTATCATGTGTACCAATTTTAAACATACTTCTATTATCACATAGTTATGAGCAGACAGACAGAAGAGGTTTTTGTTTGGGAAAGATTCCAAGAGGAATAGGCATGCCTTGGCTGAGGAAAAAAAAAAGCATGAAGTAAGCAAGACTCAAAACACACATAAACAGGCTCACAGTGCATACTCAAACTATGATGGCTATTGATTAATTAGCATTGCTGTATGGCTGAAATTGCTCTTGGATAGAATGGATTGATTTATTGATGGTCTGTCCCGAAGTGTTGTGGGTTTGATAAGGATTTGATCTTTGATACACACCATACCTTGAGGACTACTGGCAGTGGTCCTGATCCAGTTGTTCCACCCAGAGATGGCCACCTATTTTGCTCAGCAAGATTTAAAAAAGTTATTTCAACAGCCACCATTACTAGATGGCTTGCCAAGAAGATCCTTAGGGCATATTCAGTGTTGCTTAGAGAGTCAGAGACACTAACACTCTTGAGTTCCAGAGGGCATGAGATCAGTGCTATCACCATCTCATGTGTGTCTACACTTTGCACCTTGTCAGTGTGTTTGGAGAGCTGCTTCTGTTGCGTGGAAAATCCATTCATCAGCTTCTTGGAATGACTTTTTTAAAAATTTTTTTATATTTTTTAGAAACATGCTTAAATAGACAGAATAACAGCCCTTCCACATAACAGAGCTGATAGTTCACAAGGTAGGTCCCCTATCCCTTTCATCATGGTTAGCTCAGCCAGTTACCCTCCTAACCTTTTGTTAAATTCTTCATCACTTTGACAAGGGATAGTATATGACATCAAAATAAGGAGTTTGTTTGGCTAAGTATCCTTACCATGTCAGACTCCTAGTCCTATTCCTACCTTTCTTTCCCCTCTAATGTAAGTAAGATCCACAAGGGGTTCATCTGATCAGACAAAGAATGGAGGGAAGCAATGCAATTTGGAGTTGTCTGCTACTCTTTTTGTAGAAACATGACAGCTGGCAGGATGTGTATGTTAGTGAAGATCCAGTAAACCATGTGATACGGACAATGGACTGTTTCATCTGCCCTTGCCAGTTTAGTACATATTTTCCTCATTGTACTGCCTTATGTCCCACATTCCCTTTCTTGACTCGTCCAGTTGCCCCCCTCCCTCTGCAGTTTATTATATGAACATGTAAATATGGTTTTCATGTCTGTTTGTTATCTGTTTTCAGATTCTGATCTTTGTGAAGACACCCACACTCTTGAGGTGGAACTTTCAGACACCATTGAGAATGTAAAAGCTGAGATCCAGGATAAAGAAGGCATTCCTCCAGACCAGCAGCATCTGATCTTTGCCTGCAATTAGGTGGGAGACGGACGTACTCTGTCAGACTACAACATCGAGAAAGAGTCCACCTGGTTCTTCATCTACGTGACGGCATGCAGATCTTTGTGAAGACCCTCACTGGCAAGAACTTGCACTTTGAGGTAGATCCTTCTGATACTATTGAAGCTGTAAAAAAGAAAATCCAGAACAAAGAAGGCATTCCGTCAGACCAGCAAATTCTGGTCTTTGATGCTAAGAAACTGGATAACAGTTGCACTCTGTCAGACTACAACATCCAGAAAGAGTCCACCCTTTATCTCATTCTTCGTCTGTGTGGTGGTATGCAGATCTTTGTAGAAGACCTTCACTGGCAAACCCATTACTCTTTGAGGCTGAGGCCTTGGATACATTTGAGAATGTGAAAACCAAATATCCAGGACAAAGAAGGCATTCCCCAGATCAGCAGCGTCTGATCTTTGCTGGGAAACAGCTGGAAGACGGTTGCACTCTTTCTGACTACAACATCCAGAAAGAGTCCACACTTCATCTGGTTCTTTGTCTCCGTTGTGGATATGAAAAAAATGACATTGACATTGATTTTGATCTGATATTGGACTGGCGACCTACTTCTCTCAGGTAGTGCGAGAAACATATAACTGAATTGCAATGGATTTTTACACACTTGCAAATTTCAGGTAAGTGTTAAGAACAAAAACTGGAAATTTGACTCAATTCTTTGTCACAATTTACTCAAAAAGAAAATGGTTTATGATCCAAAAAGTAAAGGTGAAAACTGAGAGATTCTGTGGTTGTTTCTTGAAACAAAAGTGTTTGTATGTGTATGCTGAAGTGGTGGTTTGCATTCATAGTTTACTTTTTAGCTGCTCCAAGTCAACTATAGATTCCACTGTACAGGATATCAGCATTTCTTTTCCAGGTGTGAAAGACTGAAACGTTTAGTTTGACGTTGTATGCTGTTCCCTGCCAAACTCTTGCAATATATGGCAGTTTGAAAACCGGATGGAGCATGGTCACTTCCTCTTCCTCCTCATTTTATGGCCGAACACCTTACCCTTTGCAACTTTTAGGTTTATTCTCTGCTTTGCATGTGCCTGCATCCATTGCAGTTCATGTTATTGTTTAAAAAAAAAAAAAAAAATTTCTGGCCTTCGCACGTACACACACACACACACACAAACGAGATAAAAAAAAAAAAAGGACAAAAAACAACGGCCTCGCCATGTCAAACTCATAGCGCCTCCCATCCTCTTCACTTGATTACTGTGGTCAACATGAAAACTTTCATTCGGCCAAGAAATGAGGAGGAAGTGGAATTGAGCTCACATTATCTACTTGAGACAGGAAATGGTGAGTGGACATCTCACTGCTATATTAGCTGCAAATATTTGACTTGCAAGAGTTTGACATGGCAAGTACATTTAGCCATACAGGCAGTCTGAAAAAACAAAAAACAAACTCCCCACATCTAAACAAATTTGAAAAATAATTTATAAGGCTCTGCCAAAAAACGTAGACAAACGAATCACAAGACAAAACATGATGCGTTTCGACCTTTTAGGTCTTCCTCAGGCAAGATACACAGCACTGAGGACATCAAAAATGAAAGAGCAATCACTTATCTTCATCCAATTCGGCGCAAGATGAGCATATCTTGTATATCTTGCCTGAAGAAGACCTAAGAGGTCGAAACGCGTCTTGTTTTGTCTTGTGATTCATTTGTCTACGTTTTTTGGCAGAGCCTTATAAATTAGTATTCTAATTTGTTTAGATTTCCACCTGCAGTCACCTCACTTTGCAACTAGATGCCCATACATAATTCAGTGAACATTGTAAAGATTTCAGGCTAAAGAAAACTTCAGGCTAAAGAAAACTTGAAAAAGTGTCTTTGCCAGCCTTTCATAATTCATGTCCATTACAAAGATCTGACATGGTTCTTTACCACACATTCAGCCTTTTCAGTTTGCTGAGGACTAAAGGAACTGATGACTGAACCATTTCATCATATAGAGGAGGCTGATAACCATGATCTGATCAAGAATGAATTGCTGTAGCTACATTTTAAAAAGAAAATGACTTGGATGGAGCCTCCCCTTCAACTGAACCATTCCATTTCCTCTACTTATCTAAATTTAATGGTGACAGTGCCAGAATCATACACAAAACTTGCCACAAAAAAAACATTTGGACTGTTCAAAGAATTCTAAGGAAATCACATATTAGACTTCTCGAAGGTATCCTAATGGCATGATGATTCACTCTTCACAGATTTTCTGATAGTAACCCTGATCCACATGGGTGAATCAGGTCTTCTATCATTGCCTTTGCCAAAGATAAAACCTACTACATGCCATTTGACAAGTGCAAGCATAGCCCCTGTCCATCTTTTTTTTTAACTATTCCAGATGTTCATCAACATGCTACCAATAGCTAATGAACATAACCCGTAGACGGCAATCCTATGTCTGTCAGCTGCTTCACTCTGTTCACTTAACTGAAATGTTTACATTGCAGGTTTGTATACTGTTGATTGTTGCACCATTTCTGAACTGAATTTTGGACCTTGGATGAAATTGTGACCAGTAAGACTTGCTGTACAGTACTTATTCAAAATCCTTTGTCTTGCTTGCTGTCTTTTGTACCAACACATGTACATTTGACTCATGTGCAAGGGGACAAGGGTGCATAAAAAAATATTGCACATATTCAACAAAAAATGATACTGATGATGATTCTAGATCATGTCACTTGACTCAAAATTCAAAGTTAGTTGTGGAACTTCTTCCATGGTAATTTTGATTGATTTGTTTCATCAAGGAGGTATACTGTGGGTAGATCTGTCAGTACATGCTTTACCACTTCTGCTTAGTCATGAGAACACAGCAGGGGTTACAGCTTATTAAAACATGAATAATAATAAATGTGAGTTGGAAGGAGGGTCATATGGACAAGACTTCTTGATGCCTAACCTGTCCATAAAGCACCTTCTTCCCATTTACATCCGCAGTCTAAATGTTGATGATATTGATAGTGACCATCGTTGTGTCTCATCATTTATCCACTTGCTTGTACCTGGTGGGTCTCACAGATCAATGACCACTGAGGAGCAGTTCAATAGAAGGCCCAGTCACACTTTCATGTGTCACATAGGCCCAATAGAAGGCCCAGTCACACTTTCATGTGTCACATAGGCCCATACTTGTTCTTAGGGTAGTCTAGTGTCCGTTTCTGTCATGGGTCTCTTATTTTCATGCTTTTCTTTGTTTATTATCAATCTTTAGTTCAATCTAGGTTTCTATTGATTGCTATAAACAGCATGCATTGGACTGCTGATTACTTGCCCTGGATTCAAATCATACTTTTCAAAATCCAAAATTGTCTTCTTTCATTACTGTTTACTGAATAAAACAATGACAAGAGAGTTTAGACTTTCCATTATTATACTGGCTGGATTTGTACTAGTCAGTGAAAAAGTCAGTGAATTTCCAAAAACATTTTCCTGTTGAAAGTCACAGAAAAGGTAAATTCTGTGACAGTGAATTAAGCCATTGTTGTGCATTTCTTTCTTTCTTTTTTTTCAGTGAATAGACCGGTATGTGCTTTTCACTGAGAAGATTGGCTATTTTAACTTCTATAGTTTATTCTTTTTGTTTATCTCGGAATCTCTCTAACCTTCATTTCTGTTCCCTAAATGTAGATTGATACGTGTCCTATTTTGATAAGCTCAGAAAGATGTAAGTGAACAACTGCTGCTTTAACTGTTCTGTCGACCAGATTCCAGGACAGAAGAACGTACTGTGCTCTCTGCTGATGTAATCATGACATCAGAAACACTGATATTGTGTCCTTACTCTCTCCATCCTCATAAATCATAGAGATATTTTGCGTTTCATTGGAGGTTCCAGGCATACCAGGTACAGTAAGACTGATGGAGGTTGGTGTCATAGCAGGAGTGCAAGACTGGGGTATCTGCTGTTGGCGTCCTTGTTGACATGCACCCCTCACTTCTGCAGGAAAGGGTCTTTCTTTCATTGCCGTGGTGTTAGCCTTGGGTTTGCACTTTTTTTGTGACAGCATGTTTTGAAGTTGTTGCCACTAGAAATGTTGACATGAAGTCATCACAGGCATGGGTGTGCCAGAAGAATCAAGACAAAGGTCATCATGAGAGGAGGACAAGGGGTTACATACACTGATTGACACTTTTGTATTGTTTGATGATTACTGAAGATTTTCTATTCTGTTCAAAGACTACAAGACAGACATATAAACATCTTGTCAGAATTGTATGCCAGTATCAGCCAGGTCAAAGAGGTGCAGACAACTGCACTCTTAATCAGGAATTTGAGCAACACTCTCAGAAATGTGTTCTCAAGTGGATGACTCTCGACTGCAGGCTCCAGTGTACCCACAATGTGAGCCCAGAGCACACTCCACAGCTTAGGACACCCACAAGGGCTGAAAAATCCCACAAATATTAATTCAAGTTCCAGTATGTTTTAAACCACTACCATTATATCACAATGGTTGGTGTATTGGTGAATCACTTGTCTCAAAATTGTCATTGGTGACATATTTTCCTGTTCCAAAGAAATGATTAATTAGTTCAATCATAACATTCTTCCGCAAACCCACCTTTCAAATCAGTCCAACGTTTCCTGTGATGTTCATGGTGTACTGAATATCCATATTTTCCCTCAAAGAAGTTTTATGTTGCCTGCACATGTCCACCTATTTGTGTACAGCAGCATCTGTGATGTAATTATAGTTTGTATTTTCTATCAAATGGTTCCATGCTGCCTGCACTTGTCCAGCTTATTTGCAGGAAGGGGCATCAGCATGAAATAACACCAATTACTCCTTGACAGTATTAAACAAACCTGGAATATGTTGTGTTCAATTTTTTTCTTTTTCTCCCTTTTTTTTCGTGTGTAAATTGTGAACTTGCCTCACATTTCCTTGTAAGGGAATGGGTGGATTTGTGTCACCTCCCAGATATGTTAGGAGAACCGTCTTTTTTTTTGCTGGTCAGTGTTCTGGGTGTTCCAAAACTGTGTTTAAATGCACAAGTCCCAAAGTGCCATTTCATCCATTTTTCTTTTCTGTTGAACTAAAATGGCACTTGGGACAGCTGGGACCTCTGTCACTGTCAGACAGACCCTGGATCCACCCTTTTGATCCAGTTCTGCACCAAAAGTTTATGAGTTCATCTTGGGCCACATTCTATGTTTCATCAAATGGCGTTGATAGTTGTTTTTTGTTTTGCATCATCATGTCGAAATCCAGACAAACAATTCAACTGATGTGGGTGAAAGCATCATCTCCTTGACAGAGGTACTAATTGAGAAGCCCATTCATTAACCTAGAAGTTGTGACAAAGGGAAATCTTTAAATCCTGTGCATCTGAAGATCAGAACAATTCCAGGGAAATCAAAACGGCATGTTAACAGCAAGAGAAGTCAGTTCTGCTGTTCAGTAGCCCAGTCAGCCACATTAGCACTGACGTTGGCAAAGAATCGTATAAAATGATCTCAGAAATGCAGCCTGCTCAGAAATATACCCTCCTACTCCCCCTACACTCTTCCCAGAGACCTTAAAATGTTATCCAATCACCACATTGTCTGTAAATACCAAACCAGCATTTACCATTTTTCAACAAAATGGTATAAAATGATGAGACATTGTGAATGGATCGCTCTCCAGGAATCCACTTTGGACAATTTTTTTCTCTGCTTCTGTGTCGCACTTTCTCAACACTGATAACATACAAGCCTTATTTTGCGGTGCTTAAGTCATTCCAGTAGTCATTTACATTTCTCCGACCCATGGGTTTCCCTTGTTCTGTCTGTGGTCATGGCTGAACTTCCCCTGCGAACATGTGAATGGCAACACTAAAATCCATCTCATTGAGCTCCCGTTCTCCTTAATAGTGAATACTTCCTGCAAGTGGTATGAATCTGCTCTGAAGTACTCCTAGATGAGCTTGTTTGACTCCTGATATGGGTGATCTCCATTTCTTACTCAATGTTGCACATACATTCTTAGAATCAAGGTGGTCTGTCATAAAGTGTGTGTGTGTGTGTGTGTGTAGTAACATGCTCTTAAAAAATCAATTCAACTTGAAAGAGAATGAATGAATAAAGTCATAAAATTCATCTTTATTGTGGAAAACACCATATGCATATTATCAAAAGCTGCCCATTGGAAGCTATTATAAACAGAGACAAACAAGATCTAGTTGCAAAGCAAGAGGACTGCAGGCGGAAATCTAAACAAATCTTAATTAAATGTTAGCGAACCGCCCAGAGAACGTGGACAAACGAGTCACAAGACGAAACACAACTAGTTTCGACCTCTTAGGTCTTCATCAGGTGAGACATTAACGAATAAAACAATGAAAATTCACTTAGCTTTGATCGCTTCAGATCACTTGGTAGGGTTCAGCGCAAGGAAGAAGGCGTTGAACGCCTTCTTCCTTGCGCTGAACCCTACCAAGTGATCTGAAGCGATCAAAGCTAAGTGAATTTTCATTGTTTTATTCGTTAATGTCTCACCTGATGAAGACCTAAGAGGTCGAAACTAGTTGTGTTTCGTCTTGTGACTCGTTTGTCCACGTTCTCTGGGCGGTTCGCTAACATTTAATTAAGAGACAAACAAGCACAAAAGGATGGGGTTTTTTGCTCTTGCAATGAAGGTTCTATTTTCTATTTACAAGGGCACTCATAACGTTGTGTTACTTGGATGAACTAATGACATCTCTATATAGTCGTCAAATTTTTAATATTTATGACCACCAAAAAAAAAAAAAAAGATCTGAGTCCACTGAATTATTTTTGTTCTGCATAACGAAATATCTGATAAGGATGATGGCAGTCCTTCCCAAGGTCTTTAAGCCATGCCTTATTATGACGACTACAGCCAGGAGAAATCTTTTCAAGCGTGCCTTAACAACTCAAACATTATCTTGAAGATCTTTGTCCATCAAAGGCCATTGTTTTCAGGTCCTTCAGACAGTTCACGTCCGTCCAAACATCTGATGGCCTTTGCAGTTGACTGGAAATGACTATTACTCCAGAACATGTCTCTACGGTAGAGCTCCTAATAAGGGGGGACTCAAGAATTGCCATTACTGAGAAACAGGACATCATGATGTCAATGGGTAGCATTGGTGGAATTCTTCCTGACTGCTGTGTGAGAGGAAACGTGCCTGTTGGCAGCTCCATAACCCGAGTGAAAAATAAAAGAATAGGTTGGAATAGTACGCTTATACGCACAGAAAATCTGACGGAGAGAGGTCTACTTGAGTCTGGAACATCATGAGACAAAAGGATACACCAGTATGACCCGAGACGATGCAACAGTCGACAGAGTGGGTCATCCCAGGTGAGAACCTGTCTGTGAAATGCAAAAGAAAGGGAAGTGTTTCAGAACAAATGACAGCGTTTATCTCCTCAAAGTCTGGTCATGTAGCCTCCATACAGCTTGAGGACAGAAAGGCAGTAGTACATTAACCACCCTTTTCCTAAAAGCCAGGCAATGTGCAAGCAACATCTCTGAATGGGTGTCTGTGGTGCACTGCTCCATCATGGCAACACCAGTGCCCACACAGCAGGTGAAGCTCTGGTTTTCCTAGACAAGAATACTGTCCAGCTGGTCACACTGCTCTCCCCAACTCAGCCCCCTGTGACTGATTTTTGCAATCTTTCATCACGCGGCAATAGAAGAGGAAGCAGTTCAAAGTGTTGGAAATGCTTAAGTATCTTTCAGGACGTCATTTTGGATTTACCTCAGCCAGTGTGGTCAGGTGTAATAAATAACTGGTTTGATAAGATGGCAAAGTGAAAGTCAGATTAGCTGCAAGTGTTCCTGGAAAGCCTGGCTGCAAAACTTAATAAAAGCCTGTTGCTGGATTTATCTCAACATCATGCCATAAACCAGGGCTGCTTTCTATCACTAACCATCTTGTTGGTGGAAGACTGCTTCACGAAGAACTCTTTTCTTTCTTTCTGCGTACGCAGGCTGATACTCCTGCGGACACTGCCTGCATAGACAGACAGTGGAGTTTTGTGTGTATGACCGTTTTTTATCCCGCCATTAAGGCAGCCATACTCCATCTTTGGGGAAACGAAGAACTCAAAAGATGGCAGAAACATCAACATCCACTGAACTTTCACCATGCAACTGGAAGACCTGGACTTCATTGATGATGTTAGTCTTCTCTTGCACAGATACTAATATGCACAGGCAAAACTTTCTTGCCTGGCTGAGGTAGCAAAAAAACAAAAAAGGCCTCAAAATTAACATCACCAAAACGGAAGTAATGCTGGCAAGTATCAAAGGCAAGACCCCTTTCAGCTCAGAGATAAAAACATCAATGTAGCTGAGAAATCAGTCTTCCTGGGCAGAGTTTTCAGCAAAAATGGTTGAGGAGACAGAGATATCAGAAGCTGCATCAACAAAGACAAGTGAGCTATGACTGTCCTACAACATACATGGGCTTCCACTGCTCTCTTACTAAAAAAACAAAAGAAGGCAAAGGTTGTTCTGTTAGATGGTCAAGAAACATGGAGAACACTAAGGTCCATCCCCACAACCTTCAAACGTTCATCAAAAAGTGCCTCAGTTCACCCTGAACATCAGATGGCAAGAAGTCGTCACAACAACTAATCAAAATCCTAACAACACAAAGATAAAGAAAAGGAATAAGGCTGTAATGGTCATACACTGAATGCCTCCTCCCAACATTACAAGACAGGCACAGTATTGGAACCCACAGGGAAGAAGAAAAGTGGGACAAACCTAGACAGACATGGTGTAGGTGCACACATTCAAAAGCCAAGGCAGTCCAACTGATATGGGCCCAGCTGAAGAGGTCAGCCTCAAACTGAGCCTGCTAGCGGTGTTGCTGCAGCCCTATGATCCTCAAGGAGTTGACAGGTGTAAATCAAGTTTGTCCGTACACACTGATTATACCATACATACAATGGTCACCTGTGCACTGCCAAATCACAGTCATGTTGAATAACATATGACAAACACCTTACAGCTACTTATTAGTCATAAGGTACTGCCAAGTGACAAGAAATTACAAAGTTCATTTTATTTTTATCTTATTCATGTTCTTTTTCTTGGAAGTTAAGAATAAATTTTATCTGACTTTTCTAATGGCAAGTGTAACTGAAATTTATCTTCAATAAACTGAAACATACTGTTCCAGGTTATTGTAGAAAACCATCACATCATTGGGCACAAACAGATAAAAGTAATAAAAATTCAATAACAAAGGCAAAGCCTAGCTGTGGATATAGAATGATCTTGAACAGGCGTGGTCTGCTACCCTGATTAAGAACCTGTGGGGGAAATTTCAGTTTCATCAAGGTGTCCCTGCGTGGAGACTAGTCCATATACGCTACACCATATCAGCTAAGTTTTGAGACCACACTGCACATGATTTAAAGCTGACAGATAAATGAAATAATGACTAAGATGAGAATTTAAGATGAGGGTCTCATGGCTACGACTTAGCAGATGTCTGACCCACACATTAACCCAACACACTGGTCAGACCTTTGGTACCTACCCAGCCTTGGCTGTGCCATAGTGGGGGAAAAGCTAATGAAAAATCTGTCTTATGCAATAGCTGACTGTTTTTTGCACCGGTCATAATAAACTTGCAAATTGACATGAGAGAAAAACAGCACTTCCTTCTTTGCTTAGGAATATCACACAACCAATAAATTCTGATTGCATAAAAATAGAGGAAAACAACAACATTTATACAAATTCTGATGCAATCACAATATGCGGCACAGAACAACAACAACACAAAGAAAAACTTCAACCATTAAGTAATTGCTCTACAGCCACATTGGAATTTGGAAACAAAACATGCCTGGGTTTCATTTTCTGTAGTTTAAAATTTAATCTCCAAGCCATAGGAGGTAATTTAAAAAAGAAAAGAGGAGACAGACCAACTGACACTGATGATTCTGTTTTGGCCATCACTACAATGATTAACCTCCTTGATGAAAGTTACATCTACACATAGGTATAAACTGAAAACAAAAACTGTCAACAATATTAAGAATACTGTATTTCCAGTACATGTACATGATTTTTATTGTTTGAGTTTTACTCTGTAAACAGCTGTGTTTGGAGAGGATGGTGCTGATTTTCCAGAAGAAGCTCTGTGGTCATCCCATGTGGTACACCACTCACTATAAAACCTGTTCTTATAAAGCGTAGGGACTGACATAACGTCAGATATCAAACACTTCACAGCAGACCCCATGAATGCCTTTTACGAAGTGTTTCACCTGTTGTGATTTTTTCAGTTCCTGAAAGAGATACACATTTTTCACCTAATCTAAGGTTTATGGAAGAAGGATTTTTCAAAGCAATTCTAGTAAAGTGTGTTTTTGGAATATCTGTGGAGTGTGTATGTTTTTTTTTTTCTTTTTCAAACATCTATGTTTACAGTTAAATTTGATGTGGTGACAGCCTCTAAAGGGCCTGTATGGTCGGCTGGGTTTACGTAACATGAATAAAGTTCAAACCAAGTTCATCAACTTTGATCACCTGGGTATGTGATATTTGTGATCCTACTGCAGATTATCTTTGTTCTTAATGGCATCTTCTTCCAATCCATAATCCCAGATTGTGAATTAAGCGTTAAAATCACACTGCCAGGGTCAAAGCAAGTTTTCTAAACTGTGTATACTTTCACAATTGGAAGTAACCTTAGTTTTCCTGTGATCAAAACAAATCGGTTTAATTGCTTTGGGGATGCACTAAAATCTTACCAAAATTTGCACTATTGATTAGGAAGAAAACATCTTATTCGTAGACTCATTCTTCACACATGCAAGTAGCCAATGAGCAGTTGCACGATGGAAGAAAAGATGTCATACATTAATAATTTCTCAATCAGCCTCAAGCAGCTTAAGTTGGATGAAGCTATTCCTGACTGCTTCTTTTCTGGTGCACTCTAATCCTGTGTGTAGTAAGCAGTTCTGTATTTGGTACATGGACGTGTTCTCTCCCTTGACAAACAGACTGCCAAATAAGACATGAATTGTAGATCATCACAACAGAATGATCAGTGCAAACAAAACAGTGAATGATTGGAATTCAGAAACAAACTTTGGTTAGCTGGAAGCTCATGATCAAGTGATGTCAACTTGTTTGTTTGATCAAAAACGGTTTTCACAGGCTGTTCAACTTGCAGTTTTCCAAAAACATATGAAACTTGGTCTATTCAATCTACAAGGGATGCCACTCTAACTTCAGGCAATCTGTCTCCTTCAGTGCCTTGCCTTAGGCCAGCACAGATTATTAATTTAGAAAAGCATTGTATTATTTAGCAAGAGAAGAAATTAGTATCAAAATCAAGCAAGAGAAGGAAAAGCTTGCTTGAGACTGAAAATAAATTTGAATGAAACTGTTACTAAATGTACTTGATTTGAATGGTTAACAAAAAAATTTTTGCCAAGCACAACAGTAAAACTTGAGTACGAGTCTAAGCTGAAAGCAAAAATCCTCTGAGTATGCAGCATGGATATCTCTCAAGTTCATAGTATTTCCAGAACTTACACAGCTACCTTGTTGCGCGTTACTCCCTGTACATGGCTGTTCAAGAACAGCCGGATGACGCCTGGCACAGACACACTCTCTTGCCACAGACTGTTCCGATCATACCCTGACTGACTTCCCGTCGCCCCAGCGCACATGACGATGACTCTTCATTCTACGAGGATCTTGCTATTGCCACCAGGCGATCTGTCAGGGGAGAGTGCTCCTTCAAAGCCTTGCGTTCTGCCAGCAGAGCCCTGTGAAAGACACACACAGAGTGGATGAAGCGAAGGAAAGAGACTTGACCAGATACACAGACATACAAAGACAGGACAAAGATGGGAGGAGAATGAAAAGGAGAGAGAGCTGCAAGTCAACATGGCAGGCAGAAGGTTGGGTGAACGGGAAGTACAAGTGGAAAGAAAAGTGTAGGGCGAAAGAGGGAGGAGTAACAGACATGAAAAGTCAAGGGTGATGAGAAACACAGAGACACAAAGAAAAGAAGGAAAGCGAAAATTGCAAGTAATGAGGGGTAGATAAAATAAAGAGGGACAGATGAGGTAGACGAAATAAATAGGGGCAGGTGAACTTTAGTGTCCAGTGACAACTTGTGTCAAGCAACATGAATGAATGATGACACCCTCACCTGGCCAATTTCCATTAACAACTTGTGTCAAATGACACGTATGAATGACGACACCCTCACCTGGCCAATTTCCATTGACAACTTGTGCCAAACAACATGAATGAATGATGACACCCTCACCTGGCCAATTTCCATTGACAACTTGTGTGAAACAACATAAATGAATGCTGACACCCTCACCTGGCCAATTGCCATTGACAACTTGTGGCAAACAACATGAATGAATGATGACACCCTCACCTGGCCAATTTCCATTGACAACTTGTGCGAAACAACATAAATGAATGCTGACACCCTCACCTGGCCAATTGCCATTGATAACTTGTGCGAAACAACATGACACCCTCACCTGGCCAATTTCCAGTAACAAGTTGTGCCAAACAACATGAATGAATACTGACACCCTCACCTGGCCAATTTCCAGTGACAAGTTGTGCCAAACAACATGAACGAATACTGACAACCTCACCTGGCCAATTTCCAGTGACAAGTTGTGCCAAACAACATGAACGAATACCGACAATCTCACCTGGCCAATTTCCAGTGACAAGTTGTGCCAAACAACATGAACGAATACTGACACCCTCACCTGGCCAATTTCCAGTGACAAGTTGTGCCAAACAACATAAATGAATGCTGACACCCTCACCTGGCCAATTTCCAGTGACAACTTGTGCGAAACAACATGACATGACACCCTCACCTGGCCAATTTCCAGTGACAAGTTGTGCCAAACAACATGAACGAATACTGACACCCTCACCTGGCCAACTTGTGATGGTGCTTGTCAGAAGACTGCAAAGCTGACACAATCAATAACTGGTTGAAGAGGTCCCGCTGAAATCATAATAAATCAATACATTTAAACACATTCAAAAGAAAAGTAAAACTAACTCACGAGCACATCATACATTAATTGATGCATGTAAAGGTAACAAACACAAAGGAAAGAAAACCATACTAACAGTTCATAGACACTGACTGATGACAATGAACCAGAAAACTCTAAAGATACCATCATGAAACCAACCAAAAATCTTCAAAGAAAAATAAAGCCAATCTTCAAAAAAATAAAAATAAAAATAAAGGCAACCACGATAAATACTGCATACTTACAAACAAATAAATATCCTGTGGTGAAGATATTTTCACACAACTGATGAAAGTCCACCTACAGAGATGCACAAGTTCCCAGAGTGCAAAGGCACAAGAGGTTCTCTGATACAGGCTATCAGAAAATCTGATAACCTTAGAGTTTCAGTGGGAGTATTTTTCTCTCCAAGAATCTGGAGTCTTCTGGGAAAAAAACAGGTGTTTTCTATGGGCAACTGTAGACATGTCATGAAATATTTATTAGTTAAGCAATTTCATCAGTCACAGGCAACTGTAGGCATAGCATGAAATATTCATTAGTTAGTTTGATCAGTCACAGGCAACTGTAGGAATAGCATGAAATATTTATTAGTTAGGCAATTTGATCAGTCACAGGCAACTGTAGGAATAGCATGAAATATTTATTAGTTAGGCAATTTGATCAGTCACAGGCAACTGTAGGCATAGCATGAAATATTTATTAGTTAGGCAATCTGATTAGTCACAGGCAACTGTAGGCATAGCATGAAATATTTATTAGTTAGGCAATTTGATCAGTCACAGTGTCTTGCAGAATTTGTGTGTTGTCTAACATGGAGACCGCTTTTGACAAGTCTGAACGGCATGTTGAAATCAGCCAGCACACAGTGAAGCATGACATTCTGACATGTCTGAATGGCATGTTGAAATCAACCAGCACACAGTGAAGCATGACATTCTGACATGTCTGAATGGCATGTTGAAATCAGCCAGCACACAGTGAAGCATGACATTCTGACATGTCTGAATGGCATGTTGAAATCAACCAGCACACAGTGAAGCATGACATTCTGACATGGCTGAGCGGCATGTTGAAATCAGTCAGCACACAGTGAAGCATGACATTCTGACATGGCTGAGCGGCATGTTGAAATCAGCCAGCACACAGTGAAGCATGACATTCTGACATGTCTGAATGGCATGTTGAAATCACCCAGCACACAGTGAAGCATGACATTCTGACATGGCTGAGCGGCATGTTGACATCACCCAGCACACAGTGAAGCATGACATTCTGACATGTCTGAACGGCATGTTGAAATCAGCCAGCACACAGTGAAGCATGACATTCTGACATGGCTGAGCGGCATGTTGACATCACCCAGCACACAGTGAAGCATGACATTCTGACATGGCTGAGCGGCATGTTGACATCACCCAGCACACAGTGAAGCATACATTCTGACATGGCTGAGCGGCATGTTGACATCAGCCAGCACACAGTGAAGCATAACATTCTGCCATGGCTGAATGGCATGTTGAAATCAGTCAGCACACAGTGAAGCATGACATTCTGACATGGCTGAGCGGCATGTTGACATCAGCCAGCACACAGTGAAGCATGACATTCTGACATGGCTGAGTGGCATGTTGACATCAGCCAGCACACAGTGAAGCATGACATTCTGACATGGCTGAGCGGCATGTTGAAATCACCCAGCACACAGTGAAGCATGACATTCTGACATGGCTGAGTGGCATGTTGACATCACCCAGCACACAGTGAAGCATGACATTCTGACATGGCTGAGTGGCATGTTGACATCAGCCAGCACACAGTGAAGCATGACATTCTGACATGGCTGAGCGGCATGTTGAAATCAGCCAGCACACAGTGAAGCATGACATTTTGAGACTGGAATGGAACTCCAAAGCATCATCTTCATCATCCTCGTTCTTATCAACCAGCCTAAAAAAAGTATCAAATTCTGTGGCCCTTTATGCCCTGCTCTCAGGGTGACCTCAGTTTCGATGTCCTCTTCACGTCTACGGCCTTAGTGTGTTCATTTAATGTTGCCAGAATCAGCAGTCTCAAGGGGACTGTCAGTGGATAGATGTGGTTACACTTTCTGGAGGATATTCACTCACGCTGGCTCTGCAACTAAGCAAGTACTGTTGTCAGTGGGGGTGGGGGGGGGGGGGAGGGGGGCTTAGTAGGTGGTGTCCTGCATATGTTTGATCAGAACAGGCAGCACTGCACACCACTGAAGTGACTCAGCAGCAGTGCAGTGTCTCCTCTGGTGGGTTGTCTCATAACAGATACTGACGGCTCCCGGTGAATTGCTAGTGCTGGGGTTGTGGTGGGGCATGCCAGAATGTGGCTGTGAATGGGGAGCTGGAATGAGTGGTGTGGGCTTAATGGCACTGGAGAGGCACAGAAGATGGCCAACACACACACACACACACACACATACACACATATACATACACTACATACACAACTTTCATCGTTCATCCGTAAGAACTTCAATCATAACACTGTCTTGGTCAACACAGATTCTATTATCATACCAGTAATTGTCACTACCCAGTATTCTTCATCATCAAAGTACCTAATTTTTGTAGGCCATTATTCCACTGAGCAAACAGCAATGTTTCTCACTGAAAACAAAAATCATATCAGAATAAGTTCCTAACTACAATATAATCCAAGTTTATATGATCAAAGTCACAATATTTGAGTCAAATGAGAGTGCTCCCTCTCTCCAGAATCAGTCAAAACACCTCCTCAACAAATGGTAACCTGAAAGGGGATTCCAATCATATCACTATACTCACCTCCCGCCTTGGCTTAAAGCTGTGTCAGCCCAACTGACATAGGCTAGAACACCAAGGTGACATCAAAATGTTGTTATGCTCTGCATAGTTATACGAGGATTGTCTTCAGTTGTGACAAGCTCCTAGCATAGCATTTTCAGTCTCCAAAATCCCCCAAAGTCAGAGTGTGGCTGCCCATGTGGCGAGTCAAACATGTAATGTTCTCATCCCCAGCTGATGCATTTGTACCATAGTGTTCAAGTACTTCAGCTGTTCAGATGATCCCTGCAGTCTTTTAGCCAGGGTACAATAACAACAACAACAACAACAACAACTATACTCACCTGAGCATGGCTTCCCCCGATGCTGATGATCTGATAACGTAATGGGTGCAGGATGTTGACCACCTGGGCAAAGTCGCCTTCTTTGTAGGCTGACAGAGCAAGACACATCTGCTGTCCAACACGCCGGTGAACGTTACATGTTGTGCCCTCTCCCTCTCTGTCACAAAAGTCCATGATATGTGTAGCTGGTGAACGTCGAGCTATGCCTTCAACTTGTCTCACACACACAAACACACACCAATGTCCATGCATATATATTAGAAACACACACTGAACATATATAAAACTGAGAAAGGTTAAGCTCTACAGCCTACTGGCCACAGTGGCAGTGAACTGTCAGAGGTGGAAAGCAGTGCCCATCCTTCTCCTGTCACCTTTAGTCTTTCCTGGACAGAACTGGGTACCCATAATTGCTTGGTGGAAAGAAACGGTTTTCAAGCTGAAAAATCTGACCCCAGTTCAAACTCATGATCATCAGCTCTGCAGAAAAAGCTCTAACCGTTTGACTATATCAAACACATACTGCCACACATATCTTGACCATGAAGATACCACTTTTCTATAGTACCCCTCTCCCTTACAAATCTGTGTGCAAGTTCTGTTAAGAAAATAAAGAAAAACACAGACACACACACTCACCAATCCTAAAGGGCACCTGGAAGAGCGTGAACCTCTGCCGAGATCCTATGGATTCTCGATCCGCCAATAAACCAAATCTGCACCACAGCTCCGCACTAAACTTTAAAGGGGTTGGTCCTTGGGCCACAAATCATCATTCCATCAACTTTCATTAAGACTGCTGTGAGGTTTTGCCCTATCTTACTGACTGACATACCAACAGACAGACATGGGTGAAATGAATGACCTCCTTGGAGGAGGTTGTAAAAGAAACAATTTATGTCCCCAATTTCAGGGGTCCCACTGAGGAAAAGAAAAAATATCTGAAATTATATGGAGAAGCTGGGGGAGGGGGGGGGGTTAGATCTAATGAGTATGCTCCCCTTCCATGGGAAAAAAACAAC
Organism: Conus canariensis; assembly: GCA_033310375.1. Classification (NCBI taxonomy): domain Eukaryota; kingdom Metazoa; phylum Mollusca; class Gastropoda; order Neogastropoda; family Conidae; genus Conus; species Conus canariensis. Next base: position 48,868,751 of record CM065722.1, on the reverse strand, counting down.
TGAAACCTGCTTTCTAAACGGTACAATCTAACGCAAATTTGGTGGTATATCGTCCACTTTTCAGTCCAACCTCAACCACAGCCATTTTGTTCGACAAGCTTTTGTCAGTCTCTTTCACTTTTGCAGCATCTTGCTGATGCGTACCATCAGCATGTGACATTATTTTGTCTTCTTCTAGATAGACAAAATGGAACCACTTGCTCCCCAAAAGAAGTTTACATGAAATTTTGCGATGTCTGCACTGTCTGCTAGCATGGGAAAAATGCAACCAGCGCTACGCAGATTCCACTTTACCATTTTTTTCTTCTTCCATGATTTTGTCTTTGCTGATAATATATATTTTTTTATACAGATACTCATTTTTCCATTTCGCTGAAATCCATGACCTTGTGTAGAAGGCAGAGCCCTATGACTCTGCCCACATCTCACCTGACAAAGCGGTCAAGAGAGGCCAGCATGCTCTGAGTAGCATCCTTGTCTTCAGCACCCAGACAGCTCATAACAAGGTGGACATCGTTGAACACCGATACATGCTTTTCCAGGAAAGGCTGACACACCTCACGGATCTTCTGCCAGTGTTTGTCCGTCTTCACCCCTGTGTATTCAGAGCACAACACAGGCTGATGAAAGTACAAAGTGGCTGCTCAAAGCCGCGCACCTCTTGGTTCCTGCTAACAAAGGCCATGTCATAAAACTAATGAAATAGTCTGGTAATAGCTTTATATGCACTTAAAAAACAAACAGTAAAGATTAAACAACTGAATGTCAGTGGTGATGAGTAGAACTTGGAGAACTGAGTTGAGGGTTGTAAGAAAAACACTATGCAACACTCCACTGCAACACTCCACTGCATAACACAGATGGCACAGTAAATATTGCAACGTATAATCTCTAACAGAAACAGTGCAGGACTCATCACAGCAAAGCAAAGCAGAGTTCAGCAGAGTCTAATTAATGACAACACAGTGCCTAATGTAGTTCAGCATAGTCTAATTAATGACAACACAGTGCCTAATGTAGTTCAGCATAGTCTAATTAATGACAACACAGTGCCTAATGTAGTTCAGCATAGTCTAATTAATGACAACACAGTGCCTAATGTAGTTCAGCATAGTCTAATTAATGACAACACAGTGCCTAATGTAGTTCAGCAGAGTCTAATCAAGGACAACACAGTGCCTAATGTAGTTCAGCAGAGTCTAATCAAGGACAACACAGTGCCTAAGTAGTTCAGCAGAGTCTAATCAAGGACAACACAGTGCCTAATGTAGTTCAGCAGAGTCTAATTAAGGACAACACAATGCCTAATGTAGTTCAGCAGAGTCTGATCAAGGACAAAACAGTGCCTAATGTAGTTCAGCATAGTCTGATCCAGGACAACACAGTGCCTAATGTAGTTCAGCATAGTCTAAAATCAAGGACAGCACAGTGCCTAATGTAGTTAAGCATAGTCTAATCAAGGACAACACAGTGCCTAATATAGTTAAGCAGAGTCTAATCAAGGACAACACAGTGCCTAATGTAGTTCAGCATAGTCTAATCAAGGACAACACAGCGCCTAATGTAGTTCAGCATAGTCTAATCAAGGACAACACAGTGCCTAATGTAGTTCAGCATAGTCTAATCAAGGACAACACAGCGCCTAATGTAGTTCAGCATAGTCTAATCCAGGACAGCACAGTGCCTAATGTAGTTAAGCATAGTCTAATCCAGGACAACACAGTGCCTAATGTAGTTCAGCATAGTCTAATCAAAGACAACACAGTGCCTAATGTAGTTAAGCATTGTCTAATCAAGAAAAGCACAGTGCCTAATGTAGTTAAGCATGTCTCATCAAGGACAACACAGTGCCTAATGTATCACAATGCAAGTGCTTGTGAAAAATGACTGCTAAACATCATAACGGAATCGGTGTAGCACTGTCAAAAACACCATGTTTTGTTTATTAAAAGGCTTCATTACGGTAAAACACCACAGAATAAAAAGACATCAAATTCAGCAGATTCAACAATCTTGACGGCTGGGAAAACATATCAGGCAGAAGAATCCTGCTGATAACAAGTAATCAAAACCTCCTCGCAACTCGCTAACTAATTCACTCTCTCATACTTTCTGTCCTCTCAAACTCTCTCACACAATTCATCTTCAGTTGAAGTCTGTGAAGTCTAAGCCAGATGGGTTTGGGAAGGGGAAGTTCACACAGGGACTTTAATGTCAAGGACTAGGATGCATGTGTGTCCTTAAGCTCAGGCCTGCTGAGGCGAGGATCAAAGCCTAAGGCAGGGAAAAGCAACCAAGACAAAGCTTGACTAAACACTTGCACAGGCGCTGACCTTGCATCTCCAAGCGAAAGAGAAGTGATGCCGCATCGGTGATGTTAAACATTTCTCCCTGCTTCACACACCGAGGCTTCACCTGGTGATAGAAGACGGTGATAGAAGCTCTACCCTCATCTTCACGTTAACACTGTCACTGTCGTTAGCATCGTTTGTGTTATCATCACTACAAATATCCTTATAAACATTGTCACTGTCATTAGCATCTTTTGTGTTGTTATCACCACAGCTGTCCTTATAAACATTATCACTGTCATTAGCATCTTTTGTGTTGTTAACACCACAGCTGTCCTTACAAACACTATCGCTGTCATTAGCATCTTTTGTGTTATCATGACAGCTGTCCTTATAAACACTATCATTGTCATTATCATCTTTTCTGTTATTATCATCACAGCTGTCCTTATGAACATTATCGCTGTCATTAGCATCTTTCTGTTATCATCACAGCTATCCTTATAAACACTATCATTGTCATCAGCATCTTTTGCGTTGTTATCACCGCAGCTATCCTCATCACCGTTGGTATTCATTATAAAACAATTTACAGAATACAGTCGCATAAGCATATGTGAACAATGGTTCTCTTTGTGTCAAAACACACATGAGAGAGTAATATATATATATACACATATGTAAGAAAATAAGAACCTTGTGCTTGTTTACCGTTTGACCCAAAATGAGTCAAAAGAATATATGCTTCAGATATGACCAAATTTTCATCCTGAGCAGTATACTTTGGAAAAGAATTTCACGCACTCTCTCTGATCTCTTTTTCATTTGAAAGGTAGGTGATAGCTGGAGAGAGGGAGTGAGACGGCTAGGCTGTGTGGTGGTAAGGTTGTATACAGTGCAAGCATTTGGTTGCTGCGTGTTGTTTTGTGCATTGCTGTTTTCTTCATTCACTTGTTAGGTAATCTGATATGTGTATTTGTTGATTGTTAATGCTTATTCATCTGATCAGGTGAGTTTCCTATTGTTTTCAACATTAAGAATACTAGGTATAATAGCAACACACCTCTCACTCAATGCGCTGTCTTACCTGTTTCTCAAATATTTCCAATGCTTCTTCATAGCTGGCCTGGAAAAGAAGGAGAGAATGGCTTGATGTGCTGTACCCTTGTTTAATGAAGGAATGGAAATTGCTGTACCTGTTCATCACTTTCTGTATCACCAATGTTGCTATGCCGCTTATTCAATTTGCGATTAAAAAAAAAAATGGCAGGGGTGGGGGTGTGGGTGGCGGTGGTCCCTCAATCTCAACGACATGTGAGTAAAAAACAATGTCATTTTCTCTCATCCTCCATGCCCCCCAGCAGCACGACTCCCATGCTGCTGAAATGTGAACCTCATGCACAACCACATTCAGGCTTGAACTGCTGCAGTCCCAGCACCGGAAGTACACACAGAGCAACCACTATCAAGTTGTTTGAGGCAGCCTACCAGAGGAGACTGGCCACCAAGCACTTTGGACGTGCACAGTGGCGCCAGTTCTGATCCAACACAGGCAGAAATCATCTTATGACAGTCCTCTACTAAGCCCCTCATTGCCCAGGCCAGGAGCTAGCATAAGTGAGAAACCTCCTCTGGAGTACCTCTGCCTCACATACTGCCGATACTGAACCAGATAGGCATGGACATGGAGACAAAATCAAAACCAAGTTTACCACATGACAAAGGTATAAAAGGCCACAGAATCTATCACTTTTTTTTTTCATTTGAACAATGGTCAACGAAAATAAGCATGATGAAGATGATGCTACAGACTTCCATTTTGGTCACTGACCTCACGACAGGGCTGTCAACAGGGCTGTGATCTACGTTGTCTTTCATAATGTATCAAGGCATCAACAGGCCAGAAAGCAGAGTTAGGAAATCTCAACAACACACTCAGAGACACAGCCAATAAGGGGAGGTAACTTGACTGTGTGGTTCCAGTCTTCCCATTTGAGCCCATAGCAAACTCAGCTCTGACAGGAGCTGGAAGGGGAAAAAACTCCACCAGAAATGAATGATTCTGATGGTAATTAAACAAGTAATAAAACAAAGGAAGTTTTTAGACACCACCAAACTCAAAGGCAAAAGGTAAAACAAAACAATGCTTCATAAAATAGTCCTTCATCTTCTGTTGCCTGTGAGAATACAAAAGTAAGTACTACCATCTTGTTAACTTTTTATTATTACATTCTATGAGTAAGAATTACAACAACAAAAATCTCTAAAACTGTTCTTGAATTCATTGTTTCATAGCCATGGCCACTTTGAGGTCTGAAATTTCTAGCAGTTCCAAGTTTCATGAGAGTAACCTTTGCTGTGTACTTCGAAGTTGAATAATCACAGCACCACTGTCATTTTGATTTTTCTGCAGGTTGACTGTCATTTCGATCTTTTGTCAATGCATCCTGGGCAAATGTTTTGCTGGAATCCTGCAACCAAGAAGCATCTAAATTTTGTTGTTTTCACAAAGCAATGTTGGCCTGAGAGCTTTTGGAAAATAGTCCTACAAAGACTTGAAACACTGTTCACCCGTCTGTATGTGTTTTTTTTGTTTGTTTGTTTGTTGTTGTTTTTTTTTTTGGGGGGGGTAACTTACATTACCTTTACACATAACAAAATTGTTAGAAAAAAAAAAAAAAACCTTTGAAAAAATGACAAACCAGTGAACCTGAAATTTTCTGTAGGAACATTAAGTATAAAAAATGAGATGATCATAAAGAACTCCTTTACCTTCTTCAGAGTCTTTTTTTCTTTGACAGTAGCCACACCTAAAGCTGAAGGTTTCCAACCAGATCTGCATTTCAGCTTGATTGGCAAACACTGTCAATATGTGACAAACCCGAAACTTTTAAAGGCTAATCTTATCCTTGCTGAAAATTACCTAGCCTTATTTCTAGAGGCCTAGAGAGGAAGTGAATTTCTACTAAATGTGACTAAAACAAATAAGAGAAGACAAAGAGAAAGAATCTTTCAAACAACTGAATACACCACAGAACATTTGCATCGAGTGCCTATCTTTTTAAACTATGGTGCATTAAATGTAATTTCAGTACGAAGGTGAACAGTATACATACACATATATAGCATTGAGTGCCTATCTTTTTAAACTGTGGTGCATTAAATGTAATTTCAGTACAAAGGTGAACAGTATACATACACATATATAGCATTGAGTGCCTCTTTTTAAACTATGGCGCATTAAATGTAATTTCAGTACAAAGGTGAACAGTATACATACACATATATAGCATTGAGTGCCTATCTTTTTAAACTATGGCGCATTAAATGTAATTTCAGTACGAAGGTGAACAGTATACATACACATATACATAGCATTGAGTGCCTACCTTTTAAAACTATGGTGCATTAAATGTAATTTCAGTACGAAGGTGAACAGCATACATACACATATATATAGCATTGAGTGCCTATCTTTTTAAACTATGGTGCATTAAATGCAATTTCAGTGCGAAGGTGAACAGTATACATACACATATAGCTATGGGCTCACTGGTCTGAAGTCAAATATATACACATCTGCATTTTAAAACTGGGCTTAAAAAGATCACATCGTTTTTCTTTTTGTCCTTTTTTCGATGAACGAAAGATCATTATTTTGTTTTAGAATGCAATGATGTCCAGTTTTCATTGTGTACAATACGACAGAAACACACACTTACCAGTTCAATGTGATGAAGAGCTAGATGCCACCAGTTATGACACGACAGCATCCCGCACTCCTGCAGTTCAACACAATAAACAAAAGCATCAATTCTGAATGTGGTCTTGTGAAAGCAACACGCATTTTACTTGCAAGAAGAAAAACAATCTTTTATAAAGCTGTTAATTGCAAGGAAGTAGTCTGTAATTTCATGCTGTTCAGACGGTTGTCATCAGTAGGATGGCAATGTGAAAAATGAAAAAGAAAAAAAAAAAAACAACCAGAAACGGAAAAGTCAGAACCGTTGAGAAACATGTAACAGGAGCAGAGAATGAAAGACAGAGAAAGAGTGGGAGAAGTGGGGTGGGGAGAAGTGGGGTGGGGTGGGGTGGGGTGGGGTGGGGTGGGGGCAAGAGATGAGCTGGACCTTTTCAACCACAGGTAATGCACTGTAAAGTGCTGGTGTCTGACAGCAATGTGGATGAGGTTAACATACACACAGAACGGAGGAGACAACTCACATCCCAGTTGCTGACAGTGGAGTCCAGGAACTGAATGCCTTGCTTCTGTTGTCCAGTCATTTCAAAGACGTGACTCATGGTATGAGTGGCCCAGGCGTCATACTGGTTGATCTCCAGCGCCTGTGTTAGTTAATCAGCAGCGAGTCAGCGATGATCAGCTGGCACAGACTTCAAATATGTACAAACATGCCAAACAGATGCATGTAACACACCAATCTATAACAGCTGCATTTCCAAGTTCAAGAAAACCAAGTGGGAAACAAACAGCTGATGCTGGGAAATCAAAGTAAGTCCACCAATAGCCAGATTTAATTACGATGATCTATAAGCACTATGATTTTCAGCAATGTGTGAACTAACTTGACAACTTTTCTATTTCATGAAGAGCTGCACTTCTGGGGTCAAGTCTGAGTGACCGATGAAGAAGAAATCAAGTGACAGACAGCATAGCTGCTAAGTCTTGGAAAGCAAAATCAGCAACCCTGGATGGGCAGGTTTGTGGAGGATGAGCATACCACCCCCGTGAGGCCACAACTGTGGTCACATCCTTTCTCTGAGAGGTAAACAGCTTTGTGTACCCTGTGCTTTGGGGAAAAAAAAAGACATTTTGGGATACAGGATGCAATCCATGATTTTCAAGAAAAAAAACCCACAATACTGCATACATAAAGAAAGCGCAGGGAAATATAAGACATTAATTTTGCTGAGAACAAAACTCCAGCTTGAGGTGTATGCCCAACACACAAAAACACCTAAATTTGACCAAACCTGCGCACATAGACCTGAAACCTGGTGTGGTGCGTGTGCTGGTTCAATGTTCACACTGGATGATCAATGTTCTTAATTGTGTAGACACAGACCATGGCCGGAATTACAGGTCATGCATGGAAATGCATGGAGCATCTCAGAGTAAAAGACATCCTGGTTGGAATCTGAAAAATAAACGTCATTCAGTGGTCTAGAAATCATGGTGCATACATCTAGGAATACTGAACCAAGATCAGAAGGCTTGTGGAACTGATATCAACTTATAGTCCAGAAATTATGGTGCATGCAGTTAGAGAATACTGAACTAAAATCAGAAGGCTTGTGGAACTGATATCAACTTATAGTCCAGAAATTATGGTGCATGCATTTAGAGAATACTGAACTAAAATCAGAAGGCTTGTGGAACTGATATCAACTTATAGTCCAGAAATTATGGTGCATGCATTTAGAGAATACTGAACTAAAATCAGAACGCTTGTGGAACTGATATCAACTTATAGTCCAGAAATTATGGTGCATGCATTTAGAGGATACTGAACTAAAATAACAAAACTTATGTGGTGCATTCACAAACCTGCGCTATTTTTTCCTCCGTTTCTCCCTCCCTTTATATCAATATACACTTGAAGAAAACACTCAAAGCACTAGAATCATGCTATAATTTGAAATACATAACACTTAACTGATAGATAAAAATGCCTGACAGTTGTGGGGCAGTTATGAAATGCCAAAAATCAAACATTACCTTCAGACCAGCCTAGGCCTTGAAGAAAAACCTGATGTCTGTTAAAAAATGTCAAAGCTGGACACATATAAAAGTCATCCAGGTAAGTAAAATTTCACAGGACCTGCCCAGCACAGCGAGCAAAGGAAAAAAGTTCCAGACAACTCCTGGCAGCAGTGTATATTTTGTGTTCTTGAAAACAAGATAACAGCTAGGACAGTACCCCCACTACACCAACAGGGAAGCCTCTCAGTGAAAGAAAGTTCCAGAAATCACTACAGACTGGATTTGTGCAGGCAATGAGTCTACCATGGGAAGTCAATTGAAGCACTGAAAAAGAGACGATGAGAAGTAAATGTATCACTGACAGATGATGGCAAGTAAACATAGCACTGACAACGACACAAAAGGAAGTAAATGTGCAACTGACAGATGATGGGAAGTAAATGTGTCACTGACAGATGATGGGAAGTAAATGTACCACTGACAGATGATGGGAAGTAAATGTACCACTGACAGATGATGGGAAGTAAATGTTGTACTGTCAAATGATGGATAGTAAATGTACCACTGACAGATGATGGGAAGTAAATGTTGTACTGTCAAATGATGGATAGTAAATGTACCACTGACAGATGATGGCAAGTAAATGTACCACTGACAGATGATGGCAAGTAAATGTATACTGTCAAATGATGGATAGTAAATGTACCACTGACAGATGATGGGAAGTAAATGTACCACTGACAATGATGGGAAGTAAATGTAGTACTGTCAAATGATGGAAGTAAATGTACCACTGACAGATGATGGGAATTAAATGTACACTGACAGATGATGGCAAGTAAATGTACCACTGAAGATGATGGGAAGTAAATGTGTACTGTCAAATGATGGATAGTAAATGTACCACTGACAGATGATGGGAAGTAAATGTTGTATGTCAAATGATGGATAGTAATGTAGTACTGACAGATGATGGAAGTAAATGTACCACTGAGAGATGATGCAAGTAAATGTAGTACTGTCAAATGATGGATAGTAAATGTACCACTGACAGATGATGGGAAGTAAATGTACTGCAAATGATGGAAGTAAATGTAGACTGACAGATGATGGCAAGTAAATGTACCACTGACAGATGATGGCAAGTAAATGTAGACTGAAATGATGGAAGTAAATGTACACTGACAGATGATGGATAGTAAATGTACCACTGACAGATGATGGCAAGTAAATGTACCACTGCAAATGATGGAAGTAAATGTACCACTGACAGATGATGGAAGTAAATGTACCACTGACAGATGATGGCAAGTAATGTACCACTGACAGATGATGGAAGTAAATGTACCACTGACAGATGATGGGAAGTAAATGTACCACTGACAGATGATGGAAGTAAATGTACCACTGACAGATGATGGAAGTAAATGTACCACTGACAGATGAAGTAGGCAATGGTATAAATGTAACTGACAGATGATGGAGTAAATGTACCACTGACAGATGATGGGAAGTAAATGTTACTGTCAAATGATGGAAGTAAATGTACACTGACAGATGATGGAAGTAAATGTACCACTGACAGATGATGGCAAGTAAATGTACCACTGACAGATGATGGAAGTAAATGTACACTGACAAATGATGGATAGTAAATGTACCACTGACAGATGAGGGAAGTAAATGTAACTGACAAATGATGGATAGTAAATGTACCACTGACAGATGATGGGAAGTAAATGTTAGACTGTCAAATGATGGAAGTAAATGTACACTGACAAGTGAATGGAAGTAAAGTTGCACTGACAAATGATGGAAGTAATGTAGCCACTGACAAGAGATGGGAAGTAAAGTACACTGACAGAATGGAAGTAAATGTACACTGACAAAGATGGAAGTAAATGTACCACTGACAATGATGAGGAAAAATGTAGACTGCAAAGATGGAAGTAATGTACACTGACAGATGATGGAAAGTAAATGTAGCACTGACAAGGAGATGGGAAGTAAATGTAGCACTGCAAGAGCAATGGATAGTAAATGTACACTGCAAGATGATGGAATATGTAACTGAAAAGAAAATGTGATGTGGTGTAAATGTCACTGACAGATGATGGAAGTAAATGTAGTACTGACAAAGATGATGGAAGTAAAGTACACTGACAGACAGATGGGTAAGTAAATGTAGCACTGACAAGATGATGGAAGTAAATGTACACTGACAAGAGATGGGAAGTAAATGTAGTACTGCAAAGAGAATGGTAGTAAATGTACACTGAAGATGATGGAAGTAAATGTGCACTGTCAAATGATGGATAGTAAATGTACCACTGACAGAGATGGGAAGTAAATGTATGACTGTCAAATGATGGATAGTAAATGTACCACTGACAGAGATGGAATAAAGTACACGACAGATGATGGAAGTAAATGTCACTGACAGAATGATGAAGTAATGTACCACGACAGATGGGATAGTAAATGTACACGACAGATGATGCAAGTAAATGTACCACTGACAGATGAATGGGAAGTAAATGTAGTACTGTCAAATGATGGATAGTAAATGTACCACTGACAGAGATGAAAATGTACGAAGATGAAAATGTACCACTGACAGATGAAATGAGCATGAGAAGTAATGTACCACTGACAAGATGATGGGAAGTAAATGTACACTGACAAGAGAAAAAATGGAAGTAAATGTAGCACTGACAAATGATGGCATGTAAAGTACTGACAAATGGTAAGACTGCAAAGAAAGTGCCAGCAGATGATGAAGTAAATTTGTCACCATGCGGAAGAGCCATGAAAAGGAAGGCGTAGTCACTGCAAGATGGAATGTTAGTAAGTACCACTGACAGTGATGGGAAGTAAATGTTGTTCTGTCAGATGATGGATTAGTAAATGTCCACGAATATGGAATTGTATATGTCAATGATGGATAAATGTACCACTGACAGATGATGGAAGTAAATGTTGTACTGCAAATGATGATATAAATTGTGCACTGACAGATGATGGAATATGTACACTCATAGGTAATTCCACTGTCAATGATGGAAGTAAATGTACCACTGACAGATGATGGAAGTAATGTACCACTGACAGATCGGCAAGTAAATGTACGTACTGTCAGATGAGGATAGGTAAATGTACACTGTCAAGAGATTGGAAGTTAAATGTACCACTGACAGATGATGGCAAGTAAATGTTACCACTGACTAGATGATGGAAGTAAATGTTGTACTGTCAGAATGATGGATAGTAAATGTACCACTGACAGATGATGGGAGATGTAGAATGTTGTATTGTAAGATGATGGATAGTAATGTAGTACTGACAGATGATGGAAGTAAATGTACCACTGAGATGATGGCAAGTAAATGTGACTGTCAGATGATGGTAGTAAATGTACCACTGACAATGATGGAAGTAAATGTTGTACTGCAAATGATGGATAGTAATTGTACTGACAGATGATGGAACGGTAAATGTAGCACTGACAATGATGGCAAGTAAATGTACACGTGACAAAGATGATGGATGTAAATGTACCACTGACAGAGAGAGTAATGCCATGATGATATGGCAAGTAAATGTACACTGACAGATGATGGAAGTAAATGTACCACTGACAGATGATGGCAAGTAAATGTACCACTGACAGATATGGAAGTAAATGTACCACTGACAGATGATGGCAAGTAAATGTACCACTGACAGATGATGGAAGTAAATGTACCACTGACAGATGATGGCAAGTAAATGTACACTGACATGACAATAAAGTATGACATGATGGAAGTAAATTACCACTGACAGATGATGGCAAGTAATGTAGTACTGACAGATGATGGGAAGTAAATGTACCACTGACAGAGAGGAAGTAAATGTACACTGACAGATATGGAATAAATGTACCACTGACAGATGATGGAGTAAATGTAGTACGACAGATGATGGAGTAAATGTACCACTGACAATGATGAAGTAAATGTAACGACAGAATATGATAAATGTCACTGACAGATGGATAAATGTAATGACTGATGGAAGTAAATGTACCACTGACAGATGATGGAAGTAAATGTACACTGACAAAGATGGAGTAAAATTACTGACAAAAGAAGGAAGTAAACGTAGCACTGACAAGAATGATGGAATGAATGTAGCACTGACAAAGAGACAATGGAAAGTAAAGTAGCACTGACAAAGAAGACAAGGAGTAAAGTACACTGACAAAGACATGGTAGTAAATGTACACTGACAAATGATGAGAATAATGTAGACTGACAAAGAGAATGGAAGTGAATGTAGCACTGACAAAGAGACAATGGAAAGTAATGTACACTGACAAAAGACGATGGAAGTGAAATGTAGCACTGACAAGAGAATGGAAAGTAAATTAGCACTGACAAAGAGACATGGATAAGATGTAGCACTGACAAAGAGACATGGTAGTAAATGTAGCACTGACAAAGACAATGGAGTAAATTAGCACTGACACAAAAGAAGGAAGTAAATGTAGCACTGACAAAGAATATGGGAAGTAAAGTAGCACTGACAAAGAGCAATGGTAGTAAATGTAGACTAACAAAGAGCATGAAGTAAATGTAGACTGACAAAGAGACGATGGAAGTAAATGTAGCACTGACAAAGAGACAATGGTAGTAAATGTAGCACTGGAAAGATCGTGATGAAGTAAATGTAGCACTGACAAAGAGATGATGGGAAGTAAATGTAGCACTGACAAAGACGATGGTAGTGAATGAGCACGACAAAGGACTGGGAAGTAAATGTAGCACTGACAAAGAGACAGAAATGAATTAGCCTGACAAGAAAATGGAAGTAAAGTAGCACTGACAAAGACAATGAGAAATGTAGCACGCAAAGATATGGAAGTAAATGTAAACTGACAGAGACAATGTAGTAATGTACACTGACAAAGAGACATGAAAGTAAATGTACCCCTGACAAGAAGAATGAAGTAAATTACACACAAAAGAAGGAAGTATGAGCACGACAAAGACATGGAAGTAATGTACACTGACAAAAAAATGGAAGTAAATGTACACTGACAAAGAAATGGAAAGAATGTACACTGACAACACCTGTCCGCCAAGTAAATGCTAACCACCTGCCGCAGGCATAACAAAGCGTACTCACCGCTGAGCACGCATGGTTAGCCCACCCTGCTCTAAGCAGGCGTGCGTTCAGCTGTCTGTCTGTTGTGCTGTAGGATTATTATTCTTCCACACTCCATAACTGGATATAATTAACTGTGTGGTGATTTTGTGTGTTGTGATTCTTCTTTGGTCGTTGATATAACTTCGTTCATCCCGCGTTCTTGAGGTTTTTTTTTCATTGAGAAGTTGTTCGTTTTATAAGCTGGCCAGGATCCGGCACGTGTAAACGTATGTCAGCAAGCCGAGTACGAGTGTGGTGCTACTGCTCGAGAGGAACATTCTACCAGGCGATTACTTTCCTTCCTCTCTCTCTCTCTCTCCCTCCTCTCTTGCTGTGTGTGTGTGTGTGGTGTGTGTGTGTGTGTGTGGTGTGTGTGTGTGTGTGTGTATGCGCGCGTGTGTGGTGTGTGTGTGTTGTTGTGTGTGTGTGTGTGTGTGTGTGTGAATGAGCGTGCCCCTGTGTGTTGTGTGTGATTGATCCTGCATTGGCTAATCTTGTTGCTTACGTGCAGGCCTACTTCATTCCGATCTTTTGTACGTGTGTACGCCTGCGGTTTGTAGCACCAACAATGGCGGAACACAACTTCAGTGAACACAAAAGACGTGTAGATTCGTTGTGCCGTGTGTGCGGCAGTCGTGTGCTCAGAAAGGTACAAGATAAAGGATTAAACGCTAGACTTTGTGTCGACTTCTCCAATGATTTGTTGCAGTATTTCAGTCTAGAATATTTCTGGTGATGAAGAGGGCAAACAGTCCAAGTGTATCTGCATAAAATGCTACCATAAACTGAAAAAAAACGAGACATGTCAGTACATTCTCAATGTTATACTACAAAAGGAAATGCTGCTCGTGACATAGAGAGAATGTCAGAAATCTGGACAACTTTCGATCCAGATCTTTCTTTAAGTCAGTGTACATCGTGTCGATTCTTTCAATCAGCCGGACTTCTTGGTCGTCGGAAAACAAAGAAGAGCCGACCCGTCAAAAGATCTGCTCAAGAATGTTTAGATCAGTCTGATCTGTGCTTGCACACAGATGAAAGTGTGTCACCATTTTCTCCGTTGGTATCGACCCCCATGAAAAAGATTGATTAAGCCAGTTACAGCTGAGATAAACAGAGAGAGAGAGAGAGATGCTGTTTTTGTTGTCATATTTGTGGATGTGTTTGCGCACATGTGTGCGCACTCGCAGGTGTCTGAATGTGTGTCAGTGTGTCATTCCAATTAAAGTAGTGTGGGGTGGAAATAAATTTCAATGTGTGTGTGTGTGTGTGTGTGTGTGTGTGTGATCCATCTGTTTATATACCGCTGTTGTTGGTGTGTGGGTTTCTGTCAATGTGTGTGTGTGTGTGTTTGTGTGTGTGTGTGTGTACGCTCTCTCTTTCTCTCTCTCTCCAGTCGTGAGTAGGCTCACCATGAAGATGAAAATGAGACAACATTTTGCATTGGTGTGTGTATATGTGACATCAGTTTCAAATGATTCGAACGGGCGAAAGAACAAGGTCAGGTAGGAAGCATTTCATTGTTTATAACTGACATCTGCATGTGTGGCATGCTAAAATCTTGCTTTACTAAAAGCATGGTGTGGCTGTGACAGAATCAGTTTTGGCATGCTTCACAAGCATGTAGAGCACGCAGATAAACAAGCAAAACATGCCTAGGCCGTGGTAGGGAAACCGCCGCCGTGTTCCCCATGAAGCTGACCAGAGCCGACACTGTTTATTCAGGCCCAGTACCTGCTGTCAGGTAGGAGTCCCGCGACTAATTTTCTGTCAGTTGTAAAGGAAAGATACGTATGTCCAATTAGCACCAGATTGAGTGTGATAGCTTCAGGAATGCATGCTCTCCACTGAGTTGCAATTTCATTTCACTTTGTGTGTGTTTGTTAGTCTGTTTCAATCGTTTTTTGTTGACAAATCTTTGTGGTGCTTGCCATTGCGTATGAAAGAAGACCCATTCATGTTTGGTATCGTTCTGTCAGTCAAAGACCCCACAATCCAGTGACATCAATCGACCACAGTTCGTTGCATTCTGGCACAAAGTATTAATGAAGAAACACAGCATCCTGTTTTCACCACACTATCAGCCAGACAGCTAATATCACATTACGCGTAGGGAGGAAAGCTTGTGGGAGGTTAGGGCGAGGAAGCTGGCAGCTGTCGGCAGAAGTGTGCTGTTTAAACAAACCGAGGCCGTTCCATCCCTTCCCCTCCCGCGACCGATAGGCGGTCAGGGGTTATTGCCCTTGTCTTCAACTAAGAATTCCTCTGCAGACAAACGTGAAAGAGATGATGGGAAGCAAATGTAGCACTGACAAGGAGGCAATGGGAAGTAAAATGTAGCACTGACAAAGAAAAGATGGGAAGAACATGTAACCCTGATATGATGGCACGTAATTGTAGCACTGACAAGGAGAATAATGGAAGGTAAAATGTAGCACTGACAAAGAGAAGATGGAAAGTAATTGTAGCACCGACAAAGAGAACAAGAGTTCCCGAAAAAACAACAGCAAATAAAACACAAACAACAACCCAAGTCTTTTAAAGGAAAAGACTATTTGAAAGATCTTCATTGAGCAGATTCACTGCACCAATCAGCACGACAGACGCACACAGGCCAAGCCAACCTTTGTTGCCGTCTTCTCTGCCTGGTCATACATGTTGGTTTCTTCTAGCCCGAAGGCATGCATCCCCAGTAGGTATCTGAAACAGATGATGATTTCACGACACACAACACCCAAAGCAGCACAACAGCCCACCAAACTACACAATCCCATGCAATAATGTGCAATGCAAGTACAATGCAGATGAACATGGTACAGCGCTTACGGCACGCTGAGTTCAGTTCAATTATCATAGAACAGATGACTCCACAAGACCTTTTTAGGGCTGTCAACACATATGATCAAAAAAAAAAAGGAACCATCCTGGAAACTAAATGAAAAATAAACATATATCTATACACATACGTCAATTAAAAAAACAGTGAAACTACTTTAAATCTCACCAGTTTGGACATGTTTGCATTAATTTTTTAAAAAAGAATTCGGTTACGATGCTATATCTAATATATAAATGGCAAATTCTGTCTGTGTGTGTGTGTGTGTGTACGCTATAGACTCAAAAACGGCTCAACCGATTGAAATGAAATTTGGCAGGTACGTCTGTTGTGACCCGAGGATGGTTTTGGGCTAATCTCTAAAAAAACAAAACCGTTAAAAACCGTTAAAAAACTGTTATAACGGTTTCAAAGACATCTTTTTCCTCTGCTTTTCTTCAAATAGCCGTTGTGACATTGCGCAGGTACAGGACTACTTCTCTAAAATTAGAACCGTTATTTGGCAGTTAAAAAACATTATTTATAACAGTTAAAAACCGTTAAAAACACCAAACCCTATAAAAGAAACTGTTTAAAACCCGATCTTCTTGAAATTTAGCAGGTACGTCTGTTGTGACCCGAGGATGGTTTTGGGCTAATCTCTAAAAAAATAAAACCGTTAAAAACCGTTAAAACTGTTATAACGGTTTCAAAGACATTTTTTTCCTCTGCTTTTCATCAAATGGCTGTTGTGACATTGCACAGGTACAGGGCTACTTCTCGAAAATTAGAACCGTTATTTGGCAGATAAGAAACGTTATTTATAACAGTTAAAAACTGTTAAAAACACCAAACCCTATAAAAAAAACTGTATAAAACCCGATCTTCTGAGGTTGGCGGCCACGAGAGTCATCGGATCGCCACCAAACTTGACATAAGCCTACAGGAACATCCAGCGGGTAACATAGGGTCATTAGATAGTCATTATGACCATTAAATTTGACCGTTAAAAACCGTTCTTTTCAAAATTTAGGCTGTTCTTGATGAAATTCGGTATACATGTGCAGTTTTAAATGCCGAAAAATGATATACAACTTTTATGAACCGAAATTTAAAATTGACCGTTAAAAAACGTTATTTTATAAATTTAGAGTATTCTTGAAGAAATTCGATATACATCTGCAGTTTTGAACGCTAAACAATGATATACAATTTTCAAGATCTGAAACTTAACACTGACCGTTAAAAACCGTTATTTTCTGAATTTCTAAATTTTCACCATTCTTGATAATATTCCGTATGCACGTACAGTTTTAAGCGCTGAACAATGTTATGCAAATTTTACGAACCAAAACTTAACATTGACCGTTAAAAACCGTTATTTTCAAAATTTACACTGCTATTGATAAAATTCCGTATGCGTATGTCCAGTAACGGTAAGTAATTTTGCAACATGGATGGGACAGGGTAGGGGAATGAAAAGGGAGGAATGAGAGGGGCCAGAAAAATGATTGTACAGTGCAAAGCCTGACACACTATTTTTACATTAGACACAGACCCGTTGAAATAAACTACTTCTGCACAAAGTCTATTCCTACAAAATTAAGGGCAATCAGAAGAATGGGAATGGGAACAGTGAGTGCAGGCGGAAAATCAAGCGAGAAAAGCATCTCAATGTACTAGGGAAGATCCAGAGGAAAGGGGCCAGAGGCAGGCGGAAAAGAATAGAATGTATAAGAGAGAGAGAGAGAGAGAGAGAGAGAGAGAGAGAGAGAGAGAGAGAGAGAGAATGTGTATTTGTGTGGGGGGAGGGGGTGGGAAGATGTTGGGGGGGGATTAATTGTAAATCAAAACAATTAATACATGTTTGCCGTCACGCGAGTATCACAAAGAATGTTCATATCCTGGGCAATGCCGGGTGCCCCTGCTAGTTGATCATAAAGTAAAGATTATGCATGAAAATACACCATATCAGATCAAAATATAGGTAAATGTCTAAGCATTTCGAAACTGTAAAGAAATCTGCAGAACCTGACCGTGGAAAACATTCGTGATTGCTGAAACTGTAACGATGGAAAAATCCTCATGACACAGCACTGAGTTAGACATTCAGTAACCAAGGTATGAACTGAAATGAGCTGAGAAAGATATAATTAGGCGTTGCTGAAACAGCCAGCCATTCCACAGGATTTCTCACACCCAAATTTTCACATAAAAGTAAAAACAACAAAAAAATCAATAAAAAGACTAAAATGTATCAAAAGCTGCAAAAAATAAAAACAAACAGCAAACAAACAAAAGCCCTATGAAAAAATAAACATAGCAGAACTGACAGGTACAGTCCTCTGTGAACAGTGTGTGCAGACGCAATATCTAGTTGCCAGATTTGAACCAAAAAGCTGATATGGCAATAAATTGTGGCCTGTACATTTTTGAGGCCAGAATACACATAAACACAAATACCAAAACGCAAAGTGAAGTCAGATTTCATGGACAAAACAAACAAGTGAAATTTCAATAAATATGTCTATATCATACTTTTCAAACAGCAAACAACATTGCACTAAGCAGTACTACCCTGGAGCATTCTGCACGAGACTGAGGGGAGTTCTGTTTTGTGCATTGGCTGTTTGTAATGTCTAACGAAGACATATTTGTTGAAAATTTACTTGTCTGTTTTGTATTGTATCTAAAATCTGCTTCACACTTTGTTTTGTGTGTGCACGTGCGTTTTGGCCTGTTTTACAGCAACACTGCTATTTTTCCTTTCTCTCTCTTTTTTATTTTTTTTACATACTCAATGGGTACATTTGTACAATGACCCCAGATTTCATAGTTTTGTACACTCAGATTATACAATATACAGGTCTGTGTATAATCACCTGATCTGTCTTCCCCATGATGAATGATTCGTTCCCTAACTAATGATCATACTTTGTTATCGGAATGCAAGAGGTAAAGCACAATGCCTTCAAGTACTATTCAGTATAGTCCATGTGAATTCAGCAAAGTTCAGTACCACAATACAGTACAGACCAACATAGTGCAGCAAAGTTAAGTACCAATCTAGTTCACTCTGTGACAAGTATGGTACATACAGCCGTGAAGTGCAAAGTTTAATATCAATCTAAATCACTCTATGACAATTAATAATAATAATAATAATTATTATTATGGTATTTATAAGGCGCAAAATCTTGATGAAATCAACTCTAAGCGCGCAATTATAGCACATAAGGCAGTGATGTGCAAAGTTTAATATCAATCTAGTTCACTCTATGACAATTATAGTACATAAGGCAGTGATGTACAAAGTTTAATATCAATTTAGTTCACTCTATGACAATCATGCTATATAGGGTGGTGAGGTGCCAAGTTTAATATCAGTCTAGTTCACTCTATGACAAGGGTGGTGAGGTGCCAAGTTTAATATCAGTCTAGTTCACTTTATGACAAGGGTGGTGAGGTGCCAAGTTTAATATCAGTCTAGTTCACTCTATGACAAGGGTGGTGAGGTGCCAAGTTTAATATCAGTCTAGTTCACTCTATGACAAGGGTGGTGAGGTGCCAAGTTTAATATCAGTCTAGTTCACTCTATGACAAGGGTGGTGAGGTGCCAAGTTTAATATCAGTCTAGTTCACTCTATGACAAGGGTGGTGAGGTGCAAAGTTTAATATCAGTCTAGTTCACAAGCACAGTAATGGTACATAGGGCTGTGAAGTGAACAGTTTAATATCAATCTAGTTCATTCTATCACAATTATGATACATAGGGCTGTGAAGTGAACAGTTTAATAATATCAATCTAGTTCACTCGATCACAATTATGCTACACAAGTCAGAGACGCGCAATGCAATCGTACATAATTTATCATGATAAAACACAGAAACAAAAAAAAACAAACCAAACAAACAAAAATCAACAGAAACATAAGGAAGAATCCAATGCTACAAATTTAGCTCACTGACCTTAAAAATGAGCAAGCTATGTCAACACACACACAAAAAAATCTGATTTTGTAGGTGTGTACTTTAAACAGCTGAGGCTGTGCACACCAACACACATACACACTAGGCAAACACAACATGGAGTCTCTGTTTCTCTCTCTCTCTCTCTCACACACACACACACACACACACACACACACACACATACACACACACACACACACACACACACACACACACATGCACGCACACACACAAAAACACAGACACACACACACAGATGCATGCACACACACAAAACACACACACACATTTACAAGCACCTGCTCTCTAGCATGAATGAACACATACATCCATACACACGCACCTGCTACTCAAAAGCAGAACACACACTCAGACACACACACTGCCCTACAACACACTAACCCATAGAGCGGTGTGGATGTGGACCAACGGGGCAGCACCCTGGCCAAGCTATCCCGCAGCTGCAGGGAGTCCCCCATGTAGATGTAGCCCAGGTTGGCCATCTTGAGGGCCATCAGGTCATGAGGATGATCCACTAGGATGTCTTCCCACTTCACGCAGGCTTCTTTCATGTAACTGCCAAAACAGCCCGCTGTGAGCGGCAGTGGTCTTGGGCGTACAGCACTAATTAATCATCCTAGTGTGTGCTTGAAGAACGAGTTCTTCTTGTAAGTTCGGCACTCATTAACCCTTTTACCTTTAAAGTAACCGCACAGCAACTGCATTCAGAACACCAGTTGCCGCTTGGCATCACAAGCATGTTGTGATTTGGGTTTTATGTGTGTGTGCATTTTCTTGTTAGGTTTCTCCTCTCATATTTGAATAGCACAAGGGATGAATTTGAGTTGTATCATATTTAAGATGATGTATAAATGAGAACAATCGGTCTAATAGTTCAAAAGTTACAGCCTTGAACATCTAATACCCCAAACTAGCTCTGTTGAGAAGGGCTGGCAATGAAAGGGTTAATAATCCTTTTGCGTATGTAAAGCACTCACCAATCATCCTTGTGTGTACAGTACTTGTTAATAATCCTTGTGTGTACAATACTAGCCAATGATCCATGAATGTATAGCAATCGTTCATAATTCTTTAATGATGGCCCTCTTGTAATCTTTCAGTAAACAGCAAAAATGAATCTAATTTACCCGTATGATGCTAATTAACAATCCTTATTTTCACAAATTAATTACCAATGGGAACACACTGTATTGAACAACTGTTGCACGAATAAGAATGTTATCCTCATCCTTGTTTACAGTGCTAATAAATAATTCTTTTAATATAGCACTCATGAATGATCCTTCTGCGCACAGCACTAAATAATGATTCTTAAAAGTATGGTCCTCAATATTAACCCTTATATGTATAGCACTAACCAATAATTCCTACACATATGGCACTCATGATACCTGTGTGTACAGTGCAGAAGAATAATTTTTGTGTGTACAGGACTGATCCATAATCCTTGTGTGCACAAGACAATCTTACCTCTTCTATACATACAGTGATAATCAATAGTTATTGGATGTACAGCCCCAAGAATTCTTGTATGCACAGCGTTAATGAATTATGGAAGAACAACTGTTACAGTTTCTTGTAAATACTGTACTACTTGTTGATCTCTCTCTCCCTCTCTCTCTTGCTGACATGCTGAGAGTAATGCATGTGTGTGTGTGTAAGAAACAGACACAGAAGCCATGGCAAACTACAGGCCAGAGTCCAGAGGCACACAACCCTGGTGGAAAGCAGAAGCTAGCCCTCTATGAGAGGCACACGAAAGCATCTTCCTCCCCATCTGTCAGATAAGAATCACAGAGGGAGAATTCCTCCTTTAAAACTATTGTCTGTTTTGTTTCCTGGGAAAACCATCTGCTTCTTTTTGTCTGTGAAAAAATACACGCACTACGAAAATTGTGAAAATGTGAAGAGTCCCATATCCCAACTTGGCTGCTTATAGTTTCAGCAGTTTTCTTTCTTTTTTTTTTTTTTTAGTTGCTGTCCTCACGGTTACGGGGCATTAACCCCTTGCCACTCATTCTGGCTATCCATCCATAGCTACACCCTGGCTTGTCCCGCCCTAGTCTCAGCACCCACAGTCCACTGGGAGCAGTCACTGTCCAGTCATCATGAGGCAACCCATCAGATGAAACACTGCACTGCTGCTGAGTCTCAGTGGCGCTTGTACTGATCCAGTGTATGCAGGTCACCACCTACTAAGCCTCCTACAAAGAACAACAATTGCTGTAAGTGGGCGTCACCACGTACATCCAGGGACAGCACCCATGAACTTGCTGACACTGACAACCTTGACCTGAACTCACCAAGGGCACAGACATGGAGAGAGATCAAAACTGTGGTCACCATAAGAGCAGGGCATGATGGGCTACAGAATTTGAGACTTTAAAAAAATGCTGATCAGTGAAATTATGATAAATGAATTCATTCTGGCCTTAGATTGCATGACAGAACTGTGTACCTTATGCTTACTTTCAAAATATATCCCAGCTTCAACCACATCTGAGAGATACACACACCTGCATTGCTGATCAGGGATTTTGAGCAAACACTCTCAGAAACATGTCCATTAAAAGGATAAAACTCAACTGTTTGGTTACTGTCTTCCCAACTGAGCATGTACCAAACTAAATCCTGGATAGGGTGCATTGGGGCAAAAAAGAACTCCCGTGAATAAATGGCTGTATTGGGAATCAAACCTACAATTTTCACCCAGGAATCTGCAGCGCTGAGAGAGTTATAGTTACTTCTTTGTTGTTTGGCTTCTTTTCCCTTCCCACTTCTCCCTAGTGTTTGACATCCGGTCTTTCTGTGGGTGAGCAGAACACAAAGGTTTGCAGGGCTCCCGCTGGCTATTATTTCAAGCAGTCACCTGACCCCTCTAACATAAACAGAGCATCTGAATCAATTCATTTTCCTCTCAACCTCATGTCCATTATCAACACTTTATCTTTGTAAGTTTGATCAAATGCCAGGCCCAGGTATTTCATTTTCAGCTTGCCTTGCATGAGATACCCTGTGCATTGGGATATCTGCATTTAATAAACGGCATCTCTTTCTGTATGGGAAATGCCTGTAAACTATTGGAGGGTTCATGCAGCAAACTTTTACCTGCTGTAGTTAAGTGCTTTACAGAATTTTAAAGGTCAGATTCAACAGACTGCTATATTTCAGTATTAAAGAGCTGACCGATGCCTGAAGCATCTCTTTACAGGGAATTTTGCGGTGTCATGATGTGCAACATGCGTATCAACAGGAGCCTTGCTACGCATGTTTACACACATGTGATATCTGGCTCTTTTGTTCGGACTACAGGCTGTCTGCTTTTCTACAAGCAACAGCTGCTCTGAGCCTTGTCACCACTCAAAGCTGCTTTTCTACATGCAACAGCTGCTCTGAGCCTTGTCACCACTCAAAGCTGCTTTTCTACATGCAACAGCTGCTCTGAGCCTTGTCACCACTCAAAGCTGCTTTTCTACAAGCAACAGCTGCTCTGAGCCTTGTCACCACTCAAAGCTGCTTTTCTACAAGCAACAGCTGCTCTGAGCCTTGTCACCACTCAAAGCTGCTTTTCTACAAGCAACAGCTGCTCTGAGCCTTGTCACCACTCAAAGCTGCTTTTCTACAAGCAACAGCTGCTCTGAGCCTTGTCACCACTCAAAGCTGCTTTTCTACATGCAACAGCTGCTCTGAGCCTTGTCACCACTCAAAGCTGCTTTTCTACAAGCAACAGCTGCTCTGAGCCTTGTCACCACTCAAAGCTGCTTTTCTACAAGCAACAGCTGCTCTGAGCCTTGTCACCACTCAAAGCTGCTTTTCTACAAGCAACAGCTGCTCTGAGCCTTGTCACCACTCAAAGCTGCTTTTCTACAAGCAACAGCTGCTCTGAGCCTTGTCACCACTCAAAGCTGCTTTTCTACAAGCAACAGCTGCTCTGAGCCTTGTCACCACTCAAAGACCCAATCATGTCAGCAAAAAACCAGCCGAAGAAGAGCTTACATCCAGTTAACAATCAACAATCACATGGCTGCCTACCATGTGCTGTGATAGCTAAGAGCATGCCGAGATATCAGCCCTAGGTTCTTTCCATCAATCATTACCCACTACAAACATGTGCAAGCATGCAATCTCTCTCTCTCTCTCTCTCTCTCTCTCTCTGTGTCAGCCTGTCTCTCTCCCCTGGCTCTCACACACAAAGAAGAAAGCAGGAAACAACAAATCAATAAAACATGATGGTACCCATCAGCCATCAGCTGCACAGCCTGGACATGTTTCTTCTCTCCAGGTGACAGTTCCACCTGTTTCTGCACCTGTTGCTGCAGGTGATCCAGCGCCTCCTGCAGGTCAGGACTGGTGTCCAGGGTTGACCTGCTGCTGAACAGCTGGAGGTTGAGGGACAGGCACTGGCCAACAACTGTCGACACACAGCAACCACCATAACACAGCCACTGAAGTTGCTGTTATAATACCTAGCTGCATTACAGCTGTTGGTGTTATCTTGCATACATTTTTGAGAACCACACTCACATTTGAAAGAGTGCACACACACACACACACACACACACACACACACACACACACACACACACACACACACACGCAAACAAACAGGCTCCCTCCTATGACAAACCATTAACTCATTCTGACAATAATAAAAGTGCCTTCTGGCTAGAGGCTGTGTGGTATCACTTTCATGGAGATTGACAGCATGTGAGCAATGGAGGCAGCCCATCAAACCCTTGTTGGTCGTCTTAATTGTTCTCTTCGAAGAACAGGGACAAGTCTGGAACTGCTGAGTACTGAACTTCGGAGTGTGGATTCTAGAGAATTTTGAAGTCTGATCTTCTCAGGTCCAAATGTTCAGTCCTTTTTACATTCATAGATCAGAATATATTGAAAAACCCAGATTTCTTCTTTATTTTCACAATAATATTAATGTAATTTCGCAGACAACAAGGTGATCTGAAAAAAATTCTGATAGGACATCATCTACATTATCATAACCAATTTGGGCATCCACCTGTGCGAGCCAACTTGCACACACGACCTACAACCACATTCAGTGTCTCAGTCTGCTAAGCCTTTAGCATTGAACATCCAGCGTGTGCATCAATCCAGCTCATAGACCACAGCTTGTGTCGACTCTGTGTGCTCAAGTATGGTCATAGATAAATGCTGGAGTATATCAGACATACCAAGAGTGAACTGAGATTTGTACGCAGTGAAACTGATTCGCCTTCATTCTAAAGTGCTATATTTATGGATAAAATCAATGTTTTCTATAGAATTACGGTATGTGCCTTACATTCCAAAGCATTTTTAGTCAAACAGATTAGAGTACCAATTATTCCTCCTGTCCCTGTATGACTGCTGGTTGACAGATACACAACCTCAACAGATACACATCTGTAACAAGAGTAGACTACTATTATGATTGATAGCTATAACACCAAAACTGGAGTCTGTTCCCTCCTTTCCCCCTAAACACACACACACACACACACACACACACACACACACACACACACACACACACACGCATGCATGCGCACACACACATACACACACAATGACGAAAGTTCTGTGCCTTGATTTGGGGGTTAGTAAATCACACACGCAATGCCTATACCAAGACTGTAAGCATGTTTTGCTCACATCAGTTGATCTGTCATGCAATGCCTATATAAAGATTATAATCATGTTTTACTTACATTCGTTGATCTATCTAAGATTTATACTGTAGGAATGCACTTCTTTTTTCTCTTGTTGATGACTTCATGGCATGTGGCTTTTTGAGTGCATGACACTGACAGAGAGAGAGAGAGAGAGAGAGAGAGAGAGAGGGAGAGAGAGAGAGAGAGAGAGAGAGAGAGAGAGAGAGAGAGGGGAGTGAATGTGTGTATCAAAGTATATGTATTCTGTGAGCATGTGTGTGTGTACATGTGCGTGTGTGCTTTTGTGTGTGTGTGTGTGTGTGTGTGTGTGTGTGTGTGTGTGTGTGTGTGTGTGTGTGTGTGTGTACATAAGAGATAGACTAGGTGTTTCTGTGTGAATTTGTATGTGAGTATACACATGAACAAATCTGTAAACAATATGTGGGCTAATACGTCTATATCTGCAGGCCTATGCACTCATGACATCCAGGAATACCATAATTGGACATCCAGGATTACCATAACTGGGCATCCAGGATTACCATAATTGAACATCCAGGATTACCATGGATGTGCACAGATATGTGCATGTAAGTCTGTCTCAGCCACAGTGCAAAATGCAAAAGCCTATATTTCATATACAGAATTTTAAAATGAAGACTGGCAACAACAACTGATACTGTGACAATTTGTACTGTAAATTCCTCTGAATCGAAAGAGATCATGAAAGCAGTCAGCCCTTGCTCAGATGTTAGCATCAAGCTCCACGACAGCCGGGCAAGCGCAAACATATTTGAAAGAAAATGTAACTGGTAAAAATTTCTGTCTTAATGCATGAAAAGAACCAAATTACAGCACCACCTTTTAATCCCCCCCCCCAAACCCCCCCCCCCCCCCCCAAAAAAAAAAAGAAAGAAATGAAAGTAACGCTCCATTTCCTTGTGTTTTTGTTCTCCAGCTCTACAGTAATAACTTACATGATATATACTACACAGAAACACTCTTAACAACCTCACACAACACAAAACAAATGTGTCAAATATATGTGGACTCCTCCTCCCCAAATTCCACCCATTCACCTGAAAAGACACCCCCCCCCTCCCCCCCACACGCACACACACACCCATGTCAAATGCTCTTACCAAAGTCAGAATCAGCTTCCAGCATGGTCTTCATGGTGGAATTCAAGCCTCCCACACTCGGGTCATCATAGTAGGACATCAGCTGTAAACATAACACATTTGGCATCATCAAAATATGTCAATAACTGTAGCATTAAACATCCAGGATTACCATAACTGGACATCAACTGTAATATATTAACAATCCAGGATCATGAAAAAGGCCACTAAAAATGAAAATGCAACATGACACATCCAGAGTTATCATGACGGGACATCAGTTGTCATATAAGACATCCAGGCTCATCAACATAGGGCACTAGCCACAATATTACATATTCAACTTTATCACAATTTGACATCAGCTGTCATATAAGACATCCAGGCTCATCAACATAGGGCACTAGCCACAATATTACACATTCAATTTTATCACAATTTGACATCAGCTGTAATATAACACATCCAAGTTCTTCATAACTGGCCATTTATCGCAACATTACACATCTAAGATTACCATAATTGAACATCAGTTATAATATAACCCATCCAGGGTCTTTGCCAAGTCATTACTGTGATGACGGAGGGGTTGTTGGCCTGCGCTTGTTTTTCCCCCACTATTAGTTTGTTCATCTTTGCATTTGTCTGACTTTATTCAAGTTTAAAAGGCTGTGCCAGTCTTGAATAAAAGTTACTCTGTGTTAGGTTTTCTTAGGGGAGCAACAGTTACCCTACTTGCTTATTGTTTATTGTTTACTGTTCCCTGCCTCATTATATTTTCAACCCCATCCAGGGTCATCAAAATAGGTAATTAACTGCAACATTACACATTCAGGATGATCAAAACTGGACATCAACTTTAACACAACGTATCCTGGATCATCAAGATAGGCCACACTATGCTTCCAGGAGTACTTTTATATGAAATTAGCTGTCACACATCAAAAGTCTTCCAAACAGGCCATGAATTGCAGCATCACACATACATCATCATTATAACGAGCCATCACTGCAACACAACACATCATCATATGTCATCAGCTACAACACAACACATCCAGGGTCATCATAATAGGTAATCTGCTGCAACACAGATCATCCAAGGTCATCGTAATAGGTCATCAACTACGAAACAGTTCATCCAAGGTCATCATAATAGGTCATCCGCTGGAACATAACACACCGAAGGTAATTATATTAGGTCATTAACTGTAGCACAACACATCTACCTGGGCTAATCATAAAAGCTTATCTTATTTGTTCCCAAATCTATACAGTTACTGTGAGTGAGAGAGGAACTGGAGACCAAGCAACTTCTCTCAGAGTAAGGATGATGCTGATCTTCTCTCTCTCACTACTTTATCTTTCAGATCCTTTGAAAGAAAGATATCCACTGACAGCTGGGTGGATGGGGCACAGGGTTTTGTGTTTAATGGGAATTACCAAAATGTTACTGGTTCAAATGACAAAAATATGTGTCTATAAAAGAATCGGCCACCAATATTGAGAACAGATTTAATTTTTGTTTCAGTGGCTGTTGACAGCAGGAAAGGAACAGACAGTGTTTCTGGCACTTGACCTTTATTACTGATTTTCTTTGACCTGTGCATCATTGGGCAGCTTGCTGTACCAGTTTTACAAATTACAAGTGCAGTCACTGTGATCAAATGAGCACATAAACCTGATAGCTTTGTTTGCTTATGATTAATGCCAGCTCTTTGGGACGAGTGCTCTAATCACTGTGCAATTCCATCATTATAGGTAGAATCTCAATAGGCCTTTATCATAGGCCATGAATTACAGCATGTCTAGTTTCATTGTTACAGGCAATTAGTGCTGCATCATAATATGTCTTTGGTCATCGAAAATAAAGACGCCATAAACTGCAACACAACTTATTTCTCTTACTGAGTTATGAAACAAAACAGAATACGTACAAATGTTATCAAATATGCCCGCAAAATGTTAACAACAAAATACAACTGTGGTCATCATGAAAATTCATTAACTGCAAATACTAGAGACAGGATCATCAACACTGGCCATTAAATGCAACACAAGCAATCCACACACAGGCTCATCATGACAGGGAATCACCAGCGATACATTTATTATACTGTCATCACAACGGGCTTAATTGCAAGACAAAAGAAACATGCGGAGTGACCAGAACTCGCCACTCACTGCAACATAACACATACACGCTCATCATAATCAGACATGAACAGTTGACACTGCATATCTAAGGTCCTAATACATAATAATACGACACTATAATGGGTCGATCAATCCTGACAGATCTCTTGACGATGGGCTCCTGCTTGGTGCCCGATGTAATTTGAAATGAAATCGATAAACCCTACAAATTCCCTCGTTTCTTTCTTTCTTTCTATCTTTTTTTCCCAACACTCTTTAGGCATGGACAAGGGAAGAAGAGAGCACAACCAGTTCAAACTAACTGAGAAAAGTGATGTTCAGATTTCGGAACTGGAAAAAACAATACACCAAAAAATGTTTGATACATTGTGATTTTTGTTTTGTGCAGAAGTCAGAAGTAGAAAAAAAAAAAATTGAGATTAAGAGAAACAGGACAAAGGGAGAACAGAGGAGATCAGTCAGAATGAAACATTCGAGCAAATTCTCAGTGGAGGGCAGTCGTACCTGGGTAAGACAGGCATCGTACATCTTGCTGGCCTCACTGCTGGTAGTGGATAGTGGCACATTTAGCTTGTTCCATTCCTGTGCGCGCACACACACACACACACACACACACATATATATACACACACAGAGTGTACACACACATGCACATGCACACACACAGAAAGTGCATAAACACACACTCACACACACATGCACACACGCACATGCACACACACACACACATGCACACACACACGCACGCGTACACACACACATACAGAGTGCACACACACACACACACACACACGCACACAGTGCGCACACACACACAGTCACACACACATTCACATACACACATGCACACACACACACACGCACGCACACGCACACAAACACACATATGCACGTGAGCACGCGCACGCACACACACACACACACACACACACACACACACACACACACACACACACACACACACACATACACACACACAGTTCAATAATTTGAACGATGTGACCAATGATAAACATCATCTTTATCATGTAAATTTCACAGCAGTTCAAATGACACACACTGAAGCCACTCACTTCATCATGAAGAAAGAAAAAGGTCTTTAATAACTCAATCATCAAACTTTCACTCAGCCGCTGTGATGACAGTACTTAAGGTCACAGACTGATGACACTGGTCCAAGGTTTCTTCACACTTGACACTGGTAGTTACATGAAGCCTGTTTCTCTCTCATGCACTCGTATGTTTAACAGCAAGTACTTGTTAGGACACAGCTTGGCAGACATCCTCACAAACACACACACACACACATTCACTCACGCACACATGCATGCACACACACACACACACACACACACACACACACACACACACACACACACACACACACACATTCACACTCATTCTCTCACATACACACACACTCTCTCTCTCTCTCTCTCATTCATTTACACACACATATGCACAAACAGTGACATTCACAGTCACACTCTCACACACACACACACACACACACACACACACACACACACACACACACACACACACATATGTACGCACATGCACACACACACTTTCTCTCGTTTGTTTGAAGAGAAACCAGAACCTATTCAAAATGTTTTCCTGTCAGCAAGTGAAACATATCTTTTCTTTTTGCACTTAGCTAAAAGTCCAATTGGCAAATACTTATATAAGAGATAACAGTTAGTAGTCAGATGGGACAGAAGAGTTATATGTTTTTTTTTTTTTTTTTTATCTTTGATTAAGTGGATCTTCTTCTTTTGTGTACTTTGTAGATATGTTAATTCTTTTGACTCGTTGTGTTACCCTTTTTTCCCGGCCTCAATTTTTTTTTCTTCTTTTTTTTTCGTCTAATATCTTGTACCCATCGTCAACACTGCGCAGGCCTCCAAGGGTGGTAGAGGACTGCTCAAAAGGTGGGTGAAGGCAGTGCCTTCTCTGGGTCCTCCCCAGCACCTTTGGGTGTTTCTTTTTCTTTTCATCACGTAATGTGGAAAGACGTAAAACAACAACACTCTCTCTCTCTCTCTCTCTCTCTCACACAGAGCTCAAAACTGACTTGGACCAGCTGCCATCAACCTTGACGCCTGACTCACTTAGCTGCTCCAGTGAAGGGTGACAATTGAGCAAACTGCTGAAATGTCCTTGGGTATCTGCCTTTCTGATCTAAGCCCCATACCCTCATAATTATCATGGGTGGGACTAACAAACTAGAAAAGGGAAGAAATCTATGGCAGTCAGGGGGCATACTGCCTCAAAGAAATGTTTAAAATTGAAATTGTGCAATTCTGTAAGAGAGAGAGAGAGAGAGAGAGGGGGAGGGGGGGGGGGAGAGAGAGAGAGAGAGAGAGAGAGAGAGAAAGAGAGAGAGAGAGAGAGAGAGAGAGAGAGAGAGAGAGAGGACAGAGAGACAGAGAGAAGAGAGAGAATGAGAACGAGAGAGAGAACGAACATTGAAAACACACCTTCAAGCGTTGAATGTTCCCTGAGAAGTGTCACCAAAGTAGTGCATTTTATTCTGCATACATGATCTTCTACAGCTACTTTTCCACTGCCTGCATAATTTATTTGCCAGCACAGAGTAGGTGATAAGCAAGCCCTGTAGTTTTGATTATTGAGCTTTCAGTTTATGAAATGATTGAGGACCTTTTCATATTTAAATTCTCTGTTTGATCGCACTTCCAACAATTTTCAACTTCTTTTTCTTCTAAAGTTATCCCATGATCAACAATGTTTGACCTCATCATCATCACCTTGTTCTTTAAACTTACTGATTTTAACAAAATGCTGAGATGCTTTGAATAGTATAAGGACTGAGCCTTTTGCTGATAGAATGATTAATGGATTAAATTGATATTTATGTTTATACTGTCGATTCCTTATTGAGTATTTTTTGCTAATGAAGCAAATAAACGAAGTGAGGACATAAGATTTTGGTTCTGCAATGCAGTTTCAAGGAGGAGTCCCACTGCTGAATTACCTTGAATTGCTAAGTGTTTTGGCTTTTATCGAGAGTTGGCATCTTGGTCCCAAAGGTATGGTGGGGCATAAAGTTTGATCCCAGCCAGATAGTGGCGTCTGTCACTTTTGGTTAAGTGGGCAAAATTGCCGGGCACACTAAGGGAGAAGGAATAAAGAGAGAGTGGGAGGCAAGAGAACGGATAAAGTCTATACACTGAACTCTATTAAGCATTTGACAAAACCCTATAGTAAAATAGTATAAGGTTAATTTCAGTCGTATCAATTAGAGAAAATAAACAATTTTACCATGTCACTATATCAGATAAGAAGAAAATAACAAGCTGAAGACAGAACTACACCCTAACAATGTTCCTTGTCATATACTTGGCAACAGAATAGAACTCTGTGTCATCTGCTAAGTAACAAAAATATAAAACGGCCTTATTATTACATGAAGAGTTTGACAAGGTAGGTAGAGTATATGACATCAATGATCAATGCCCCTGTTTAACTACCACCACACGCACATGAAAATGTGTACACATTTGCAAGTGTACACAAAATCATACACACATGTATACACACCTTTTCATGAATGTATCCACATGTTAATAAACATCACACACATAATTATAATCTAGGCATAATTCAAATGTAAAAACTGTGTTTAAAGGCTTCAATGCTTACACTGCATTGTTGTGTTAGTATACTAATGTGGCTGGTTAATTGTGCTCCCATCCTTCTCTGCTGACTCAAAACTGACATGTAATATTCAACATGATAATTGGATAACCTGAGAATATATGGGTGGTGGGCTGCATGCCTACTCGAAAGTCTTAAGATGACATCCCTTCAGAGCAGTTTCTTTCAGGTATTATGATCAATTTACTTTCAACATAACCCATACAAATCACAACCATCACCATAAACACATGACTTACAAAAGAAAAAAAAAACAAAAAAAAACTTGCACACACAGACACTGAGGCATATGTGCACACACCTGCTAGCATAAACACTAAAGAGGCGATTAATCACCCAAGAAGAAGTATACAATTCACTTAATATCAATCACTCTGATATATATGACATTATGACAAATTTTGCAACCACAGTTTTTATCTTGTGTACAACAAAGGTTGCTACAGGAGAGAGAGAGAAGAGAGAGAGAGAGAGAGAGAGAGAGAGAGAGAGAGAGAGCACTGACCATGAAGAGACCTTATTAAAGTTTGAACTTGAACTAGTTGAAGATGAGGAGTTGATCTGGGCCGCAGATTTCACTACCTCTGTTGACAAAAGTTCAGGAAGACTTTATTTGTACTGCCCAACCCCCACTTCCCCTTCTCCGACAAACGTACAAGTTCGGGAGCCCTGTGGGAGCACTGTTGAAAGCTGACTGTCAGAATGTTTGGAGCCTATATCATCCAGACCTGCCCTCAGTTTGATGGTCCTCCCATAAAATACACATACTTACATCAACAGTCCTCCAGTGGCAGTGACGTGAGACCATTGTGATCGTTCGTTGGTGCACGCACGCTCCAAATACGGTGTCGTCTGCAACACTCTGTGACTGTCACCTGGGATAACAGAGCCTAGATATGACAAATCTAACAGCCAGCCCGTGGTCTTGTCAGGTCGTCTTACTTCGGTGGTACAACTGAATTGATGATCATCTAGCATAGACACAGATTCTCCTTCAGCCTCTGTTCTTGTCTCTTGTCAACACGGTGACAGCGGCGGGATAATTACTCAGTCACGTTCCGATTCTCTGTGCATGTGTTTGAACTATGCATGTCGCTCCATCTGAACAGAAACAATAACCAAAAATTAGGCCAGCCGCCAGGGGCACATTTTACCGGAAGTGATTTCCAGCAAGATGTTTGGTGCAAGATTTCTTCGGTGCATACGCACCCTTAGGCTACGAGAGTTCAAAACTAAAAAGAATTTTACTGTACCGCTAAACGAAAGATCAAACAAATTACGAAGCAAACACGAGGCGTTTCGACCTCTTTGTTCTTTTTCAGCCAAGACTAACAGCATTTAAGACAATGAAAACCAAGGACGAACAGACAGTTACTTGCATCTCCTCAAACAGGACGCAAAATGGATATGGGATGCACTTCTTTCGTTTGGCGGTACAGTAATTCTTCCTTTAATTTTCATTTTGTTTCAGTTTCTTCTTCTTCTGTTGTGTGGCCACAATCAACACGCCGATTATTTTGCCACAGAATAGGGGGTTTCCACGAACTGGCTGCCTGACCTGGAATTTTCTCTCCCCCCCTTTTCTTTTCTTTTTTCTATATTGGTTTGAAATCGCTCTGCAGGCTGCATGAATAAATCACAATATTTGCTCCAGATCACATGTACACACTCCCTGCTCACTAACTGGATCAGAGGGGACGAGAATTCCGCAGTCACCTCACCTTGACACCTACGGGGAGTTCGGTTTTGGTTTGTTTTTCGCCCTCCACCCCTACCCCTCCTACCCACCATCCAAAATACAAACACAACACACACACACACACACACACACACACACACCACACACACACACCACCACGCACAGCACGCACACACACACACACACACACACACACACACACACACACAAACCCAAAAACGAATGAGGATGATTTATATTATGTGTTTAGTACTAGCATTCCCATATTACAATGCGACACACAGACCCGTGAGGTGTCAGTGTCGTATCACTGCGTGCGAGATTAGTTTAGCCCGCATTCGCCACATCACTTTGGCTATCCCGTAAAACCTTTGAAGTGTAAAGCACTAAACGGACAGGAGTTACACGTAAAGGAATGGATACATAATTTACGTCGTAAAGAAGGAAAGAAAGGGAAGAAAGTCTTGCATGAACAGATCGGTCATTGAGGCTTATATTACACGCCATGGCATGGTTTACGCCACTATTACTGGGCCAAACTGACGCGCGCGCGCGCGCGCGCGCGCGCGCGCGTGTGTGTGTGTGTGTGTGTGCGTGTGTGCGTGCGTGTGTGTGCGTGCGTGCGTGCACGCGCGCGCATAAGAACTCAATGTCCATTTGCATGCATGACTCTGTGTGCACCTGCACATATGTTCCAGCACATACATATGTTTATGGACATTCTGTGTATGATGGCGGTCAGATGGTTATCTATCAACTTGAAAAGAAATCATCATACTAAAAACAATCAAAATGAAGAAGAAAAAAAAAAGGACATACAACTGAGACTGATGAAAATTCAAAACAAACAAACACCGACAAATGCACACCTACACTCCCCCCCCCCCCCCCCCCCCCCCCCGCCCCCCACTTTTTATGTGATCACATCCATACAACCAGCTAAATATGCCATATCGCCACTGAAACAGGGACACTGTCAATCGTTGTACGCAAGTACCCGGAAATACACGGACATAGATCAACTACACAACTGTCATGTGTGAAGGCAATGGTTTTTATGTAAATAATGTATTGTTATAGGTAATCAGAGAGAAAAAGGAAAAATTCCAATGTTGTGTTAAAAATGGTAAATGCCACAAACGTAAATCTTCGTAGCAGGCTGAACTACCCTTAACATCTAAATAACTTGAACAAACAGAAGAAGAGTTTGAAGTTGATTTTGTTAGAAACATGACAGTCACGGAATGCACGTGTTAATGTAAACGTGTAAGTGATCGTGAACTCGTCTGTGACGAGACAGACGCTGAGAACGGACAGCATGCGAGAAGCTGCCCAAATGTGAAGTTGTGGACTGCTGACGACGAATACAGCTACAGGTAGTGTTTGGTATGCTGTATGTGCATTCTTTAGTTTTGTTAGCAAACCTTCTGGGCCTCTTTTGACTCACAATCTGTCTTCCATTCTTTTCCAGATGTTTGTTTGAGGAGAAAGACCCCTCGTAAATTAATTATCTTTCTCTTTATGTAATATATGGAAAACATTATTTACTAAAGTTCTTTGAGTGAACTAAAAGCACAGACCCCCACAGAAGCTCCACCCGTGGACCCCGCCAGGTAGAAGCCCGGCAAGACACAGTCACCAAGGGCCCCTGTGTGACACCCTCCCCCCTCATTTTGTCCAGATCCGGCCCTGAGAATAGCCACTGTCAGTCAAATGCCAGTCATCAAGACTCTCACAGCTGTCTGTGAACATGAACAATCGAACGTTGCTGGTCAAAAGAATGGGCACAAATCCCAAACAAGAACACCTCTGCACCTTGAAAGAAACCTGTTGTATTTTTTTTTTTTTTTTACTTATTCTGGGTAGGCTGGAAGGAAGGATACTAAAGGATGAGGTGTTCTGTGTGTGTGTGTGTGTGTGTGTGTGTGTGTGTGTGTGTGTGTGTGTGTGTGTGTGTGTGTGTGCGCGTGCGTTTGTGCGTGCGTGCGTGCGTGCGTGTGTGTGTGGTGTGTGTGTGTGTGTGTGTGTGTGTGTGTGTGTGTGTGTGTGTGTGTTTGCACTGTAGTCCCATTTTGTACAGTACAAATAAAATTAATTTGATGACTGTGGGTACGTTTCATAGAAGAAGGTCTAAGAAAGGAGAGAATAATAGCTCGTGAAGGAAATGGTTTAAGCATGCAGGGGTCACGTCCCTTCCATGGTCAGTTTTGTCATTAGATCGTGCCTGTTGAGAGAGAGAGAGAGAGAGAGAGAGAGAGAGAGAGAGAGAGAGAGAGAGAGAGAGAGAGAGAAGAGAGAGAGTTTATTTTACATCGGTAAAAGTATTGACTGGAGTTAAGTCATTTTTCATACTTCCCGTTTTCAATTAATCTACTTTAATGAACTAGCTCTAAATACTACTACACATAGCCTAAACCAAAAACGAGTATACAAGTTTGTATGATATTACTGAAAACAAACACCAACGAAAATAAAAAAACAAGAGAGAGAGAGAGAGAGAGAGAGAGAGAGAGAGAGAGAGAGAGAGAGAGAGAGAGAGAGGAACATTGCTTGTATCATTAGGTCTAGGCCTTGGTGACAGGGAGTGGCGAATGGGGGGCAAAACAAAAGAATGACAAAAAAAAAAAAAAAACCAACAAAATCCACGCATACATGAATTAGAAGAAAGCTTGAATTCCAGGATCCATTTACTGCAATGCTTTTTCAAAGCGGGCATAATGTACCAACAACAACCAAAATGCCCTACGGTCCCCTTTCGGAATGCATTTTTTTTTTTTTTTTTTTTTCTGACAGCACCGAATTGTGTGATTTTTCTTTGTTGGAATGTTTGATACTTTTGCAGTATATATCTAGCACGTGACTTGACAGAATTTAATTCAGTTTGGGTGCTCCAACGGTGTCCTCATTTTTAGCAATATTCTTTAAAAAAAAAAAAAAAAAATGACGCATTTTTCACTTGTAGTATTGTATTTTTCACACTGAAACGAAAGTGTCTCGCCTCTCCAAAGGAAATCACACAACGGACAACATGACAATGTAGATGGCTCAGGAGGCTGTATAAAACCCCTCTTTACGGGCGTTTAAGCCAAAAGTTCTTGATCTAAATCTGGCGAGACGTTACCATCGATGGGATTATATATTTCTCCTGTTTCAAATATACT
>CM065722.1:48821270-48826270 GCA_033310375.1 Conus canariensis | reverse complement strand
GAGAGAGAGAGAGATAGATAGATAGATAGAGAG
Source organism: Conus canariensis (assembly GCA_033310375.1). Taxonomy (NCBI): domain Eukaryota; kingdom Metazoa; phylum Mollusca; class Gastropoda; order Neogastropoda; family Conidae; genus Conus; species Conus canariensis. Next base: position 48,826,237 of record CM065722.1, on the reverse strand, counting down.
AGAGAGAGAGAGAGAGAGAGAGAGAGAGCATTTATAGCCCCCCTTCCCCCCCCCCCTCCACACACACACACACACACACACACACACACACACACACACACACACACACACACACACACACACACAATCTGGTGAGGGATAGTCGTTCTGATGGCACTCTTCCTGTTGTTTCGACAAGTATGGTGGGACAGATGATAACGCCTTGCCAATGCACGCATTGTACAAAACGCTGAAACATTAAAGGGTAAGCAGTTTCACAAAACTTGATCTGACTCGGACTACAGAGGACAATACTGAGAATATTGTGCGAAAGAAGGCGCTAAAAATAGATTTTCGTCGGCTGATTAATTAATGGTATCCACTCAGATTTGAGGCTGACCAAAGTTGGATAGAGATGATTACAGTGTAGTTATTCAGCCCCGATGTTTTAGCTTGTAATGTTGAGTCTAACTTTCCCATATATAAACCCGACTGAAACAGACAGCATGTACGATTATGTAGGGATGAATTATTATTTACGAAGACCTACAAAAAGTCAGAGTGCATCTTTCTTAGGCATAATCTGTCTTTTCAGCATGCTCTTTCTCTCTGTCTACCTACCTACCTACCTACCTGCCTAACAATCTGTCTCTCTCTCTACACACATATAATATATACATATATATATGAACACACACCACACACACACACACACACCACACACACACACACACACACATCTATACTAATCTATCTATCTATCTATATATCTATATTATTATATATATATATATATATATATATATATATATATATTATTATAATTTGTTAAAAATATTTTTAAAATGAAGTGGTAAAATCTACAAGCTTGTTTCTAGCGTTGCTATCTTCAGGATGTCTTTTGGGGCACGCCAACGATCTTTTATGGCGTGCGGGACTTGATTTCAACTCTGTGTGTGCAGGCGGATCTCATTTGCTGCACGTGCGGCCTGTGGTTCTTATTGGGGCCTGTTCAGGTGGAATGTGCTAGCAAAGATTTCCACTTGTGCCTGCAATTGTTTACAATTTCTACTTTTGTGTTCAGAGTTGCTAAGTGTGGTTTGCATAATATTAACCATTTTTCTGTGGAGCATAGATTGCATCTTTTTGAAATATTGTTGTATGGTGTTGCTCTTTTTATGATTTTCCATGATATGTTGTAGTCTATTTTTTTATCTTTGAGTCTCCAGATGTATTTGCTCAGCTCTGTTTGATTTTTGTATTTTTCATTTTTGAATGACTGTTTGTGGTTTGCGTATCTGGTTTTGAAAGTGTTTTCAGTAATCCCTACATATGTTTCTTCTTCATTTTCTGATGTTACCGTAGCTTGGTATACAATGTTGCTGTGAAGACATTTATTGCTCAGGGGGCACTGTTCTTTTTTAGTGCAGTTGCAAGATGTCCTTTCGGCACCCTTCTCTTTTATGTTGCTTTTCATTTTGTTAGATGAATCAATCATGTTTTTGAGGTTGGGCATACATGAGTATGACAGTTTAATGGTGTTTTTGTTGAATATTTTGGACAGTTTGTGTTCTTTTGGGAATGATGTTGCCAAGATTTTAAAGAATTCTTTTCCTACATTTGTTTTTACTTGTCCATCGTATGGTGGGTTGTACCATATGATCTTTCTTTTCCTATTTTTCTTAATTCTGTTCGTGTTGTTGTCTGGACTGTATTGTAGTTTGTAATTGTAACCACTTTTTTGTAATGCTTCTTGATATTCTGTTGCTGCATCATTGAATGCGTTTTCATTGCATGACAGGTTGGATAGTCTCTTGTTTATACCATTGGGTATTGTTTTTAGTATAGATGGTGGGTGGTTGCTTTTGATGTTTACGTAGACTGGTATGTCATTGGGTTTTTTGTATGGTTTGTACACATGGTCATTGAGGTCTAATGTTATGTCTAGGTAATTCACTACTTTTTTGTTTGCTTCTATTGTGATTTTTAAGTTGTGGTTTATATATATATATATATATATATATATATATATATATATATATATATATATATAGAAGAGAGGAGAGAGAGAGAGAGAGAGAGAGAGATGAGATTTGTCATCTTTCCAGATGCCCGGCACGTCCAACAGAAGATAAGAACGAGCAGATCAAGAAAATGGTAGATGAACAGTAAGTCGTCACGCCGCCCATGGAGTTCAACAACACAGACACACAGACATACAGACACAGACACAGACACCAGACACAGACAACACATCACACACACACACACACACAACACATATATATATATTTATTTGTGTGTGTGTGTGCGTGGGGTGGGTGTGTGTGTGTGTGGTGGTGTGTGTGGTGTGTGGTGGGTGTGGGTGTGTGTGTGTGGTGTGTTGTGCGTGCGGCGGGAGCGTGTGTGTGTGCGGTGTGTGAAGCAGAGATGAGGCTGGTGGAAAGGGGGTTCTTTGGTGTGAGGGGGGGGGGGGGGGGGAGGAGAGGGGTATAGGGTAGGGCGTATGGCGAAGAGGGGCAAGGGGTGGGGGGGGAGAGTCTCTGTGCATATGCCTGTTGCGTAAGAGAGAGCGAGAGAATCTGATAGCCTCGTACTGTAAAGAATGACGTAGGTGTATAAACATTTTTAAAAATAAAAATAATACATTATTTACAGAAATAAAAAATACTTTCGTAAACGTAGGTTATTTACAAACGTAATAATTTGATTGTGTGAATAAACCATTATGTCTACAAGTAATGCATAATTTAGAGAAATAAGCACAATGAAATGGAAATGGTTACTAGTATGGACCCTACCGAATCTTTATGTACATAAAAAGGCCAAAAATGTATTTCTGTTAAAAATTTGTTGTATAAGTATGGACTGTTTTACAAAAATAACCGTGATATACACATATAATGAATATGAATTGTGTCTGCTATGTGGCTAGAAAACCATTACATACATACAAAATGAATTATTCACAGGCATAATTAATGATTTACCTGAATGAGTCATTACTTCGGAGGTTAACATAATGATTATGTGCGCGAAAACCATACTGTTTTTCTCCTAAAAATCAGTCGAATAATTATTTTACACTCGGAATATTATAGAACGGCAGCATATACACTGGGCAGCAAAAATAGCTCTTTTTTCTATTCTAACATTTTCTGCCACTGATGTTGGGCGCCAGTATGATTCTAACTCGCAACTCCTGACCGCGAAGAACTCTGTGTTCTGCCCAACCGAGCTCTCTCTCTCTCTCTCTCTCTCTCTCTCTCTCTCTCTCTCTCTCTCTCTCCACACACACACACACACACACACACCCACCCACCCACCCACCCACCCACCCACCCACACACACACACACACACACACACACACACACACACACACACACACACACACACACACACACACACACACACACGCGCGCGCGCGCGCACACACGTATAGATACATATGTTTTATTCATTTTATTTCTTATATGTGTGTGTGTGTGTGTGTGTGTGTGTGTGTGTGCGTGGAGAGAGAGAGAGAGAGAGAGAGAGAGAGAGAGAGAGAGAGAGAGAGAGAGAGAGAGAGAGATGCACGGTTCGAGGAATAAGAAAACTTCCTCGAAACTGGTACTGATGAAAATCACAAACCAGATGTTAGGAACACTTCTCTGTAGGATATCCTGGCGATTTTAACGAATGGTGTGAAATTTTCGGGCCTTCACTTCCTGAAATGCGAGAGGCTACCGTTTTTCTGGGTCATCCCCTGTCACATATTTGCAGAAGAAGAAGAAGAAAGAAGAAGAAGAAGAAGAAGAAGAAGCAGAGCAGCAGCAGAAAAAAAAAGAAGAAGAAGAAGAAAGAAGAAGAAGAAGGAGAAGAAGAAGAAGCAGAGCAGCAGCAGCAGCAGCAGCAGCAGTAGCAGAAGAAGAAGAAGAAGAAGAAGAAGAGAAGACGAAGAAGAGGAAGAAGAAGTGTGACAGAGAACAGGAACTGACAGCTACGTGAGCTACATGATGTGGGTCTCTATTACTGAGGTAATCTTGCATACAGATTGACCGCCGCTTCCAGTCATCCGCTATTGATTCACCAAGTACTTGACGGTTCCCCTCTAAGTATGACAGACTGAACTTTCTCCATGGCCAACACCAACTTTCCCCGAACATGCTGGCCCTTTCTCTGCAGTCCCTCCCACTCTCCCTCACTCCAACCCCCCCCCCCCCTACCCCCCACCTCTTTTTGTACTCCCAGTTCTTATAGAACAGGGAGTACTTTAGAATGGGAACGAAGAAATGCTGTGTGTGTGTGTGTGTGTGTGTGTGTGTGTGTGTGTGTGTGTGTGTGTGTGTGTGTGTGTGTGTGTGTGTGTGTGTGTCTGTTTGTCTGTCTGTGTGTCCGTGGTCAAAATGTGTTCCACTCGCTCCAGACAAAACTACTGGGCCGATCTTTCTGAAAATTTGTATGTATCTTCATTATGGGCCACGGATGATGCCCGATGTTTTAGTTTACCGCTATAGCCGTTACTAACGGCTGTAACGACCTGTAACGGTTTTTCTTCTTTACGGAATATCTCAGAAAGTACTTGGCCGATCTTTCTGAAAATTTGTAGGTATGTTCATTATGGGTCACGAATAATGCCCGATGTTTTAGTTTACCGTTATAACCGTTAGTAACGGTTGTAACGGCCTGTAACGGATTTTCTTCTTTATAGAATATCTCAGAAAGTACTTGGCCGATCTTTATGAAAATTAGCAGGTATGTTCATTATGGGTCATGGATGATGCCTGATGTTTCAGTTTGCCCCGTTATAGCCGTTACTAACGGTTGTAACGGCCTGTAACGGTTTTTCTTCTTTATGGAATATCTCAGAAAGTACTTGGCCAATTTATAAGCGGTTTGGATGATCTTGTGACAAATCGGAGCCTCTGTCCATATGTAAGTGACGTAATGCTGAAAATGGATTAAACAACCGTTAAAAACCGTTATTCTGCCGTTATTTCTTAT
>CM065722.1:48808770-48816270 GCA_033310375.1 Conus canariensis | reverse complement strand
GGTGTACTGCAGTAAATTACTTAACCCACATACGTACATACATACATACATACATACATACATACAAGAGAGAGAGAGAGAGAGAGAGAGAGAGAGAGAGAGAGAGAGAGAGAGAGAGAGAGAGAACCGGAAAATCCCGAAATGCGGATGTGGATCGCCAGCCTCATCGCAGTTGTCTCCGTATACATTGTCCGCGCACCAATCAGAATCTGTTCTGTCGGAAGTGACCTGTCATGTGTGGGTGGGTTCACGTACAAGGATCCAAACACGTATTTCTATTAATACATCAGCTGTGGTGAGTATATAAAAAGAAGAGGTTCAGCTTGTGTCAGCTGTACTGAATCTTCAATGTACCCTAAGTTTAGCTGGCGGTCAGTTTCAACCAGGCTTCGTCCATGCTGCCCTCTCGGACCCGGTACACGTGCTTTATTTATTTATTTATCTTTTCATTTCTGTTATTTCTTTATTATTATCATAATAATCATCACCAGCATTCTTATTATCATTATTACTATTATTATCATTTTCATAGAGTATTATTATTTTCATTCACTTTTTGCATGTTTGTGCCATATTCATATTTTTGTATGAAATGATTCATATCTATAGCCTATGTCAGTTCTGGAATGGTGCGTTTAGATGACAGGGATTGTGACGTTTCTTTATTATTATTTATTGGCATGTTTTGAAAAGAGAATTTCAACTTATTTTTTGGGGAAAAAAAACCTGTTTTCGTCTTGGTGTAATTTCTTTTATATCTATCTATCTATCTATCTATCTATCTATCTATCTATCTATCTATCTGTCTGTCTGTATGTCTATTGTCTGTCTATCTATCTATCTGTTGACAGTCTTTTCATGTTTTCAGATTTGTATTTTTGACAAGTTTTCGCTGGTTGACAGCTGTCAATTAGCGATAGTTTTTTTTTTTTTTTTTTTTTTTTTTTTGTATTTCACCGTCACCGGTATATATACTCCCTCCATTCTTCCTTTTCCTGGAATTGAAGAATTAGTTGATAGCTGGAGAACAAAAAGTAAAACGATTTTGTTTAACAGATATTCATGGATGGAATGAGACATTTGATTATTATTGTTATTGTTATTGGTGTTGATTATTATTGTAATTGTTATTGGTGTTGATTATTATTATTATTATTATCATTATTACTATTATTGTTAGTATTGTTATAATTATCAATTATTATTATTCTATTTGTGACTTTTGTTATTAGTATCGTGTTTTTGTTGTTGTTGCATTAAAAAAAAAATTGGTTGGTGATCCTGGGAGTTCGCCATGCATACATTGCCTAGACATGTTTATACACGCAATTGAAGTATTCGTGTGTACATATTCATAAATGCCTATGCAGATATTGCGTAACATTCCGAGCGGACCGAACGCGCGCGCAAACACCCACTTAGATTTGGTAATCGGACCCTTTGGGGATCTTCGGTGATCAAAACTTGAGGAAAACGAAGGCAGTTAGGAAAAAAAAAAAAAAAAAACAGAAAAGAAAAAGAAAAAGAAAAAGAAGACCAGAAAAACGCTGCCATTCTAAATCTTCGGTTTTGAAGTGATCTAGATCGTTTAATCTTGACCTTTCTTCAAAGCGGAATTTCTTTTTTTCTTACCCCGGCTTTCCACACTCCCACTGTTTCTTACTTCCTCTCACTTTTTTTGGGTATTTTTCACTGCTTGGTTTCTTCTTCCTAGTGTTTTCTTTTACCTTGTCCTACCATATGTCCTACTTTTCTCTACTTACCCCAACCGTTTTCTTACCTTTTTCTTTAAATTTCTATTGTTTTCTCCTCTTTTCCTGTTTTTTTTTTCCCCCCTATTTATCCTGTTTTGTTTTTCTCTTCCCCCCCCCCCAACCCCCCCCCCCTCCTTTTTTTTTTTTTTTTTTTTTTTACACGTTTCTCTAACCATCCCTTCCTTTTCTCTACCTTTCTTATTCTAAATACATTTTTTTTGTATCTTTTCCTGTATTTCCCTACTAACTTCTCTGCCTTTTTCTGCTTCCCCTCTGCCTCTTTCTACTTTTACCTGCATTCCCAAACTTACAGACAGTGCATTCTCAAACTTACATGTACATTTTCCTGCCTCTCCAAGATTGCTTCTACTTTTTCCTGCTACCCCTAGCTTACAGCTGTCAGTTATCACTCACAGTGAAACGTATCCTTTTAGAGTGTTGGGACTTGCATGATGTGAGACATAAACACTTTACAGCAGACTCCATGAAAACCTTGTTCAGAGATGTCCCACCTGATATTAAGATTTTGTATTTCTGAGGGAGATTAACATTCTTCATCTAATCTAAGATTTTACGGAGGAAAGATTGTTAACGAAATTTCCGGTGTGTTTATTGGAAAGTATGATTTAAAGAGCTCTGTCAATGAGGGTTTTTTTTTCTCTTTTTTTTTTTTTTTTTCTTTCTCCCCCTTCTTTTTAATGACTTGAGAGTTAACTTCAACGCGGTAGCAGCCCTGATATGGCCCTTTGCGGTCGGCTGGGCTATAAGCAGAATTACCATTATCTTTTCCTGGTTTTTAATGCTTCTTCCAAGATATCTCTATATTTCATTCCTTCTTTCCTGCTGCCCTCAACTTACTTCTCCCCTTTTCTACGTTGTTCTGCTCTCCCTTAATTCCCGTGACCTTTTGCTACCTTTTGTCTGCTTTTCCAACTTACGCCTAATTTTTTTTTTCTTTTTCAATTTTTCTCTAAATCTTTCTAACCCCCCCCCCCCCCCCCCCCCCCCGCGCCCCGCGCCCAGCCCCCTTCTGCATTTTGCAACTGACCTCAACCCTTTTCTCTCCTTTTTTTTTCCTGCTTCCCCCTAGCGACCTTTACCTTTCTCAAGTTATGAATGCTTCTCCAAATCTACCTCTACTTTTTCCTGCTTTTTTTTTTTTTTGCTTCTCCAAACTTATCTCTTACCCCCCCTTTTTTTTTTTTTAGTCTACGATTTCTTGTTCTTCCCAACTTACTCTCACCTTTCTCCATTTTTCCTGCTAGCTCTAACTTACCTGTAACTTTTCTATCTTTTCTGCTTTACCCCAACCTACCTCTACCTAATTCCCCCCCCCCCCCCCCCAAATTACCTCTACCTTGTTCTACTTGTGTAATGTTTGCTCCATTTTTCCTGTTGTTTCCTGCTTTACCCCAACTTACCTCTACCTATTCCCACTTTTCCTGACTCCCCCCAAAATTACCTCTACCTTGTTCTACTTTTCTCATGTTTGCTCCATTTTCCCTGCTTTCCCCCAACGTACCTGTACCTTTTCCCGCTGTTTCCGACTCACTTCTATCTGTCGCTACTTTTTTTTTTTTTTCCCCTGCTTCCCCCAACTTGATTCTACCTTTTGCCCTGTGTTTCCCTGCTGTTCCCACCTTAAACTTAGTTGTTTTTTTTTTTTTACTACTCTACTTTCCTGCTTCCTCTACTACCTCTTTCTTTTCTCACTTTTCCAGCTTCTCCCAACTTACTTCTATATATACATTTTTTTTCTACTTTTCTAAATTTTATTGTTTCCTCCCTTTTTTGCTACCTTTTCCTATTTATCCATACCATTTTCCTACCGGCGAGCAAAGGATGTTCGATCTTATAGCTTTAAATTTGAAAAAAAAAAAAAAAAGACAGAAAATTAACGTATGAAACATGCAGGAATTTGGTGACCCTGGTCTAAAAGTGGCGCGTTCCCACAAAAGTCCCCCACTGAGACTCCTTCCCTTTAAAGACACTTTTTTGAGTTAAAAATTTGAAATTCTATATCTATATCAGTCTGACCTCTCAACAACGACTATTTAAGACCCCTCCCTTCATCCTCGCAGGCCGCTTTCTCTCTTTCTCTCTCTCTTTTAAATGATTTCCGGTAGTTGTGTTAGACAGGAAATGTCACTGCGGTGTGGATAGTTTCACACAGTCTACGTCACATCCATCAGTCATGGGAACAAAATGATCATATGGGAGATTCCAGCAATAAAACAAACAGAAAAGAGGTAGGATATTAGGCCGTTATGGATGAGTCTTGACGACTTCCAACACAAACACTGTAGTTGTAAGTGAAGAATTGAGTGTTTATTTAATCTTATACTCTGAATATCCTTTTTTCCAGAAAAAAAAGTCTTTGGAAATAAACACATTCAAAACTTTCATAAAGCGTGTTTTTTTGTGTTTTTTTTTCTTCTTTTTTGGTCTCCTCCGGTGCTGAAAGATCATTCTAAGTCGCGTTACAGTCATTTGTCTGATGGCTCTTATTTTCTGTAAGCCCCTCCTCCGCCTCCCCCTCCTACCCTCCCATAGCCCCACCCTGTCCCTTAGAAATGGTAACAATACATGATGATGAGCGTGACACAACGATGGTTGTGAGAAGCCTTGCGGACAAGCAGGTCAGTCAGTGAGTAATTGGCATCATAAAGATTTTCTCGTATTTTGAAGAGAAACCAAGAGTTTGGCATCAGATCGCAGCCACCATCTTTGAAGCAGGAGAACGTTCTGGCAACATGTAAATCAAGTGAAAGTGGACGCCATATTTTTTTTTTTGTATAAGGGGAAAGCAACTGAACCTAAAATATCTTGTCCTGTTTATGTTTTTTATCTGTAAGTCAGTGTCATTCATTCATATGCCACATGTCAACCAGTTAAAAGTCGACTGTTCTGCTTTTGTCTGTAAAAGATGGAAATAGCTTACGACAACGCTGTTTGGACATCAAGAAATGATGAATGCACCGAGGCCTTGTTTAAAGACGCATTCAGATTGTTATGACAGTGTTTTGTGTGTGTGTGTGGTGTGTGTGTGTGTGTGGTGTGTGTGTGTGTGTGTGTGTGTGTGTGTGTGTGTGTCTGAAAGTTGATTTCACTTCTTTTCTTCCATACGCCCATTTAGATACTTGCTGGATGGTTCTAAGCAGAGCGATTAAAATGAAATGAATGGCCCTACTTCTTTTTATGAATGCCAGTCGATGGAGTCAGGGTAATCTGTAAGGTCTGAAATATGACGTGTGCAGTTGAGGTCCAAATCCACAGGTCGAAATCGCCTTATGTTTTCTGTTGCTTAAAAAAAAAAAGTGTTGTGTTTTCTCAAAGAAACAGAGAAGGAAGAGAGATAGTATGAAGAGGGCGACATTAAAGTATAACTGGTGCACTTTTTTTTTTTCCCAACCAGCTATAGGAATCATTGAAAGCTGTATCTTTAACAGAACCATTAGTTTATGTCAATTTAGAGTCAAATTTCTTGTGCAGAAATGTGGGTGACGAATTGATTAGGGCTTGTGGGGAGGAGACCGGGTACTGGGTGGGGCACTTCATTGCCTGAACAGCTACCAAACTCGATAGGCAGCTGTGGTTGTAGAAGGAGAAGTAACGTTACTGAAGGAATCGAGTTCATATGAATCAATTCTTTTCTTGTATTTTGCAGACAGTACTGAAACCAGCATCCACAGGGTGCGGAGGCTGGAAGCACCAATGTCTGGCGGCCAAAGAAAATACGTGCACAGATCCAGACTTTAGGAAGGCGTCCTGTGGAGATAGAAGTACTCACTACGCAGATATTTTACAAAGACAGGTAACCGGTCAGATGCGGACTTTTCGGCAGGCAGGCGTGCAAATTCACACGTTCCACGGCAGGCCTCGTAGAATCCTGTTTTTTCCCCCACCTGTCTGACTTTCCAAGAAAATTTCACTTCCGGATTGTCTTCAGGCAGAAGATGGATCCTGCCCACAGCACGGTGAGAGATGGCGCTGACAGATCAGCAGATTCCCAAGAACTACCGAACACTACCTCCAGGGTAGCCGCTCCAGAGCCTTCACATCAAGCTTCATCACCACAAGGTCTTCCTCCACCTCGTGGAAGTGCAGACCATTCATCGTGCGATGCAAGTTCCTCAACAAACTCACCACCTAGCTCTGGGGAACAGCAGAACACGGACGTCAGAGCACGATACCGGCGCCTCCTAGCGGAAAACAGACAACTGAAGAGGAGACAACTGTGTAGGTTGTGCGGAGAGAGAGAGGTTAGCCTCACTCTGTTGCCGTGTGGTCACTTTGTGTTCTGTGAACAGTGTGCCAGCACACTCACACACTGTGCGCTCTGTAGGCGTGAAATTTTGGCTGACGTCAAAACATATTTAAGTTGATGTGACAATACCGTCATAAGTTAAGTATGGCGTGGAGGAAGTGTCTTTAATAAACTTCATAGAGGACGTAATTCTAAAGATAATGTCACAGACGATTCATATACACATACGCACACGCACACACCACACACACACACACACACACACACACACACACACACACAACACACACACACACACACACACACGGGTGTATAATATATATATATATATATATATATATGTAATATACATAATATCACTTTTAGTTGACAGACATTAAACCGGAGAGAGAGAGAGAGAGAGAGAGAGAGAGAGAGAGAGAGAGAGAGAGAGAGAGAGAGAGAGAGAGAACCATTATCATACGTCAGACAAAAAGTCCAGTTTCCTTCATTCCTAAAGAATATGTCCTCCTGACTTAAATTCCCACCAGTCCCGATGGATGTGTCCCCACAATGACAGAGTCATGAAGAATGCCGATCTACCTCAGCCGCTTTCCCTGTGTCCTTACTGGAGAAAGATGCTGTGATTGGAACAATCTACCTTCGTGAAGAATGACGATCTACCTCAGTCCCTTCCCCTGTGTCCTTACTGGAGAAAAGATGCTGTGCTGGAACAATCTACCTTCGTGAAGAACGACGGTCTACCTCAGCCGCTTCCTCTGTTTTTACTGGAGAAAAGATGCTGTGATTGGAACAATCTACCTTCCTGAAGAATGACGATCTATCTCAGTCCCTTCCCCTGTCCTTACTGGAGAAAAGATGCTGTGATTGGAACAATCTACCTTCCTGAAGAATGACGATCTACCTCAGTCCCTTCCCCTGTCCTTACTGGAGAAAAGATGCTGTGATTGGAACAATCTACCTTCGTGAAGAACGACGGTCTACCTCAGCCGCTTCCTCTGTTTTTACTGGAGAAAAGATGCTGTGATTGGAACAATCTACCTTCGTGAAGAATGACGATCTACCTCAGCCGCTTTCCCTGTGTCCTTACTGGAGAAAAGATGCTGTGATTGGAACAATCTACCTTCGTGAAGAATGACGATCTGCCTCAGTCCCTTCCCCTGTCCTTACTGTAGAAAAGATGCTGTGATTGGAACAATGTACCTTCGTGAAGAATGACGGTCTACCTCAGCCGCTTCCTCTGTTTTTACTGGAGAAAAGATGCTGTGATTGGAACAATCTACCTTCCTGAAGAATGACGATCTGCCTCAGTCCCTTCCCCTGTCCTTACTGTAGAAAAGATGCTGTGATTGGAACAATGTACCTTCGTGAAGAATGACGGTCTACCTCAGCCGCTTCCTCTGTTTTTACTGGAGAAAAGATGCTGTGATTGGAACAATCTACCTTCGTGAAGAATGACGATCTGCCTCAGTCCCTTCC
>CM065722.1:48796270-48803770 GCA_033310375.1 Conus canariensis | reverse complement strand
GGAAGATACCATCATCAAAAATCCTATTGAAAAAAGCCAGTAAAAAGTCAACAACTTGAGCTCCACCAAATTTCAACAATTCACCAATAATAGAATCAGGTCCTGCCGATTTGTTGGTTTTAATTTTCCGCATGGCAAACATAACTTCTTCTTTAGAAATGGGACGATTAAAATACTCATCCTCATTTTCACCAGTGACAACAGAAAGTTCATCGTTATCTGAGACATCTTTATCTAACAAATGTTTAAAGTGCATATACCAAGAGTCCAGAGAGATATTATTGTTGTGACATTTTCTTTTGAATGAGGCTCTTTTTACTGTTTTCCAAAACTCCTGTTGTGAAGGAAGAGATCTGATCATATTATCTAATAGCTTTTTATTGAATATTTTCTTCTTCTGTTTTAGAAGATTTTTATATTCTCTTCTCGCAATAACATACTCACTTCTGTCACCAGCGTCCAAAGTACGCAGCCATACTCTCAATAAGTTTAGTGCTTTTCTTTTCATTATCAAACAGTCACAGTCAAACCAGTCCTCGTTCTCACCACTGTTCCTTGTTTGCACACGTTTTTTCATACCTTCAGCACTGTTTTTGATACAGTCATTGAACAAGTTTAAAGCTTTATCTACATCAACAGCAATCAGTTCTAAGGCCTCATTTAATTTTGTACGCATTTCTGCTTCATACAAATTGTCCCTGTAAATCATGGCATAGTCATCATTCCACACAAACCTTTCGGAGATAGTAGCCTCAACAGTCTCAGTTGATTTATCAGTGTTTTCTGTTGAGAAGTCAATGTGAAATTCAATAGGTAAATGATCGGATTCGATCCGTTCCGAAACAAACAAATTACAGGAATCATAAAGAGTAGAGAAAAAATCTTTTGACACAAGGAAATAATCATTTACGCTGCTCCCGCTGTCTGTTACATATGTATAGCAACCATGACGGTCGCCCTGACATACCCCATTCATAATATACAAATCAAAAGCAACGCAAAGATTTAACAATAACTTACCGTAGTTATTCAAAACATTATCCTGAGAACAACGATCTGTGCACGGTGGTTCACTTTTCGTTTGTAAACAAGAATCAAAAACATCAGAAGACAAGTCAGGAGAAAAATTTGCCGTCCTGCTATTCAGATCTCCACATACTATTACATCAATGTCACCAAGGGAACACAAGCAATTAGCCAAACAATCTTCCAACATAGAAATCCCATTATCAGCATCAACAGAATTATAAAAGGGAGACCCTTCAGGTTGAATATATGCACAGACCAAAGCAATATTTTTCGTTGTCCCAAAAAGCGATTTTTCGATTAAAAAGACACACACGTTAGAGCAATCAACATCAACATAAGTTATGAAGGGAACAAATTCTTGTTTTATTAAACAAACAAGCCCCCCTGATCTTCTCCCCTGATGACAGAGTTTCACAGCAGCTTTGCAAAAGGCTGTATATCCGACAAACACATCCATGTTAAACGTTTCAAGAAAAGTTTCTCCAAAACATAAAATCGAAACCACAGGCATAGGAAACAAATGCCTTGCCAGAAACTTTTGAGAATAGACCATTCACGTTCCAAGAGAGAAGCTTGAACACTTTATTACATACAGGCACGTCCAGACCATGGCTATCAATATGACTGTCACCAAATACACTCTTATTCATGCATACATAAGTATCGCTATCCATATCATCATATGTAAAAGAATTAACATTCAAATGCCTATCTTTCAAACCTTGATCCGAATTCAAATGACTGTCAGTGCCATCGCTCACATTGCCCACGCTACTGTCGTCACAATCACGTGCAAAGCGCTCACAGCCACGCGCGGCAGAGTCCGGAGCGGCCAGTCTTAAAACCGGTGTAAGCAAATGTTTCCTCCCTATTGAAGCAAGTTCACCCTTATCACAAAAGGACCGGCCAAAACCCTATTTCAGTTCCTTCAGTTGACCGGAAACATCTAGCCCGAATCTCCTGCCATCCACAAGGAGATGGTCAAAGACCATCGCGGCCCGTTTGCCACTGTTCCTGGCCTCCTTAAGATGAGGAGTGAGTTTCCGTCTGATATCGCGGACCCTAGCAGTGAAGTCTTCGCCGACAAAGATATTTGTCCCTTTTAATTTCGCTTTAGCTTTTAAGATATGTACTTTATCCTTATACGAAGAGCATCTGGCAATGATGGGGGAGTCATGCTTTGCATTTAAACGATGCGCTCTATCAAACTCGACCCCATTCACGCCCAATTTCTTCGCTGTCAAGTCCTTCAACATACGCTCGCAGTCATCACCGTTCTCATTCTCACTTCTACTCAAACCATAAAACAATAAGTTGTTACGTTTTGAGCGCCCTTCAAGGTCGTCCGCCTTCTTTTCCAGCAACTCTACTCTATCAACCAGTTCAGTGTTCGTTCTTTGCAGATCACTGTTCTGGGACCGTAATTCCGCCACTTCCTCCCTGAGACCCTTCACTTCGTTCTGCAAAGCAGCGTACTGTTCACCAAGGGTCTTCACTTCTGTTTTTACATCATCCAACTTACTGTCCATGGCCTTGTTGGTCCTGTCCATCTCCAGAAGCTTGGTCATGATGTCGGCAGTGGTAGGTTCGGCGCTCGTCGGTCTGGACACAGTAGAGCCCTCAGAGGGGGCAGCACTCCTGTCCGCACTTGCACCACGCGTAGCGTAGCCCAGCCGGGTCTGCTTCGCGTTGTCTGCCTTCACCGCTGGTGTAGGTCCGGGGTTCTGCTCTACGTCTCCACACTGCAGTAACAGTCCGCCCCAAAACAACAAGACGAGGAGCAAACCTGCGCAGACACCGTCACTCGGTCTACGCAGCGTCAAAATGGAGATCCGCATTTTTGCTTTGTGCACACTTCTCTTGAACATGAAATGCACAAATATGTCCACGAAACAGCCACATCTTGAACGAAAAGATAGTCCATCCAACGGCATGGTACCAGCACCAGTCGTATGCACAGTCTCAGACACTAGCAACTTCGGGAACCGTCACAATTGAAGGAAAACTCGGAGAGACTTACACCATACGTCTTGCTCCAACACTGCGTTGAGCTCACCCCCCGAGAGAGAGAGAGAGAGAAGAGAGAGAGAGAGTGTGAGTGTGTGTGTGTGTGTGTGTGTGTGTGTGTGTGTGTGTGTGTGTGTGTGTGTGTGAGAGAGAGAGAGAGAGAGAGAGAGAGAGAGAGAGAATTCTAGAATGATTATTTTCATCGTCAAATTGATATGGGACATATTCTGATTGTAAATGCAGAATCAATTCAAACAAAACATTATTCAAACATATTCTGAGAGAGAGAGAGAGAGAGAGAGAGAGAGAGAGAGAGAGAGAGAGAGAGAGAGAGAGAGAGAACGAACGAACGAACGAACGAATTTTATTTTAAGAGGGTAATGGACTAAGCATGAATGCTTTTTTTTACATCCAGCCCTCTGGGCAAGGAAAAAAAAAATCGATATATAGTAAAAAGCAAATCAAACAAACACACATGAAAAAATGAGAGAGAGAGAGAGAGAGAGAGAGAGAGAGAGAGAGAGAGAGAGAGAGAGGTCAGCACATTTTCAGAAGCCGCATTTCCCATTGAACACCCAAAACACACAACACAACCATGACACATGGTAATAGACACGAGACAGAACATTAATCCATCTTACTAATCTGGCACCGTGACAACCGAGTCATGTTATCAGAAAGACCGTTCCTTTGACAAGGTCTGCTCGAGGACAGAATGAATGGCGGCTTCATTCATGACAGCGCGACAGCCTCGCCTTAAGTCTGCAGCAGTGACAGTCTTAATTGAGTTTGTCTGATAAATGTCAGTCTGGTATCATCATCCTGAGTCTTCGGTGTTACCGAGTTTGTGGCTGCACACCAAAAATCAATGCACTTTGGCCGTGAACAAGGACTCGAGTGTTTATAGACAGGCACATCTGGATTCTTTTGAGACATTCATTGTGTCTGAAAATTGATTCCTCTTCTTTTTCTATATATGCTTGTTTAGATACACACTGTGTGGTTCCAGGCAGACATTTTCAAAGTGAAAGAAACAGACTGTTGGGGATAGACTATCTGGCGCAAAGATAGGGCCGCGCTGAGCTTTAGGACCTGAAATCTGGCGTTAAGTATGCGTAGTTCATGTATTTCTAGACTGTGAGTGATGTTATCGATGGAAATCCTAAAGAACAAAGTGAAATTAGTGCGTGCGTGCGTGCGTGCGTGCGTGCGTGCGTGTGTGTGTGTGTGTGTGTGTGTGTGTGTGTGTGTGTTGTGTGTGTGTGTGTGTGTGTTCAGCTATACCTTAATATTGCTTAGTTTTGTTGGTTGGTTTGTTTGTTTTTGCTGTATATCAAAACGCTCACATGGAGTATACAGCGTTTTGGTGCATATTCCCAAGGATCACGTTTATTACCGTTAAATCAACAGTATCTAACCGGTTCAGGCGACAGGATACTGACAGAAATATCGGCCACCAATGCTGTGTACTGATTAAAGTTTTGTTTGACCAGACGTTGGCGGTGGAAAAGTGGACCGTTGTGGGTCATAGCACATGACTGTATTAAGTATGACCAGTCTATTTTCTTTGACATGATTTTGCCTTTGTGAAGTTGGCCATACTGGTCCAAAACAAATCCCACCCAACCACCTACCCACCCCCCAAAACAGAAGGAACAAAAAACCTACAAGCGCAATTACTGACATTTCTTCTAAAAAGAAATGATATTTGATCCGCCAGACAACAGGGACGAACAGATTACAAGACAAAACACGACAGGTTTCGACCTCTTTGGTGTTCTTTAGGCAACATAATCAACATTCAGGACATCGGAAACGAAGAACGAGCTGTCACTTATCTTCTCAAATTGGTCATTTGTTTGTCCCTATTGTCTGGCATATTAACCATAATTTCTTTTTAAAATTTGTTTCAGATTCCGCCTGCAGTCGCCTCATTTTGGAACTAACGCTGACATTTCTATTTGTAGCATGTGGCCTGTGTCTGACAGGTGTTAATCCTTTGAATTGGAGTCCCAGCCTGTCTCAGCGCTAACCTGTTTGACAGTCCCTTTCTTACAATGCTGCTCACTTTTAACCTGTCTGAATCCATTCTCTCGCCTCTTTTGTGTAGAACAAAGCAAAATGATTGCAATTCAAACATCTGTAATGTGGTTCCTATCCACAGCAAACAGCCTCCGTTCTTACAGCAGCATCGCTAGCGTTGCATCGCTAGAGTCGGTGAAAAAGGAAGCATTGCTGTAGCGTTACCAACACATTAGGAATAGGAGAAAGTGAGAGCAATGTAAACAAAATTATGTTCACTAACACTGCGTATTTGTGTAGTGCGCTCTGTGCTGGGTTTCCTATATATGTATTCCTAACTTAAGGTCAAAGACTAAAGATTCTTGTCTTGTAGTATATGTTGAAAAAGAAGGATAAAAAACTTAAATAAATGTTGGCGAACCGCAAAAAAAAACAAAACACACACACACACAAAAAAAAACCGTGGACAAACGAATCACAAGACAAAACACGACGCGTTTCGACCTCTGAGGTTTTCTTCAGGCAAGACACAAAACAATTATTACAACGAAAATGAACGAACAATCACTTACCTTCAATCACTTCAGCGCAAGATAGGCGTTGAACCTTCAAGAGAAGATTCAACGCCTGTCTTGCGCTGAGGTAATTGAAGATAAGTGATCGCTAGTTCATTTTCGTTGTAATCATTGTTTTGTATCTTGCCTGAAGAAGACCTAAGAGGTCGAAACGCGTCGTGTTTTGTCTTGTGATTCGTTTGTCCACGTTTTTCTTTTTTGGTGGTTCGCTAACATTTATTTAAGATTTGTGTAGATTTCCGCCTGCAGTCATCTCACTTTGCAACAGGATTTAAAAAAAAAAAAAAAAAGACCCACGCAAACAAACAGAAGCCAAAAAAATGATAGGTATAATGAAGGGGAAAACACGAAGCTACACACACACACACACACACACACACACACACACACAACACACACACACACACACACACAAGGTGTTCAAGGTGGCTGCTCAAGACATTTGAACCAGAAAGCTCTGAACTAGTGAATAGTCAATGGAGGCTAAATTACGGTTTCTGCTTACGAGTCATACAAGAGGACAAAACAGTTGTGCAAATGTAGGAGGGAACTGATAACGAATGGATCATTGTACTGGGGCCTTGGGGGTCGGGAAAGAATTGTTTTTGAATCTATTTTATTCAACTCCCACGGTTTTGTTAAGATCGATCATCTTCCTGAAAAGTCTACACACAATACATCACATTATACACAAACCTACAGTTGCGTAGTGCATATGTTAGCCACGTCCAAACAATGGGACCAGCAAAAAGATCGTGTTTATTCACAACGCCAGTGCCCATAAACAGGTTCTCCATAATCCTCCCAACAGTCATAGTTTGATCCTATGGGATTTCCAACCGTGACCTCCTCTGAAGCAGAACCTGTCTGGCAGGAAGTTTTCACTGGCCGTGTCTCAGGCAAAGGTATGTAAATCAAAGGTGGACACCAGACCTGAATCAAAATACACGAAAACACCTGACCTGTGGTTGAGGTGGTTGACACTTCGGTGAAGATCGAGTTCTTGGTGGGGCTACGATATACACTGGACGGATTTATTCAGTTTTTGCAGGCCGTAAGACACACATGAAGCAAGGGATAAGCAATGGTAAACAGGACTTATAAAAATTATCACACGAAACAGCTGTCGAGCTTTTGGACCACCCCTCTTTTCACAAACCGTCCAGGCTATTCCCAAATCAAAACTGGTCCCGAGTAACGATACCGAACCTTCTCCGACCTCTTGTATACAGCCATGTCAAGGGGCGTAATCACACCATCGTTTTCCTGTCGGACTTTGTCGAAGTACCACTTCTCCAGACAGTCGTACGCCAGAGGCTGGAAGTCGTAGGAGAACTTGTTGGCGATGAGGAAGGGAGAGGAGGTCAGAGTGGGTAGGTCCCCTACCCCGAAATGGCAGATTGCGCGTACCCACTTGCCCCGGCACTGGCTCGAGCTGTACTGCCAGAGCTTGAGGCTGCGAACTGTTTGGTGGCTGCGTTGCTCCACAGGACCTGAGCATTGAGACACATTGGAACCAAGCTTACGCAAATCGACCAACGTTCTTTTCTGTTCATCCATGTTTAAACTCACGTCACAAAACATCAAGAAGTCACAATTAGTACATCAGTGAATTACAACAACCATCCCCTTCAACCTCTCCACCATTCCCAGCCCCTCCTTCACTCGATCCTCCTTTCTTTTGGGCCTCAGACTTCGGGTACGTCTTTGAGACAAGACGATAAACCAGGGACCAAAATGCAGCATGTGTTTTGCACGTACGTATGAGAGTTCGTTGCAAGAAAACAATCGCCATCGATAACATTCAGTTGAAAGATCGCTTTGACATGTAAAATGATATTACTAAGGCACAAAAAAAATGTATGAG
>CM065722.1:48783770-48793770 GCA_033310375.1 Conus canariensis | reverse complement strand
AGTTAAGAAACTCACTTACTTGAAG
The DNA here is from genome assembly GCA_033310375.1 of Conus canariensis. NCBI lineage: Eukaryota > Metazoa > Mollusca > Gastropoda > Neogastropoda > Conidae > Conus > Conus canariensis. Next base: position 48,793,745 of record CM065722.1, on the reverse strand, counting down.
ATGTGCATGCTATATTTCTATAAACTTGATCTCATTCACCTGAACATGCTACGGTCCATTTCTTGGAAAGCCAAGTGTAGAATGGAACGTACTTGAAATTGTGAACATCATATTTCCCACCAAGTCCCCTACTGACGACAAGAATTGCTTAGTCGTGGAGCCAGCATGAATTAGCTCTCGCCACAATGTCCCCCGTCCACCGACAGTCCCCATAAACGCGCCGATACGGGCGACCCAGGCAGAACCAAATCAAAAGCATAGACGCGAAGAGACAACCGACACTGAGGTCACCATGAGAGTAGGGCATGAAACGCCGTAGAATTTGACACTTAAAAAAAATTGCTGATCGATGAGGGTGAGGATGATGAAGATGATGGCGCTACTTTCATAATCAATCCCGGCGTCAACCAGGCCCGAGAGATACACACACCTGCAGTGTTGGTCACGAAATTTGAGCGACATTCTCAGTGACGCATTCATTAAATAGATGAAACTCGACTGTGTGGTTTCAGTCTTCCTAGCCGAGCACTTAGAAAACTCAGCTGTGGGTTGGAGCCGGCCAGGGCAGAGAAATCCCACAAATAAATGGCTCTAATGGTAATCGAACCCACAATCCACTATCTGGGAGTCCACCATGCTAACTACTTTGCCATGGCAGCTGGTAGTTATACTGCAATTTCTGGGAAATGTGATCCGAATACTTACTGTACTTTCTTGAAAACATGCGCATCTGCAGTATGTACAATGTTATACTGTCTCAAAAACCATCATAAATGTTATACTGGCTCAAAAACCCATCATAAATGTTATACTGTCTCAAAAACTATCATAAATGTTATACTGTCTCAAAAACCATCATAAATGTTATACTGTCTCAAAAACCATAATAAATGTTATACTGTCTCAAAAACTATCATAAATGTTATACTGTCTCAAAAACCATCATAAATGTTATACTGTCTCAAAAAACCATCATAAAATGTTATACTGTCTCAAAAACTATCATCTGCCCTGTTGGAAAATGGGCGTGGCATCACATAGCTTTCAAAGCATACTTAACATTTTTTGGGAAATACCTGATGAAGACACGTATTTTGCTTACTGGAATAAAGCTACAGTAGGCCTACATATCATCATCAAGGCAACAACATTCCGACATGTCTACATGATCAAAGATATACGCAGCGTCAACAGAGGCACACACGCTTGGAGACAGGCAAGCATTTTTCAAACACTCATTATCAGAAGGAAATTACCTCATGGTTATATTAGCCTCACCGTTGCTGTCATTCTGGTTGCTAAAGGTTCATAATTTGTTCTTTTGGCATAATGTCCCATGAGTTACTGGCATTAAAAGCGTTCAAAGGCATCATTCTGTTGTTGAAAATTTTCAACAATATTTATCATAAACATCGTGTGTAATTTCATTTTGGAGGTATAAGAGTTCTTTACCTGACCAAAACTAGAGTTTTCATGCAGAAAATAGATCATGTATTGCAAGTGATATAGATTTCCTGACACGCAGTCAAAGACCTTCTGGTATGTGACTTTAGCTCGTTTGATACTAGAAAATTACCAGTCATCTGCTTACCGGTATAGGGCATATAATTTATCAACTTCTTGATATTAGTAATCTGCTATACATCTGTCCCTAATGCTACAATTTATGAAATTTTGACACTAACGATCCATCATTCATGTGCCTACTCGTATAAGAAACTTTCGATAGTAGATATCTGCCATAGTCCTGTTCCCACTGGTATGTAATTTCATGCCTTTTGACACTGATAGTCTACCCTCGCCTTGCGCCTATAATTTTCCAGACATTGACGGCATTCATTTCCCACAGACATCTGCCTGCCGATATGTACTTTCTAGACTTTTTGACAGATGCAAGGTGCCATAATCTAGTATCTACCGGTTCCAGAACGGAGATGGTCCCCCACTTCACCGCCACAGAGCGCTCGGTCAGGAAGACGTTGGGCATGCAGCTGGCCAGATGCCGCAATCCACTGAGGAAGTCCGTGGAAGACTTGCGGTCAGCGTGGATACAGTACACGTTGTGAGGTCGGTAGACGGCGCGCAACAGGCGTTCTACCTGAAAAGATAGTACAGGCATACCAGAGAGAGAGAGAGAGAGAGAGAGAGAGAGAGAGAGAGAGAGAGAGAGAGAGAGAGAGAGAATGTGTGCGTGCGCGTGCGTGCGTGCGCCCGCGCACTCGTGTGTGCGTGTGTATGTATGTATGTGTGTATGTATGCATGTATGTATGCGTGCGTGCGTGCGTGCGTGTGTGCGTGTGTGTGTGTGTGTGTGTGTGTGTGTGTGTGTGTGTTGTGTGTGAACAGATGTCAACAAGCATAGCTGTCATGAACAAAGCCGCAAAATATTAGCAGACAGAAAATGATACTGGCAAATTTAAGGCCTGGCATGTGATGCGAGTTTACTTTGAGACGAGTTCTGTTGTTAACGGGCAGGTCGACGTTAAATAACAATCTGAATTAAACAACTAGAACAACCAAACAGTTTACAGCACAAAAATATAATGCATTTTGACCTCTTGGATCTTCTTCAGGCAAAAAAACAAACAAACAACATGTAGGACAATGAAAACGAAGAACGAGAAATCACTTATCTTCTCATATTCGGCGCAAAATGGCTGTCGAGAGGTCGAAAAGCATTGTGTTTTTGTCCTGTAATCTGTTTGTCTGTGTCTGTGGCGGTAACTAACCCTTTTCCTTTCTAAATTTTGCTTCATTTTCCGCCCTAAGTCACTTCCTTTTGAAACTAACTATAACAACAAAGCCCCTCTGTTCTTGTTTGATCTCTTCGGTTTTAAATCAAGGATTTGATTCATGTCAAATCACTGCTACATACCAAATTCAGAAATCAGCAACACTCAACACACACACACACACACACACACACACACACACACACACACACACACAACGCATGCACGCACGCACGCACGCACATACACAACACACACACACACACACACACACACACACACACACACATACACACACACACACGAATCCATACATCCATCCCCAGGCGAGCTATCTTTCCTACCTGCTCCAAATCTTTATACACCATGATGCTGAAGGCCAAAGGGAAAGACAGCTCCTCCTCGCTCACCCGCGCGAACCTGAAACCTGAGGTCAGCAGATAGCTCGTGCAGTTCTCAGTGACTTCCAGCAGTTGACGCAAGGTCCGCGGTTGTCGGCTAACCCTAGATGAGTTCCCAAGTCCCTCGTAGTCAACGATGCCATGATGCTGGGCACTGTGCCGGTTTTGGATGAAGTCTGTGCAGTTCACCTGTGTCAGCTGCGGTGGTCTGCGATCTGAGGGATTGAGCAGCCACTGGCGGGGGCGTTGGGACACCTGCTGGGCATTCCGGAAATCTCTTAGACCTGTTGCATCGTCTTCAGGAGAATCCACACGAATGTCCCCTCGTCCTGACCTGAGGTCCACCTTTCTCTGATCGGGCGATTCACCGTTCTCTGCCTTCTCTTGCTGGTGTACATCAGACGGACTTGAATTGCACAGTTCTTGGAGACGGCTGGATAACTGCGGGGTGGAACTTCTGTTGAAGTTGCGGCTTAAGTTGTGGAGTGATAGAACGATGACCAGGCAGCTGGCGAGGACACACATCGTAATAATGTAAAAGAACAGGCTCAGCTTTCGAGGCTGACTATTCATCCTGAACGAATGTTTTGTCCCTTTGGTCTTATAACGTTTTATCTCTCTGGTTATAACGTGTATAAGAGTGGTGGTCCATCCGGTCACACGTGGCTTGTGCTCAGATCAGAGATAACGTATCCATCTGGTCACCTTAAACAACAACAACAACAACAACAACAACAACAATAACAACAAAAATAATGACAATAATAATCAAACAATGTTATTCATTTTCCAGTCTCCTGTATCACCCACACGCTATCACTCAAGTCACTCCGTGCCCCTCGTAGAATAGTTATCAACCAGTGCACAGCATCACATTCTTCCCTAAAGTCCTCACACACAGCGTTCATATAGATTAAAATAGCTGGTTTTCCTCAGAGACTCTATGGACCTTTATAGCTGTTAAGGATGGTGCGCGGTGCGTGTTTTGCTGTCTCACTCTCGCTCTCAAAAGTTTGGATGCGTGTAATGATTATTCCCTACACACACCCACACCATACGAACATGGATAGCCAGGCAACACACGAGTTAGATTTTTTTCTTTATATGCTGCCTGAACCATCAAAACATACCTGAATGTGAACTGGTACGAAAACAATACATGCCACTACATAGCATATAGATGAAGATATCAATACATAGGAAACTTCAACCATTAGATATCAGCGTATCGTATTACTTAATACAACTCACACATCTTGTTTTGCGCTGTCCACAGTGTCCCACAAAAACAGTCAACACACTCGGCTACACAGTGCCCAAGCCACAGTCTATAGCATTAAAAGAAGACACAGAAGAAGAAGCAGGGTCTCCACTCGGCAAGCACAGCCGCTCACAAATACAACGATAATTATTTGAATCTAAAAAGTACACTATTCACAAGGCACAAAAAACAATCACGTTGAACTGCCAGAAGAAGAATAGAACCAGGGTCGCCACACGTCAAGCAGAGCCGCTCACGAGCACTGACGACTTGAATATTTACAGGTACAGCAACAACGATGAACCAAGAAGAATAACCAGGGTCCCCACTGTAACATTCAATATCAGTCAATTCCGCGTTTGTGTGATAAGAACATTGAGTGAATGAACAGTGACTTCCCTTTGTGGAATCGGGAGTGACGTCCCCTGGGGAGAGAACCAACGGCTGCCGGGATGTCAAAGTGAAAAACTTTCATGGACTCGAGCTCTACAATTTATTACTGATACTCTCACACATATAACACCCACACGGCAAGCACAGCCGCTCACAAACACAGACGATGAAGAAGAAGAAGCAGGGTCTGCACACAGCAAGCACAATAAATCACGTCGAACTATCAGAAGAAGAACCGCAGATTCACAAGACAGTAAACCATATTGAATCACCGGCGAACACAATTTCAGCAAAGTCCCATTGAACACAACAAACTACGACGTATTGTTGATCTAAAACAAAAATTAGCTTCTCCGTATATTGATATTAAAGTGTTCACATCAATAATTCAGCCCACCGACACACATGTGGTGGTACAAATAGAGCACATAAATATTCTTGCAGGAGTTTTAACAGTCACTCTCGGCGACACAGCGTTCACAAAATTTTCATAACAAATAAATTTCCTGGTACATATTTTGCTGTACCGTCATCAGAAGTATCGTACATACACAGCGAAATTTGACGCACTACTGACTTGAAAGTCACCGCTCCACATAGTAACGCTACGGAGAAAACGACGAATAAAACAAATTAGGCCTAAAGTAGGCTGGACACCAAAGTCTCGGCCGTTACTCCTTGCTCCCTTGTCCCGTTGTATGTGATCATTTTCATCGTGTGGTTACCTAATTTTACCTTGACGTCCTAATACTTTTCTTTTTTCGTTGACGTCACAATAGCGCTCACACACGTCGCAAGTTTGGAGGCTTGACAGGTCAAGCCACACTGGCTGAAGCGTTGACAGGACCTGTGCAGATTGGTCCAACCAACGCTTGAGCCACCCTGGCTCTACAAGCGCAGACAGAAATGAATAAACGAGGCAGGGAATAGTAAACAGTAAATAACAAACGAGAAGGGTACCCGGACCCATTACCCGCCCTCTTCGACTCACCTCTCTCCTGGAAGTCTGTGTTCACGATCGCACAGCGCGAAAAGAAAGTCAACAACATCACAACAGACTCTTGACTCGACTGCTTTGTTTGTTCCTACAACAATGATCCGCACTAGCATACACATAAAAAAAAAGGTAAATTGTGCACAGTATGCGAGAAATCGTCACTCTGAAGTAAAGCTTGTGAGCAAAATTGTACCTGTGGATGATCAGCGTCTTTAAGAAAGGAGGAAACTTGTTTAACATCCTTTTTTTTTCTCAAATCAACTGCTTACAGCACTATTGAATTTAATGATACTGACACCTTCTTCGAAAATTTGCGTTGGAGCTGCTATGTTTGTAGGCTAAAAAAAAGTGTAAACCGAAAAAAAGAAAGTAACCGAATACGTGGTGGGACAAACAACGACTATACTTAAACAAAAAGCAAGAGTGAAAATAACCGAATACGTGGTGGGACAAACAACGACTATATCTTAAACAAAAAAGCAAAGAGTGAAAAAACGATTAAAACACCAAACAGATTAAAATTTCATTCAGATAACACCTACTTAAAAAACCATAGCGGCACAGTCGATGCTAACACCCTAAGAATGTACTTTTGCTGGATTTTTTTTTTGCCAAGTATACTCAAAGCATAGAAAAGAGTCAAGGAACTAAAGAATAGGTGTAATTTGCCAGCATATACCACTAAATTGTTCCAAGATATTTTAACAAAGCAGATGTGTGTTAGAAAGGCATTCTGTTGAGTGTTGTCAAACCTTCATCCAGTTACAGGATGCTAGAGAAACAAATCCATTAATCAGAACCCGATTCTGGATTTAAAAAAAAAAAAAAACACTAGATCCCCGACCCCCCCCCCCCCCCTCCCGTTTCTTCACTTCAGCGTACCTCCCTCCTCGCCCTCCTCCCCCTCCCCTTAAAAAAAGCCAACAAAACCAAAAACAAAAACAGGTTACAGGAACAGTGTACTTGCTTGACAGCACTGAGTATAACCAACAAATGTCGCATTAGCAGGAAAACGAATATCCTCGGAAGTTCAAGAGAGAGAGAGAGAGAGAGAGAGAGAGAGAGGAGAGAGAGAGAGAGAGAGAGAGAGAGTTTCTCCCAGTTTTTCCCTCGCACAACCTTTGTTACTTTCAGTTCTCTCTCTCTCTCTCTCTCTCTCTCTCTCTCTCTCTCTCTCTGTGTTGACACTCCTGCACACTCACCTCACATAGCCGAAGTATCCAGACACCGACAGGAGTCACATACGCGCTTTTTTTTTATTTTTTATTTCGATCGTCACCTTCGAAGGTTTGGTCATGTTCTGTGAAACAGAGGGGATGGTCAATGCTGTGTAACAGTCCACGACTGTGCAGTTCTCTCTGTCCCTGTCTCTCTCTGTGCCGCCCCCCCCCCTCTCTCTCTCTCCTCTTTTCTGCGCGCGCGCGCGCGCGCGCGCGGTGTGTGTGTGTGTGGAGATCTGGCGCAGTGACAAGGATGGGTCGGTTTGAGTCTGTGTCATTCTGGGGTCATACATCGGATCTACATCTGTCGTTTATGGGGTGCCAGCCGGGAAAAAAAACATAGGTTTCCAAACATTTTGCAACACATTCGGTATTCATAACACACACACACACACACACACGCGCGCGCGCGCGCGCGCGCCGCGCGCACGCACGCACGCACGCACGCACGCACGCACGCACGCACGCACGCACGCACGCACATGCGCGCGCGCGCGCACACACACACACACACACACACACACACACACACAAACGTTCGATCACTTATTTACGCTGCTATGCTCTCCGCTGGTAGGCCCTATCCTCTCCCATTTGGAGGCGGCACCTTTTAACACGCGTCAAACAAGGGACTCAACCCGAGCAGGAGATATGCGGTCAGTGACGCATCTTAGTGCAAACTCTCTTATGTTTCCGACTATAATTTGATTAAATGTCGATAAAGCTTCAGTTAAATAAACCATTCGTCATAAGAGCATGATTTTAAAACTCATTGTTCTATTTTTTTTTTTGCTAAATGTATTTATTTACACATAATTAAACTTGCACTTTATGCGGATGATATAACTTTATTTCTGAAGGATGAGCATGACATGCTGCATGCACTCAACATATTATTTGATTTTTCGTTGTTTTCAGGATTGGAGATAAATCGTCACAAGACAGTGGCAATGTGGTTAGGAAGTAAAAGACATTGTGAAGATGCATGGTATGGAATTTCTTGGAAAAACAGATTAAAAATTCTTGGAGTTTATTTTGTCAGTGATAGATGTGCTTCTTTGGTAATGGAAAACTGGCTGCAAAGAATCGATAATATAAAAAGAATTATTCATTCTTGGGAAAAACGAAATTTAAGTGTAATGGGGAAAGTACATATTATAAAGACATTTTTGATATCTCAATTAGTCTACGTCATGCAGGCGTTGGTAATTCCAGACAATGTGCTTATAGAAATCAATAGAATACTTTTTAGGTTTCTATGGCGTAAGCAAAACTGTAATAAAAGAGCATATGAAAAAGTTAAGAGAAATGTTATGTGTTAAGATTTTGAACAGGGAGGTTTGAAAATGATAGATGTCAGACAAATGCAGTCAGCGTTTCTCCTGCAATGGGTAATACGTCTGTGGAGAGCCGGAGAAAATGAGAAGTGGTCCTTTATTCCGAAAAAATATTTTTGCTCCGTTTGGCAGTAATTACGTGTGCTTCTATGCAAATGTTAATAGTGGTGTGCTTAAAAAAGAAGAACCAGTGTTAAAGTTACATTTAGTTAATTCTTTTTTCTGGAAAACAGTGTTAAAAACATGGCTAGATCTTAATAAGCATGATGGATCTTTAGCATGTTCTTCTCTTTTGTGGAACAACTGTGGCATTATATATCGGGGAAATGTTCTTTTCTTTCCCAATTGGATACGAGGTGGTATACTGATAGTTCAGGATATGTTTGGTGCCAATGGAATGTTATCTTTGCCTGAAATATGTATTAGGATTGGAGACTCACCCTCCAGAACACTCGAATATAATGTAGTAAGCGCTGCTGTCCGACACTATGTTTCAAGTACAAGTGAAGAAGATCGGTGTAACAGTGTTTTTTCAGACCCCCCTCTCTTTTGTGGTAAGAAATTGATAACTTGTAAAGAATTTCGGAAAACAATAGGTATGTTGCAAAAATCGGAACCGTGTGCCTTTAGCTTTTGGAAAAATAAATTTGGTATAGAATTAAACAAGAATATTTGGCAGATCCCTCGCTTGTGTTCAAAAGAAACACGACTGAGAGTGCTGCAGTGGAAAATTTTGCATAACATTTATCCCACTAATATTATGCTATGCAAGATGAAAATACGTGATGATAAAAAATGTTCTTATTGCACTGACGAAATCGATTTTATCGAGCATTTCTTTTATGAATGTCCAACTGTTAGATACTTCTGGAAATATATTTGCCAATTTATACTAGTACAGTGCGACATTAATGTATCCTTATCTCTGGTTGATGTTCTGTTTGGAAAGCAGAAGAGCAACGATATCGATGCAGTGAACCTAAAGAAAATTAATTATATAATTTTGATAGCAAAAATGTGTGTAACTATTGCCGAAAAGACTGAATCAAAATTACCAATGTCCATGATATTTGAAAATCAGTTAAGATATCGGAAAATTTAGCATAAAATCACATACACGCCCCACGTGCACACAAATACATGTTGGCTCACACGCACTCTCAGAAACATACATGCACACGCTTACACACATAACTACGTGTGCACGGTCAAGGACACACAACAACACACACACACCACACACAACCACACACACACACACACACGACACACACACAACACACACACCATTCACACACGCACACACACACACACACACACACACACACACACACACACACACACACACACACACACACACACACACACACACACACGAATATGTTGTCTCGCTTCTGGACCTTCCTCACGTTTTTCTTGTGGATTCCTTTTTTTTTTTTTTTTTTTCTTTCGCCTCAAGGTCAACCCCATTGGGGACCAGGTCGATTTGCGAGACAATGTGTTCTCCACCCTTGCAAGAGTTTCTCTCCTTTGACCCCTTGTTCGGTCACCCCTGTTGCTGTCCTTGCTTTTTATTTATTTTTTTTCTTTCGTGTCAAGGATTGCTCTTGGGGATGTTCGAGCTTATCTGCGAA
>CM065722.1:48748770-48781270 GCA_033310375.1 Conus canariensis | reverse complement strand
TCATATGTACACAGGCTTTAGCCCAGTGAGGACTAAAATACCGGTTTCAAAAGTGTATATCGGTTATATAACCGTTAAACCGTTATTTTGCCGTTATTTTTCATATATTGGTGGGTTTTAATGAAATTTTGTATATAGAAAGGTTATCACACACAAATGGCACTTCCATGTAGTGTTTCAAAATCTGACCGTTAAAAACCGTTATTCTTGACATATTGTCCGATTTGGATGAAATTTGGCATGTACACAGGCTTTAGCCCAGTGAGGACTAAAATACCAGTTTCAAAAGTGTACATCGGTTAAATAACCGTTAAAACCGTTATTTTGCCTTTATTTCTTATCTCACAAAGCACTTGGCCGATTTATAAACGGTTTGGAAAACTGGGAGTACGTTTATATGCTTCGCATCTTGTGTTTTTTTTTATTTATAAGCAGACTGCTAGACTTAGTGCCTTCCATCGTTTTGCCACTCAACGCTGCCTTTCAAGAGATAGTCACACACACACACACACACACACACACACACACACACACACACACACACACACACACATGCACGCACGCGCGCGCGCGCGCGCGCGCGCCACGCACATACAACTCGCTCTCGCCGTGCGGGGTAAGCGTGGAAGGGGTGGGTGGCAAGCATCAGGAGATGAGAGCAGAGAGGAACTGAAGAGTGGCCGTGAATGTTATTGCAGGTTATTGATCAGGGGCTTTACTTGTTATTCACTGACGTGGCAGCGTCGACGCTTGAATTTAACGTGTCCGATATCCTGCACACATAGTAGTAGAGACGCAGACTATTCTCTCTCTCTCTCCTCTCTCTGCGCGAGTGCGTGCGTACGTGTGCGTGCGTGCGTGCCTGTGTGTATATATGTATATTATACATATATGTATATAATTATATATGTATAAATATACACATATATATACACACACACAGAGGTGTGTGTGTGTTTGTTGTGTTGTGTGTGTGTGTGTGTGTTGTGTGTGTGTGTGTGTGTTTCAAACCACTCTCTGTGTAAGAGAGAGAGAGAGAGAGAGAGAGAGAGAGAGAGAGAGAGAGAGAGAGAGAGAGAGATTTCTCTTTCTCTATATAGATCTCTCTCTGCGCGCGCGTGTCTGTGTACATGTGTGCATGTGTACATATGTGCATGCCTGTGTATATGTGTAGGTACTTCCTTGTGTGTGTGTGTGTGTGTGTGTGGTGTGTGTGTGTGTGTGTGTGTGGTGTGTTGTGTGTGTGGGTGTGTGTGTGTGTGTGTGTGTGTGTGTGTTGTGTGTGTGTGTGTGTGTGTGTGTGTGTGTGTGTGTGTGTGGTGTGTGTGTGTGTGTGTGTGTGTGTGTGTGTGTGTGTGTGAGTGGTGTGTGTGTGTGTGTGTGTGTGTGTGTGTGTGTGTGTGTGTGTGTGTGTGTGTGTTCAAACCACTCTCTGTGTAAACACACACACACACACACACACACACACACACACACACACACACACACACACAGAGAGAGAGAGAGAGAGAGAGAGAGAGAGGAGAGAGAGAGAGAGAGAGAGAGAGAACTCGGTGACTCGTGACTTTAATGTGAGGCCATCAGCCTATTCACATGAGTACGCAACAAGAAATATACATCAATTTTACATAATCAGAACAAAATTCACCATAACTGCAACGAAACATTCTTCCCTGACAGTATGTACATGCAGAATTCTATCTTGATCATACATTAACACTACAGCTCTCGACTGGATTATCTCTTACTTGACTGGACGTACTCAGACAGTGTGTGTACAGGAAAGATACTCAGACAGTTCTCCTCTTAGGTACGGTGTGCCTCAGGGTTCTGTACTTGGGCCAGTCCTTTTTGTGCTGTATGCTAGTCCTGTGTCTGACGTCATCAGTGGTCACGCCATGTCGCATGAGAGCTTTGCTGACGATACTCAGCTTCATCAGTCGGCTCCCATTGCTGAAACTGACTCACTGATTTCTCGGACGCGGGGCTGCATTGCAGACCTGAAGGACTGGATGACAACCAACAAACTACAACTAAACGACGACAAGACGGAACTCATGTTCGTGACAAAACAGCCTAACCATCCTTCTCTGCCTTCAACTGTCACTATCAATGACTGTGCTGTCTCTGTCTCCACCTCTGTCCGCAGTCTAGGGGTCATACTTGACCAATCCCTCTCCTTTGAGAAACAGGTTTCAAATATTTGCAAGATTGCCTATTTAGAACTAAGAAGAATCAGCTCTGTACGTCACCTTCTCTCTACAGATGCTACAAAAACTCTCATTTGTGCATTTGTTTTATCTAGAATAGATTGCTGCAACTCACTTTTGGCCGGCCTTCCAAAATACCTGATAGAAAGATTACAGCGAATCCAAAATCATGCAGCCCGAGTCGTCTGTAGAGCAAGAAAACATGCTCACATTTCGCCTCTCCTCCACTCTCTTCACTGGCTATCTGTCTTAAACCGTATCTGTACAAAATCTCAACTCTCACTTTCTCTGCTCTCTTTGAAAATGGACCTTTCTTATCTCTCAGATCTCCTTAAAATCTACACCCCTCTCGACAACTACGCTCCTGTGCTGACGACCGCCTTCTGCGAATGACTCGCTTCAGGACTACTACTGGTGAAAGATCTTTCTCTTTTCAAGCTCCAGCGACGTGGAACAGACTGCCAGACTGTCTCAGACATTCAGATTCTATCTCTTCTTTCAAGTCTAAACTTAAAACCCATCTATTTTCTCATAATTAGTCAATGCTGTGGGGAGAGGGGGGGGGGGGTACAACCTAACTCATAGCCGTCTGGGCCTTTTCAAATGTAGCGTATGTGTATGTTCTCTATTATATGTATTTGTTGTATGATTGAACGTTATAGGATTAAGTTTTTGTAGTGATATTTGAAGAATAAGTGAATGTCACATTGGTAGGATTAGGATTTGTTAGTTATTGTAGTAATAGTATTTGTAGTTGGGTGTAAGGTGTATTATTGTATATGAGAAGGGTGAATGTAGTATGACTTTGTAAAGCGCTTAGAGAAATTCGTTTGATTAAGCGCTATATAAGAAATCATTATTATTATTATTATAACACTACTTGGTACATTCTTCCTTATGAACGTAATGTAAGTATATATATTATTATTTTAAAACTCATGATATTAATGCTGTTGATACTATCATACAAAACACATGTTTTCTATTTCGTTACCCTCATCATATTTCGTTTATACAGTGAAGACCTTTCTTCCCTGCGTCGTAAGATTCTCCGGAAAGCTGTACTATTTTAAGCATCTTTTGTTTACATCAATTACGCATGCGCAAAATAAGCCTATCGCCCTCTCCGGTGCAAAGGTAAACCCAGAATCTTGAGTCTACATAACAAAGCTGCCATGCTGACCTTTGACACACAGAGTGTGTTCTTCTGTGGTCGTGTTCATGTGGTGTTGGACTTGTGTTGTTTATATTCGTTGGATTTAGCAGCCCCATGGATAAATTACTAAAACCTTGTTGCTTTCCATGTATCAGGTTGGTACATTCCTTCAGTTTTTTCACTTTGTCGTTTTCCCTATTTCTTTTCAGCCTGTGACCCTGTCATATTCTGTCCCGTGGGTCTTGTCGACACTTGACTCGCACACTGTGTCTTGACCGCCCGCCGACCAGAGGAGTCTCTTAATGGCCGGATCCCTAGAGTTCAAACTTGGATAATTCAAAACAACCGTCGGAAAATAATCAAAATGCATACAACAGCTATCGTTATTCAAAGAGTACAAAACCATGCTCATTATAATCTGATCAACGGGCAGCCATCACAGCAGACGATCCAGCCAAGACTCGACAGACAATTCTCATTCCTACTCCCACTCTCTCTCCCACACTCGCTCCCACCGCCTCCCACTATCGCCCCATCCGCCTCACGCTCCACTCCCCCCCCCTCCCCCCCCCTCCTCCCTCTCTGAGCAGAGAGCGGAAGAACGGGCGAGAGACGGCCAGCGGGAGAAGATTGACACTGTGTGCGCGTAGCGGAATGGAACGCATTCATCACCGCTTCATGCTGATTTGCATGTTGACCTACTTCTTAATTCTCCTACGTGCCTTACTGTTTGCTTTACTAAACTGGCCAAATTCTCGTCCTACTTTCGTTTCCTGGATTATCTTTCTTACATACTTCATCACTTCATGGTCAGATTATTTATCTATGTTTCCCTTTGTATTCATTTCGTAGTTTTACATGTGTATATATACAGATTTCGTTACTTGTTTTAACCTTCCTCTTCCATACATGTTTTCTTAAATACATTTGATTTTCTATTATATGCACATTTTCCATACTCATTTAACTTGAACCATTCATATGCCTAGACTACCCCCCCCCCCCCCCCCCCCTACGGTGGCCACGTTTGTTCCCATACTGTGTTATCCGGTTGCTTCCTCCATGCCCCCCCCCCCCCCTCCCTTTATGTTCCTTCTTACTTGTCATGTATACTTAATTATATCCATTCAGATTATAATTACACGTATTCCCTCTTAGTTGCCTTAATTATCTGTACTCTTGCATAATTACATATTTTTAGTTATACATTCAATTCTACTACACTTCTTGATCCATCTTGACTCATATCAGTCTCATCCTCATACTTATTACTTTTTCTTTTCAATTCTTTTGTTTTTCATTTACACACACACACACACACACACACACACACACACACACACACACACACACACACACACATGCATATGTATATATATACCCACATACATGCATATATCACCCACATACATACACACATACACTCACATGTACATATACATACACACACACACCACACACACACACACACACACACACACACACACACACACACACACATGCGTACACACATACATACACACATGCACATTTTACAATCTTGTTCATGTTCTTATAAGTATCTCTACTCCATCATCCATTTGTAATAACCTCATTCTCCCTCATTTCCATTCATAATTGTACATTCCCATTCATATTCATATTCATTCATTGCACATAATTTCCTCAAAACATATTCATTTCCATAATTCCATTCCTTCATATTATATTACATTCATGTTCCCTCATATTACACCCTTGTATTCACTTTTATATAGTTATCTTTCCATCATAGTTCTTGTCTTGCTTCACATCTGAGTATACAATTGCATAATCCCATGTGTTCATATAACATCTCATTCGTAAATCTGTTCATATCGTCATACCAATCACAATTTCATACTCATTCAGGTATTCGTGTTACTTTCCATACTGAGAAACACCTTCCAAGTTAAATCCATGATTCAATCTTCTCTAGATATTATGTTATCACAACACATCCATGTTCATTTATTATGCATATAGATTCACATGTTTATATGCTTTACACATAAGCATTCACATAATCATACATATGTATATATACACATACACACATATACAGTTTGAATTCAGCTATAAATCCACAGAAGCAAAACCAAGTCTCTTTTCTTTGTCTTGTATTTGTGTTTCTCTGAATTTTAATGCATAAAAAGTATACATTGCTACATCACATGTCATTTCCATGTTTTCATTTTGTAATACTAGTAATAGGTTTCTTAGTGTAATTGTATCCTTATTTCTATAATGTTTATAAATATATTTCTCCCTTAATTGTCTATAACATGGGCATATCTTGAAAAAGTGTAATTCAGTTTCTTCTGTTGGACAAAAAGGACATGTTGTAATTGCTTCCTTGTCTGTGAACTTGTTGTTTATATGTAATTCGTTTACCCCTAAACGTAGTCTGGTTAGTGCTTTTCTAAATTTCGCTATTGTGATGTCGTAGAAATATTTTTCAGTTTGGTGTACGGATTTAAAAGAGCGATAAGTATTAAAACGTTCGCTGTTTTCTATTTTATCATGCCAGTTCTGCTTGTGACAGTCTATCATTCTTTGTCTTAATACTGAAATAAATCTGTTCTCATCTCCTACACCTTCATTTAGCCATACTTCTGAAAAGCCGTATATGTCTAAACAGTGTTTTAATTCTAATGCCCAATTTTGAGATTTGTTTATTTCGGTCTTTTCTCTTTCATATGCTTGTCTGGGGAGTCTGTTTGGTGCCATTTTTATAATTTTAAACCAATACCTAATCGCCCTTATTGTGCTGTCTATGCATATATATCTACCCAACTCTCCATATATTAGATTATTTGGGGTTTTCTTGCCCACACCCATATATTTTTTACAGGCGAACAAGTGTATATTTTCTATTGCTTTATATCTAGTTAGGCCCCATGCTTCTGCTGCGTATAACAGTAAGGGTTTAACTTGAGTATCAAACAGTTCAAAGTAAATAGCCATATCTAAATGTCCTAAACTATACATAGTTTTCATTATTTCCATAATTTTGCCTTTCGCTCTACCTGCATATTCAGAAAGTGATATGTCTACTGAGAGTTTAGTTGTTAAGGTGAAACCTAGGTACTTATAACTGTTTACTACTTCTAGTTCTTGGTCTTTGTAGTACCATTTCTCCTTTTTACCCAAATAGCCCCCTTTCCTAAAAACATTATTTTTGTTTTTTGTAGATTTACTGTCAAACCTATAGAATCCGAGGCTTGTTGTAGGTTCTTTAATTGGTTTTGTAAGCCGGCTGGTGTTAATGATATCAGGGCTATGTCATCTGCAAATAGCAATGTGTAAATCTCTTCTGCACCTGGTAGAAATTGGTAACCATGTCTCCCTTTTCTTGTGACATTGTCCGCCACTTCTGTTATTAATAGAGAAAAAATCAAGGGGGACAACAAACAACCTTGTTTCACTCCTGCTGGGCATTCGAAAAATTCTGTTAATTCAGTTCCATATCTAACACAAGCTTGAACTGTTTTGTATATACCTTTTAACATGTTGAGCATTTTTGTAGATACTTTATGTTTCTGTAGTATCTCCCATAATTTGTCTCTATTTACAGTATCAAATGCTTTCTGATAATCTATGAATGCTACATAAAATTTACTTCTACGTCTGCCATAGAGGCAATTTGTTATCATAGTTGTTAATGTGAAAATGTGGTCTATTGTCGAATATCCCCTTCTAAATCCTGCTTGTTCCTTACTAATTTTGTTCTCATCTTCTGCCCAGTTGTAAAGTCTTTTGTTGATTATTGCTGTAAAAATTTTACTTATAATGCATAACAGTGAAATCCCTCTATAATTTCCTGGGTTTTGCTTATCACCTTTCTTGTGAAGTGGTACAATTACTGCACGTGACCATTCTAAGGGGAAGTAACTTTCTTGGAACAGTTTATTGAATAACTTAGTTAGATATGGTATTATTTTGCTATATATTGTTTTTAGAAATTCTGGGGGGATTTCATCTATTCCTGGGGATTTACCTGTTTTCAGTTTGTTTATTGCTAAACCTACTTCCTGTTCTGTTATATCTTCATCTAGCTCTTGTACTAGAATCTCTTCAATATTCACTTGCTGTTCTCTTACAATAGCTCCTTGCCTTCCTGTTATTTGGGGGTTCAATATGCTTTCAAAATGTTCTTTCCATTGTTCAGATGTAATAACTGGTAATTTATTTTTCTTTCTTCTAATGTTTTTTTTTTTTTTGTGCTCCAGAATTTCTGGCTATCCTTCTGATTTTGCATAAGTGTATCATATATCTGTTCCCTGTATTGTTTTTTCTTTCCTCTAATCATTTTTTGATAAGAAGTTCGTTTGTTATTATATATTTCCTTTCTTTCTTCATATTTAATAGGATTTTTATTTTTATCTATTAAATTAAGTCTACACAGTGCTTGTCTTGTTTCTTTCTTTTCCATCTTGCACACTTTATCATACCACCCATTTGTAGGTTTATAGTCCCCTCCTGAACTAGTTGTTTTGCTCATACATTCTCCAGCATTCTTTAGTAATTGGTTAAATTTAACTATACTTGTATCTACATCTTGATCAATTTCCTCCTTAATTTGTTCTAATATTGCTTGTGCTCTTTCAGATTCCATGAAATTTATGTAGACTTGTGCTTTGGCAGGGTCCCATTTTATTTTCTTTGTAAATGTTCTCTTTTGTTGATCTTTCTGGATATCCTGCACTGTGCTCAGAAGCTCCATTCTAACTGGCATATGGTGAGACTCAATTCTTTCATCCACTAAACAGCTGTCAACATTTTCGATTAATTCTATGGAGCATACATAGAAATCTATAGCACTATTTCCCCTTTCCGAGAAGAATGTGAATGCACTGTCAAAGTTTTTCATATTTAAGCCATTCAGGGGAGTTAAATTAAAACTTGCACAAAGTTCAATAAGTCTTTTTCTGAATCCATTGATGATGTTATCCTTTGACTTACACATTCTGTTCTCTGTCGAATATATAATTTTCATCCTCAATATTTAATCCCCATTCCCCAATATGAGCATTTAAGTCTTCCTCCTATAATATATAAATATTCATTCCCTTGTTCAATTTGTGTACAAATGTATTGCTCTATCATTTCTATAGTACAATCATAATCCTTGTCAGCATAAAAACGACTGTCAACCGGATGTACATACACACCAAGAAATAGTACATCTCTATCACATTGTAACAGGTTTTTTTTGTAGCTTCACACATAATACATTTTCTATATTAGTATTAATCAACTGAACATACCCAGATAGTTCCTTCTTGATCAGCATTATCAATCCGCCAGAGGGTCTGCCCATTCTAGTATATTTTCTGGCTGGACAGTAAAGATGTAGAAATTCCTGAAACTTTGTCTCAAAATCAAATGTTTTAGAGTAAATGTCTCGGATAAACAACAGATGTCAAAAGCAGTTATAAATTAAAAAAAATCAGGATCTGACAATTTCTCCAGCAGACCTTCAACATTCCAACACATGAAGGAAATTTTCTTATACTTATCCTCTACTTCATTATTACCTTGTATTTGTGAATGGCCTTGGCCTTCCCCTCATTTTTTGTCTTTTTTGCCCTTCCTGTGTGCATTAGCTTGGGTGTTCTTACTTGTTTATTGCCCAACTTAGTATTGCTTGCATTGGATCCTAATGTATGCTTGCTTGCTGTGCATGTTTTCATTTTGTCTTTGTCCCCCTCTTTTGGCCTAGCACCCATTTTTTCATTCTTCTGTTCATCACTCATATCTGTCACCCTTTCTTTGTCTGACCCGCTCACTCTTTCATCCCCACTGACCATCTTTCTTCCTTCCATTCTTCCTTCACCTCTTTTCTTCATCTGTATTTCTTCTTCTATCTCCTGCTCTTCATCTGAAAGAGACCCCCCCCAATTCTGTAACAATTTCATTCCATACCAACTGCATGTCAGGCTCACTTCCGCTTTCATCTTCACCTCCAGCATTTCTTCTTTCTCCTCCAGCCTTCTTTCTGACAGATTTCTCATTCTCTCCGTCCATTCCCTTGCGGTTCTGCTTTCTCACGCTCTCTCTTTCCTGTCTTTCTCTTTCCATTCTTCCCTCCATCTCCTTTGCTCTCACTCTTACACTCAGTCTGTCTCTCACCCCCATACTTTCCCTCTCACTCTCCGCTTCACTTCCATGACGTCCCACTCTCATCCTCTCTCTCTCCCTTCTCCACTCATTGTCCCAGTCCCTGCTCTCATTTTCTTCATACTCCCACCCATCGGCCTGTCTCTCGGTCTGGTTCCATGTCGTCCTTGTTCCTCCTTCCAACCCGAGGTGGTTCCTGGAAGTGTACTCTCCCTCCTGTCTTCTCTGCTGCAGTCTGGAAGCTCTGTAGGGCACAAAAGATGTTCTGGGTTGTCCTTTAACGTACACCTTTCCCCTGTAAAAGTACCCAGTCTTGCCTTCTTCTCTCAGACTTTTCAAGGCAGCTGTCTGCCTCCTTGTTCTATCTTGGGCCACCCTGATTCCATTTTCTCTCATCCTCTCTCTTGCTTCAGTGTTCTGCATTATCCGGATCGTATCTTTCCACCTCAACAGTTTCATTATTAGGGGTCGCGGATTGTGGCTTGCTGTATTGAGTCTTCCCAGTCTATGGGCCCTCTCTACAACATCTTCAGCCCATTCCTCGTCCGGCATATATGTTTGCAGTAGCTCTTTCACTAATTTTTCACAGTCCTCACCTATGGTTTCCTTTATTCCAAAAAGCTTCACATTGTTCCTCCTGGAAAAACTTTCTAACCTATCCAATTCGTCGTTGATGCTGTCCAGTTTATCCCACGTGTGCTCCAGTTTTCTTCCTAACTGTTCTACTGCTACCATATTTCTCTGTGTGTTCTTTTTAGTTTCTGCCAGTTCTTTGTGTAGTTGAGTAAGTATGTCTGCCATTTGTGTTTGTTTCTGATCCATTCTGTTTATCGTGTCTGACTGGGTGCTGAGTGAGTTGGAGAAAGCTTTCTGCGTGTCGCTGAGGTTTCTTACATATGCGAGTATCTGTGCCATTTGTGATTCTATATTTGTGAATTTGGGTTCTAGGTTACGTTGTAACTTCTGAGCCTCTTCTTCTATCTTCTCGTTGACGTTGCTGCTACTCGGGCTAGGATTCGGTCAGGGATTCCGTTCAACATCGTTGCTCAGCAGTAATCTTTTCCGTAGGTATGAGAGGTTCACCATTAACAGGATTGTCCCCAAAACATACATAATCGCTCCTGCACTGCCCCTTTCGTACACTTGTGTTGTTGTTAACCCGCGTAACAGTGTGTTATTTACCTCAATCCATGACGTCATCATATCGTGTGTATTTTCCTTTTCGTTTCGAACCCCGTTCAAAGTACCAGAGGGAACTGTTTTCTGGTAGTCGACGCTGACTGTGCACTGGCCAAACGCGACAGTAGTCATCTCCAGTGCACATCTTATCATCAGCGCGAAGTAACACCGTCCGATGCATCCCAACAGAACCTCCCTCACCCCCAACACTTTCGATCTGTCGCCATTTTCTCTACGTATTTTAAGTTTTGTCGACCCACCAAAGAGGCCTATCCTGGACTCTCCACTCGGCCAGTTCCACCATTCTTGTCCTAACTCACTTTTACTAATATTTGCTGTCTACTTTCGTTTACAAGGAAAAACTGCTTAGACACTTCTACAAGTAGGAACACTGATTTCGTTCAAGAGCTCACAGCATACCTTGCTTCCTTTCCGCCATCTTGTTGCGCACCCCCGAGAGAGAGAGAGAGAGAGAGAGAACATGCATCTGTGTTGTATATTATTCACTGTTGGTTTTGATATTAGGGACGACATTTTCATGTATGCAGGGAATGACTTAAGTGTGCAAGAGAAGCATTCCCATTTGCCGTAGTGTAGTCAGGATGTAGTGTGTAAACCGCAGCATAGTGCATGTGCGTATATTCATGCATACACACATTAGTGTCTCTCACGGAAACACACACACACACACACACACACACACACACACACACCACACACACACACACACACACACACACCAAGAGAGAGAGAGAGAGAGAGAGGTTGTCTCATTCCTCATTTTTCTTTTCTTTTTTCTTCCCTCCTTAAAACGTACCTCAATGACATTTGCGACTTAAAAAAAAAAACAAAGGGGGGGGGGGGGGGGGGGCAGAGGGAGAGAGGGAGAAAGCTCCACAGGGAATTGTTCCTCATCGGGGGGGAAATGGTGTGCGGGGGAACTGTTCATGAGGAATTGTGCCGTGGGCATTCACCCCGGTGAATTTTGGAGGTATGGACCAGAAACAACCCATGGAGTGATGCAGGCACATGCTCACTGCCACCTTCTTATGTCACGTAGGGCGGGTAAGAATATTCACTTCATGGAGTGATTCTGGACCTCGCCCCAACTGATTAACCGGAAGGGGTTTTGAAACAGTGCGCTCAAGTCCAGAATGCCTCGCCCCTCCAATTCAGGTATAGATCGCTTGGATCTCTATGTTTTGTAGTTTGAGACACTTTGAGAACTTTGACTCGAGGTGGGCAGTGACTTGGGAACAAAGTGGAGAGGTCGATCTGGATTACCCCCACGCCCCCCCCCCCTCCCCATCCTCTTCACCCAGGGGTAAGTTTGAGCATATGGCATTTCTCATCAGTCAGGGAGCGATTTTAGACGTGGGGCTATTACGGAAGGTTACACCGGTGTTACACGCTATGTATACCATTTTGACAACAACAACAACAACCAAACGCTACCGTAGTGCTTACAAAGTACGTCCAGAACTCTGTGGTGGTGTTTTTCGCGTGCGATGTCTGTACGCAATAACAGTTCTAGCCGACACGCTTAATCAGCTACCCGTGTCAAATACGCTGCTCCTCTTTTCTTTCTTCTTTCTTTCTTTTCTCCCCCCCCCCCCCCCCCCCCATTCATTCATCTGCACGTCTCCACATAACGAATTTTGGACTGTATCTTATGGGGAATCCGCTATGGTAAGATACAGTAATTCTAAAATAATCTGCTGTATATACAGGATGACACTTCCTTTTTACCTTTGGAGTATACCTCCCCGTTGTCTGTCACTGGTGATGATAAGTGTAAATCCGTCTCACTCAAACAGTCAGGAACAGTGTGATAACATGTATGCATTCAACTTTGAAAGAAAACAAGGTCAATACTGGAAAAGGAAACCCAGAAGGAAGATTGAAAACTGAAAGGAAACCAGAGGGAAGATTGAAAACTGAAAGGAAACCCAGAGGGAAGATTGAAAACTGAAAGGAAACCCAGAGGGAAGATTGAAAACTGAAAAGAAACCAGAGGGAAGATTGAAAACTGAAAGGAAACCAGAGGGAAGATTGAAAACTGAAAGGAAACCCAGAGGGAAGATTGAAAACTGAAAGGAAACCAGAGGGAAGTAGATGTACATACTTTAACATATAATAGTTCCTCCACAGACAGACAGACAGATACAAAAACACATGCGTACACAACGGTGTGTGGACGCGTGCGCGCGCGCGCGCACACACACACACACACGCACACACACACACACTCACACATACATACGTATGCATGCACATATGCACATGCATCACACACACACACACACACACACACACACACACACACACACACACACACCACACACACACACACCATGCAACACTTCCATAACATCAGGGTAATAAACTACTGCCTTCAGGTTCACGACAAATACTTTTATTTTTCTAAGTTTGTAGTATAAAACAGAAATATATAAAGAAAAGAGAAGACTCTATCCATCTAGCGCCAACGTGAAAATCATTATTTTAACATCTAAGAGAGAGAGAGACAGACAGATGGACAGACAGACAGACAGTTTGTATCAGATGATAACGACATCGGCAATATAATACTTTTTTTTCTGATAAAAATAGATACATGTGCAGGCACAAACTTATACATGCGTTGTGATATTTGACTATGACAACTCTAAAATGAGTGGACCAACCGAAAAAAAAAGGAAAAAAAAAGAAAAAAAAAAGAAAAACTGTTAAAAATGGAAAGGTAGTGGGCTGGAACAGAAACATCTTGTAAAGGAAAAGTCATTCACCTCCTCTCTCCGATTCAAAGCCTCTTATTCTCCAGAACTTCTTCACAAATATTACATAAAAATGATATGGAAAGAATTTGTATATTACGTCAGTAGTCCATGAATCAAGCAAAGAATGAATTAACCAAACCTATCAGTGTTCAGCAAGTGTTGATCAAATGATCAATTAAACACATCGATATAAAAAAAGAGCAAAAACTAAAGAAAACATATCACATATCACATTTTTGCATTTTCAGATTCCAGCACACACTTGCCGCCCGGGTGTCCAGTGATGTGCAAGGAACGGGTCTCACCACCGGTTTCTTTTTTTTTTTTTTCAAATCATCGTCTCCACCACACCATAAACATTGGCCACCGTGCATAGACACGCAAATGTGCGAAAAACAGGCCTGCGCACCTGTGTACACGCATTTAACCATGCGTGCACGTGCGCGTGAGTTTGCATACGCTGTACAGCTGATAAAAAAAAAAAGAAGAAGTATAGAACAAGATCAAGCACATACATGTACACAAGAGAAAAAAAAAAGGGAGGGTAAAACGCACAATTTCATGAGAAAAAAAAAAGTATGCGATGAAACAACGCTTACATATTGTGCTACAGGTTAAAAAAAACAATCGACTAGTCAAGGTATAGAATGCACTGCAGTAAAAATTACCACGGTTAATAAATACATAAAACTTAAATAAAAAAAAAAAAAAAAAGAAACTATGACGTACACAGCATTCAAATGCAGAAGGAGATCAAGCACACATAGGCACACCACGAGAGAAAAAAGTAGGAGAAAAAGGGGGATACTATGAAAAGAGTAAGTAATGAAACAACAAACAACACTTACATATGGTTTCCAGGGTAAAAAGAACAACCGACTGGGCAAGAGATAACATGCATGGTAAAAAACAATAACCATAGTTCATGAGCACATAGAACTTACACACACACACACACACACACACACACACACACACACACACACACACACACACACACTATTACGTACATAACGTTGTATACAATGTTTTTAAATCGCTACTGATTCTTGTTCAAGGCGTTAGCAGGTAAGGTAACCAGTCCAGCTCTAGTGGTGAATGGTGAGTGCTGTTTTCTCCAGCTCATAGTTGCAGCCGTAGAGGATGGTCTTCAGCGGAGTGTCTGGTGGGCACACACATCGTCTTGCTGTTACAGGGAGGGAGGCATCAGTAGAACACAGCTCTGTGCAGTCTGGTTTTTCTGTCCACAAGGAGAGGCTGGCCATGGCAGTAGTCTCAGCCTGAGGTACATGTGACGGCTCAGTCTGTTGTGCTAGGTAACTCATTGGACACTATGCTGCTCCTTGGTCAACAGGTGGAAGTCGTCCCAGGACATGCTCGGCGTTGTAAGTGCCCTGATGATTCTTTTCATGTCGGCGCAACTGGTGCTGCTGTTGAGGTGTTCTCGTCCAGTGCTGTCCTGTGACAGGTGATCAGCCCAGTCATTTCCAGGAACTCTGCACACGGCCAAGGTCTACTGCAGCAGCACTCTTCTGCTGGTGGCAACGTCTGGCAACGCTTTGGTAAGGAACAGCTGTTTACGGTTCCAACGTGTCTGTAGGACTGAGAGCAAGTCGGGCAGAAAAAAGACGCTTTGCTGAAAGTCTCTGTTTAAAGACTAAATTATTGTAACGGTCTGCAGGACGGCTTCTGTTTCGGCTCTGTAGATTGTGTGATGTTACCCCCGTGGCAATACTGCATAGTGTGTTTTGACACATCTGGAAATCTGAGCAGGATTTCACCTTCATCAGCCGTATCGCTGGTTGCTGACCCGTCAATGTATGCAGAGGTCCAGGCTTCCTGGGAATGACTTTCAGCAGTCATGGCAAAGGTAAGGGCCTCACCATGGAGTCTTGTCCATCCTCAGGGATGAGATAGAGGGACCGTAGTGCAGACCCTGAAGTCAGACTGCTCTGATGCCCAGGGTTCTGGCAAGCTGGATGGGGAGGGTATCCTTCTGACATGAAGTGGAACATCCAAAGGGAAGGTGACTACCCTTTAAACATTCGTAATCTCACCCTCGTATCGAAAGGAAAAGACAAGTAAATCCACACAAGAAAAGAGAAAAAGAAAAAGAAAGGTGAAGAAAAAATGAAACTGGGTAAAAAGACCAGATTCCCTCTGACGATCTATGGCGAGCGAGGGAAAAATGAGCATAATTTTCAAGAGCGACTCCATACGGAGGAAAGAATAGTGCATGAACGTCAACTATTCTAATTCATATACAACGTCACTAGAATTTCATAAAGAATAAAACGGCAAGTAGTTGGATGGGCTTTGTTTTATCCGTGCTTTCTTTTTAGAATTTGACATCAGTTTGTGTGCGCGCGGGCGTGTCTGGGCGCGAGAGTGCGTGCATGTGGAGGGTGATGAAGGTGGGTGCGTGGGTGGCTGTGCGTATATGCATGTGCGTGCGTTAATGCATGTGTGTGCGTGTGCGTGTGTGTGCGTGTGCGTGCGCGTATAGATGAACACATAGGTATTTGGAATGAAATTCATCAAGGCTAAAAAGTTTGTTGTGAGGCATACTTCAATTGTTCAATGTTGTTTTCTACAATACTGTGTACTATGTTCACAATCTGGTTCCACGATTGTATTATTTTTAGTGTTATACATTCTACATTGTACATAATTAAGATATAACCAATGTCAAACAATGGCAACTTTAATTATTGCTTCTCTAAATTGTCTGGGATTGAGTGATATGAAAAAAAGAAGGGATGTCTTCCATTACCTGAAGCAGAAAAACTTTTCCATATATTGTATGCAAGACACTCATTTTAGCAACAAACTAGAAAAATATGTAAACTCAGAATGGGGGTTTAAATGTGTGTTTGCTTCTTATAAATCAAATCCACGAGGAGTTGCTTTTCCCTTTTCAAATAACTTTGAATTTAAGGTAACTAAAGTTCTTCTGATAAAAATGGAAATTTGATACTGGTACTATTTACTGCTTTTCACAAAAATTTTTTCTTTTGGTAAATGTTTACGGGCTTAACAAGGATGATCCAACATTTTATAATACACTTAAGGAAATCATAAAAAGTTACAAAAATAATAATATAATTGCAGTTGGCGATTGGAATATCGTATTAAACCCAGCTATAGATTGTGATAACTATGTACTTGATAACAATCCAAGAGCCAGAAAAATGCTAGAAAATATGACAGAAGAACTAGGACTGACAGACGTCTGGCGAGAAAGTAACGCAGAATGTGGGTGTTTCACTTGGCGAAAGCCAACCCCACTGAAGCAAAGCCGACTGGGTATTTTCTTACTATCAGATTATTTATACTGGTATTTATATAATGCTGATATTGTCCCAGGATACCGTTCTGAGCACTCAATAGTTACACTGCATCTGAAATTCGGTGAAAATGAAAAGAATCATAGTTTTTTTTTAAATTCATCTCTTCCTTGCTTAAGGACAAAGAATATGTGGATGAAATTAATAAAGAAATTTTGAATGTGACAAAAGAATACTCAGCAGATGTCTTCAGTTGTGAAACATAAATGAAAAAGATACATCTAAGATTCAACTAAAAATTCCAGACAGACTGTTTTTAGATGTCTTACTTATGAAAATAAGAGGTAAAACTATTTCATATGCCACAATGAAAAAGAGGGAAAATACAGAAACTGAAAATAAACTAATGAAAGAAATTCAAACTCTGGAAAAGATGGACCATAAAACAGAACAAGAGATGAAAAAGTTACTAGAGAAAAATCAGGAGCTCACAGCAATTAGAGATACCAAGCTGGAAGGTGTACTATGAAGATCAAAAGCCAGATGGGTTGCTGATGGTGAAAAAAAAAATCAAAATATTTCTGTAGGCTTGAGAAAAGAAATTACATTAGCAAACAAATGACAAAACTCGTAAATAAGGATAACGAGATAATAGACGATCCAAACAAAATGTTAAATGAAGTGAAGACATTTTATGAAAACCTGTATAAGAGAAGGAACGTAGAAAACTGTGCAGGGGAAAGTTGAGTCAATAAAATTCTCAAACTATCACAAGAACAAAAAGCGATGTTAGATGGTGTAATAGCTATTGAGGAAGCAAGTCAAGCTTTAAAATACATGAAAAATGGCAAAAGTCCAGGCTGTCACGGTCGCTAAGCCGGACGGCCCTACCACCCTTACCCACGCCTATCACACACTAGGTCAGACAACACAGCACACTAATACAGTTTTACAATCACGCACGCTTCTTTATTTCACACACACTCCATGGCGCCACCACTCATGCACATCCACAACTGCACACAAGTATCTTAATTCCCGCTGACTCACCCTACTCTACTACAATGACCTGGAAGACCCTAACCTAACCTGAAACACCAGTTGCGGTATATCACTGTGACCTGGGGACACAGCGATAGCCCGCACACGTGGTGACTAACTACTAGGGACAAGGATTTACCAAAGGGACTCAACTCTTAACTACTGCTACCACCCACACCTCTCCCCAGGACTCACCCTTCTCTTTTAACCCGGGACCACTACCAAACTGGTCGCTGCGTCCCTAAGGGAGGCAACGACAAGTACCCTACACTGTGCCGGCCACTACGTCCTAAAAGGAGGCAGTAGCTAACACCCCTAACCCTACTGCCTAACGCTACACCCCTTCTACCACAAACATGGGACAACCCATCCCGGCCCGGAAAGCTCCAGTCCTCGGCGCTGTACGTGGCCCCTCACAGGCTGACACCTCCCCGGAAGACTCTGCACCCCGGCGCTGTCCGTGGCTCCTCCGCGGCCAACACCCTCCCCGAAGACTGCACCCCGGCGCTGACCGTGGCTTCCCGCAGTCTGACTCCTCCCCGCGATGGGCACGACACCCAACGCACACACACCAGACGCCCTCTCGACGGGTCCGGGGCTCGTAGGACGCCTCCTCCTCTGAAGGCCCCGCCGGACACCAAGGGTGAGAAAGGCCTGGTGCAGCGCCCTCTCACAGGACGCCTGAACAGGGACGAGGAACCAGTGCCGGAGAACTCCCGGAAGAGCACCGGTAGCTGGAGGAGAGCTGCCCCACACAAGGCAGATGGCCTGGGTGGTCTCCTTCTCCCGGAAAAACAACAGGCACTGGAAAGCGCCGCTCAACTGCCGGCACGCGGCAGTAGACTGCGGTGGTCTGGCCCCAGCCTCAGGACGGAACAGGATACCTGCTGACACAACTGTAGGCCCCTACTGTAATGTTGCTACTACCCGAGTCATCAAGGCACATAGGCTACTTGGTAAAGCTTTAACTCTCCATCTCCCTTGCCTACTTCCCACTCGGGCATGAGAGTGACCCCTTGAATTTCGAACACATCCCCCAACCCATTACTCACTTTGGGGTTATCAGACCCATTTCCTGCCAACCCTTACAACAGCGGTAAAACAATATTCTCCCTGAGCCCATCCACGCTATTACATATGAAATTATGAATCACACCCAATTCTCGGAGAAATAAACCAATCTAAGCGATCCAACACGGACTCCATGGGCCCCCTTAGGACATACTAAATAATCTAGGAAATGGCCAATTTCACAAGGAAATGTCTCCACACAATAACCAGTAGTAATACACATCTCTCAGAAAAAGAAAAAAAAACTTATCAATTTTTAGCGGTTCACAGTTCCAGCATGTTCACACAAGAGAATCGGCTCGCAGCCACAATCCTTCACATTATTACCCCTCTTTGCACTGTCAATTATAACCATATATCAAAAACAACATGATTTGTTCGCCAAAATTTCCATCCAGCACCTCACTCTCAGGTCATCTCTTGTCAGATAACCCAGTGGTTAATCCTTGTCATGTCAACACAACCACACTTCATACAATATTACATGCTGCACATCATCCGTTTTCATCCTATCGACTGCTAAGCTACTCGTCTTAAACTTTACCTTTCCCTTCTTCCCGACTACTAAAATTCATAACTGGGCTGCCTCCCCACAACCTAAGATATCTTTCTCCAACCCCGTTCTGACACAAACACATACATCCCTGCATGTGTGACGACTGTCACTTTCTTACAAAACTTCTAACCATATGGACTCACTGTCCTGTACCAAATGCGTACGCCACAGATACAGTCTGCACGCGCACGACACCCGCGTCGAGAACCATGACTCGTAACGAAAGTGAAAAGACACCAATATAAGTTGAATGGTTACGACCGTACCCCAGTATAAACCACTCGACCACAAATTGGCCTTGGCCTTACTACACAGTTAACCGATTCCAATGCTGTGCAGGTCAACTCCGAAATCGTTAATCAATTTCAACGAACTCCTACTATTTACAATTGAGATTGAGCACAATCATGAAACCCCTCTATGATTCACGCAGACACATCTGCACCTGACTCATATTATGATCCTCAACCAAATGCAACCTCGTACTACCCTCTTATTGAACCCACTGACATTAACATGAACTAACCACAAACAATATCTACATCACTGTCCATCAACGGTCATTATATTGAACCCACATTGTCTAGCCAAACTGTCCTGAGAAAATCGAACTCAGGAACCACTATGTACATTACTTACAAAAATATACAGGAAAAAGGTGACAACTCAAACTGGCTGACAACAAATTTCAATCACGAAACCAAAACGACATCATACCAGACAACCAGTATACGCAACGAACACAATACAACTAATCGCAACATGAGACAACTACAGTTCAACTCGCCACAATACAAGACAACACGACGAACCAAAACACCACGAACCTAACAAATCACCAACCTGGACAGACAGACGTTCAACCACACCAGTTCTGCAACTGGCTGAAGTGGCTGCCAACAAGGACGACACCGACTCAGCACAGGCCAAGGGCACCCAAACCCGACGAGGACCTGGCACTAACTATGACCCGAAGTCACCCTTCAAAACTACCGGCGCTGCCGCCGCACCTACAAGGAGCACGTCCTCGAACGAACACCAGGGACCGAAGTGAAGCTACCCCAACGCATTCTGCCCTGGTCGGAATCAAGCGAACTCTACTCACCACACAAAACAACGATTGGTCAGAGCAGTGTATCCCTCCGCAGAGCTGACACGCCTGACCAACGGACTAGTTGTTGCTCGTGCAACAACACGACAATTTACCACAACAACTCACAGACGTGACAACACAACAACAGCCGATATCCTGCCCCACCTTCTCTGGTATAGAACCAAAGTAACAAAAGGGTAACAATCGGGAACGAAACCAACTTCCTCCTACCGCTCCCTCAATAAATGAAGACTGGAAGGCAAAAATACTGTATGTCCTACTTCACCTGCCCCCTACCTAGCCTAACCTTACTACCTAACCCTGAGGAACTTACCCTAACCTCAGCTAACTAAACCCCAATCTCACCCCGCGCGCGCGCATGCACACACACACACACACACACACACACACACACACACACACACAAGCACACATACATGCACGCATACATGCACGCTCGCACGCATACGCGCACACGCTCTCTACCTTGAACCACCACTACTCTTAAACACGTGGACGTACTAGTTTAGTACCGCCGATCGGTGACACAGGCACTGATGGATTCACTGTAGAATTCTATAAATTCTTTTTGAAACAGCTAGGTCCATTTGTTCTGAGGTCACTTAACGAAGCATTTAAATATGGGGACCTCTCATCAACACAGAAAGAAGGTCTAATTATTTGTATCCCCAGAGGCGACAAACCTAAGGAATTTATTAAAAGCTGGCGCATGGCGACCGATATCTCTTCTCAATGTGATATACAAAATAGGATCTTTCTTTATATTCCAACAGAATTAAGAACGTATTACCAACGCCTATAAACGAAGATCAGACTGGATTCATAACTAAGAGATACATAGGAGACAATATTAGATTGATATATGATGTGATAAACTATCTTTTTAAATAAAAAATCTCCCTAGCTTACTACTCAGTATTGATTTTGAAAAATCCTTCGATTCCTTGGATTGGAGTTTTATGTTTAAAGTTTTAAAAGGATATGCATTTGGAGATAGTGTTTGCCGCTGGATTAAAACTTTTTACAAAGACATCAAATCAACTGTAATTGTAAATGGTCAGATTGCACAATGGTGCAAAATTGAAAGATGTTGCAGGCAGGAAGACCCTATTTCTCCATATTTGTTCATTCTTTGTGCAGACATTTTAGCTATCATGATCAGAGAAGACGAATCTATAAAAGTAATCAAGACAAATAGTATTGAACACAAAATTTTGCAGTTTGCAGATTATACACAATTAATTAGTGAGGGTGACGAAAAATCGTCTAATCGTTCCAAATTCATCCTTGACAGATTCGGCAAGGTGTCTGATCTGTTTTTGAACTATGACAAAACGCAGGCAATTTGGCTTGGAAGTAAGAAAACAAAAAGGGTATACTGCTCCCATATGAAAATGATATAGAATCCACCCAAGTTCAAAATCTTGGGAATCTGGTTTACTCAGGATTTAAACAATGGTGAAACCATAAATCATGATGAAAAATTCGCAGAAGCGAAAGTGTTATTTAATATCTGGACACTACGAACCATTGCTCCAATTGGGAGAGTAGCTATCTTAAAATCTCTAATTCTATTGAAACTTATACATCTTTGGATCTTGTTGCCAGATCCACCTGACAACTTCATACAAAAACTCCAAACACTATGCTTTCGATTTGTTTGGAATGGAAAATGTGACAAAATTAGTAGAAAAACGACAATAAAAAGTGTGCAACAAGGTGGTCTGAACATACCTGATATTAGAAAGTATGTATATGCCCTTAAACTTTCATGGCTCAGAAAATATAAAACAATGAATCATAAATGGATAAATATTGCATTCGAAATGTGTCCTTTTCTTAAAAACTTGGAATGTTATGGATCAACATACGCTTTAAATCATACAAACACTAACCTCTTCTGGAATCATACTTTTCGAGCATATAGAACTTTTGCCTCAGTATTATGCCAAAACGTCTTTGTGAGCTACTTGATGAACCGATTTGTTATAATGAAAATATAACAGTAGGAAACACTGTTATTAAGCAAAATAGGATAATAGAGAAAGAGATGCACTCCATCGAGCATCTTCTGAAAGATAATGGGGAATTTTTCAATCATGAATTTATAGCCACAGCACATTTACCAGTAAATTTCATTACGTTCAATGCCTGCATTTCTTCGCTAAAAACATACATTAAAAATGTGGAATCCAGAAACATGATAATACTAATTTCGCTCAAGGTATGCCTAACGCATTAAAATCATAACTAATACAAATAAAGGTGGAAAAGGATATTATGAGTACTACACACTTGACAATGATGAACCTGAGTGCTGCTCAAAGTGATCAGCGAAAATGAATTTGAACATTTCCTGGAGAAAGGTGGGTTTTTTTTTTAAATCAGTAAAATCAGAGATGTGAAACTTAAGTGGCTACAAAAAAGAATTATCTATCGAATTATTGCGACTAATATTGTTTTCAATGCAATGGGTGTAACTGATACGGTTTAATGTTCATTTTGTAATGAAGAGCGAGATGCCATTCAACATTTCTTACAGGGATGCAAATATATACAAGTTTTCTGGAAATCTGTCGAACGTTTATTCCAAGAAAAATATGAACACACTCATAATATAGGAATTTCATGTAAACTGGCAATTTTTGGTGTGGATGAAAACTTAAAAATAGATTCTGCCTTAGAGTTTATGATAATGTTTGCAAAGATGTGTATCTATCTATGCAAAATAGAAAAAACATGTTCCCGATTTTTTTCTTTCCTACGACAACTTAGTATTAGATACAAGACTGAAGAACATATAGCTAAAATTAACTATAACTTAGCAGAGTCTAATCATATTCGGTATTCATATAGATCAATCGTCCATCACATAAACGGATTATAGTTTACTGGATTTTTTTTCTCACAAACATACAAATTATGGCTTTGTGATGTTAAATTCCGTTGACTGGATGATGCCTCACAGTGAAGATTATTTAAATAAGATGGAAAGACTAAGGAGAAGAATGTAAGTTGTAATGATTTGTTGTTGTTGTTGTTTTGTCACCCCTCCAAAGTTAATAGTATAACAGTTCAAAAAGAAGGGGAAAAAAAAACAAAGAAAAAAATGCTTGTGCACATGTAAAAAAAATAACAACTTAGTCAAAAACTGTATTTTACTTAATATGCTTTTTTTCTTCGATGCTTATGTCAGTTTTTTTCCCGTTTTGTTTCATTTAACAAATGTTTATGAGCTAGACTTACAGAAATGCTGCTAATGTATCGATTTTGCGCACAGTCCTCTTTTTGCGCACCTGTATGCTCCATATTTTGAGCAGTAAACCAGCGGAATTAAAAAAAAAAAGGTTTGATGGGGAGGGAGACAGTGCATCCTTTGGCAAAAGGTCTTGATACTATTCATTATTATGGAACCCCAGCCAAGGGGAACAACTGACTTCTCCTTATAACGATATGTTGTCAGAAATGATGTTTTTTGCTATAGAAGGCTGGGCGCTGATGCTGCCTTTCTGCTCCAGCTCAAGCAATAGTGCCGTAATATGGGTAGCTCTTTGTTGTCAAAAGAACAGAAAAGACGTTCTAAGTTGAAAATTTCGATCATTTTGCTAGGTTGTAAGACTGATAGTTATTTGGACGGAAATATCTTGGCAAAGTTCAGGGGGCGAGACCACAGTCCCGATCTTGAAACAGGTCTACATCTTTCGACTCTTTCTGAGCGACAGCGACTCGCAGGATGGCAGGTTCTTGTTACCATCAGGATGCGATTTCCATGCCTCTCTTCTGCGCATCCAGATCTCTGAATTGTACTTCTTCATGGCCTTGCTTTCATCTCCATTCATTACGAGCTGCTCCAGAACATCC
The DNA here is from genome assembly GCA_033310375.1 of Conus canariensis. Classification (NCBI taxonomy): domain Eukaryota; kingdom Metazoa; phylum Mollusca; class Gastropoda; order Neogastropoda; family Conidae; genus Conus; species Conus canariensis. The sequence goes on along the minus strand of CM065722.1, from coordinate 48,756,874 downwards.
TTTAGCTCCGTCCACTCTTTTTCGGAACAGCTCTGCCTTAGCATTGGTTTCTCCGCCTTCATTAGACGCTCAGCGCAAGCGAGGAAAGGTTTGGATTCTTCTGCTTTCATATCGGAGATGTGTCTCAGTTCACCCATCAGGACCTCAATCTTGGGTTCGTCTTTGGCTTTTAGATCCTCGAAGAGCTGTTGGCGTAGCCGATTCTCTTTTGTGGAGATGGATCCTTCGACAGACATGTTGTCCAGGCGAGCCAGCAGGTGAGCGGCCTGCCCCATCAACCCCGCAGCCGCTTTGTCCCTGGCTTCCAGAACTTTGGGGATGTCCTCTGACTTGTAGGGCCCCCGAATGCCCGTGTAGGGATCCATAGGATGAAGGACACCCCCAATTCCGATCCCGTCCACGCCAGTGTGGACAGCCAGCGGGATCTCCCTCAGCCCAAAACCGGCAGAGAAGTAGGTCAATAGGCCATGCTCGTGCGCCATGTGCACGATGGTTACGGCTTCCTGGTGGCTCAGCAGTTGCAGAACACAAATGGAGGGACAGGTGTTCCCAGACCCGTCCCACGTGACTTTTTGAAAGCCACCCACTGACGTCACCTCCACTGTTTTCAGGGCGATGTCCATAGGGTGTTTCAGGTACGTCTGTTGAAATAGAAAAGTAGGAATGTGATTTTCATTTCTGACTTTTGCGGCATATTTATAGTTTGAACTGCTTCGTACTGAGTAAAACAACCAATGAAATATTATCAAGCCACTCTCCCCATCTCGTAAAGCACTAATCTTGGGCTGCCGTTTTGTTCTTTTCCCTTTTCTTTTTTTGCATACTTAACATGTTTTCTGGTTCTCCCGTTTTCCAATATTGAATTCTGTTTTCGAATCAGACCAGTACCGTAGGCAGAGACATTAGAAAGAGGGAAGCAGATTCACTAGGCCTTTTTGTGAACTTGTGTACAGAGCTGTTTTGAAAGCCGGTTTGGAGTATGGAGTATTGAGTGTGTTGACCATCTTCCTGAAGGACGTTGAAAATTCAGAATACGAATAGATTTTCAACTTATGCCTGCTGTTGAAGTATTGATGTTTGCCATCCTTTCGAAACATGCCACGTTTTAATGCGACTGTTAGCAATAGCAAAATGATGACAAAATGAAGCAGATTGCATTGTTGCTGAAAAGAAGTCAAAATACAAATAAAAAGACAAACACAGAGCAAAGCAACCTTTTTTTTTTTTTTTACGCACAATGACAAAAAAATAACAACTCAAAACCAACAACAAGAACAAAAGTGCATTTTCGAATAAAAGTGTTTTTCAAATGTCGATGCAACTGCAGGCTAAATGTGGGAGTTTTTTCTCCTTCGTTGAGCTGTTAAGGTTGTGGCAGCAGGCGATTCTAATGTGGCTGTGATTCCATTGGCTAGAGTAAAGCGTCTATTCATATCGCCTCATGATATTACTTTTAGAACGACTGAGCCTTTTTTTTTTTAGCAGTCGACACATCTTCCATAGCTGTGCGCCTGTCCATTTATCATTTCTTCCTTTGTTCGGTGTTTTATGTAAGACAAAGTCTTCCTTTGTTTGGTGTCTAACGGAAGGAAAGGTATTCCTTTGTTTGGTGTTTTATGGAAGGAATGTCTTTCTTTGTCTGGTGTCTTAAGGAAGGAAAGTTCTTCCTTTGTTTGGTGTATTACGAAAGGAATGGTCTTCCTTTGTCTGGTGTCTTATGGAAGGAAAGGTCTTTCCTTGTCACCTTCGGAGTTATGCAGCCAAGAATGACACGGCAATTCTTCCCCGGCGTGTTGAAATTATGCAATAGCAGTGTTCAAATCCACTGGCGAAAAGTCGATAGTTTGAGAGCTGGAAGTAGACTTCCCCAACGCTCTGGAAGCTGTGGGTCCCTCCTATCACATGCTTCCCGGATCAGACCATACAGTACGCCTTCTTCTTTGTACCTTCAGACAGGAAACCCAGAGGTTGTAACGAAGACTGCTGTACGGCAGAGGCTCTCCAGAGATCCACAGAGCTTTTCACTCATCGATGTGTCGGCAGGCCAGGTCTCTGCTCTAAGCTTTTTATGTGTGGGACAGCCCTGCAGAAAGTGTTCCACACAATCATTGGGGCTGTACCGCATAAGCACCCTGAGGACTCGCCAACTGGGAATTTTGTGAACATGTGATGTTTCAATCCGGAGAGCCCTGTCCTCAATTTCACAATGCTCACTTGGTCCGGTCTGGGCAACAGGTAGTGCGCATCCTTCTGGTTGAAGTCTGAGTGCTGTTCAAGCCATCTTCTTTTCTGCTTCTCCTTTATAATGCTTTTGGCTTCTTCAAAGGAGAGTTCCTGCTCCAGTTGGGGCTGATATCCTCCTTCCTTTGCCAGTTGGTCCTCTTCCTCATTGCCATGTATGTTGCAGTGTGAGGGTATCCACTGGATGACGGTGTTCTCAGTGAACTGCTGCAGAATGGCTAGGGCAGAGACAAGCGAGCTGAGTTCCTTGTTTCGAGGAATTTTTTTTCTAACAGAAACAGTACTACAGGTGCTGTTGGTGAACGGAAACATTCTCCAATTTGTAATGGTGTCCTCATTTTTCGAAGAGGCATGTATGGTACCATTATAGACGCCGAGTTTGCTAAAAAGTGAGAGAGGGAATTCAATAAGGAATAGCCCCTTCTGCAGACAAAATCAGGAAAGAAGTTATTGGGTCGCAGACATCCTGACTAATGTGATAACTGCCGCTGTTTCCAGATAATATTTTCTGGATCTCCTTTATACCGCCCAAGATGGCTTCAAGGGATTTACTATAGCAATAGTTGAAAATCACTCTCCAGAACAATCTTCATAATTTACGTCTTTCTACAGGAATCTTACAAAGGAACGACTGTCGAACTCAACATCTACCCAAATAAAGATGTGAAAACAGGCAATTTGTGACTGTTTTTTCTTTTCTTTTTTTAAATGTTGAACAACAAACCATTGGTGAGTTTTAAGGTTGTAAAGACGGATAATTGTACGAGTTCATCGATTTAATTATTCATCGATATATTTGGATAACAGCATCGATATATCAATTGATTGATTGATGACTGATCGGTAGGTTGACTGACTGATAGTGACATGACTCCACCTGCTCTGTCTATGTTTACCTGGCCAGAGGCAGGGCAGTCATGGTCCACCTTCAGCTCCTGTTTCAGATTCCAAGCTGCGGATAGCACCTGATGCGGGGTCTTCTGAACCTGGCCACCCACTGCCTTCATCAGCCAGAGGGCCTGGGAGGTGGACAGCCGGAACATGGAGATCTTGCACTCGGCCACCCCCAGAGAGAAAAAATGGTTGACGGTGGACACCAGGTAATTCACCTCCTGGAGGAAAGGATCGAGGATATTGATCATCTGGACATACGGGTCAAGGATATACACCACCTGAGGGAGAAGGTGAAGGATAATCATCCCACCTCAGAAAAATACGTTGAGGATATTCATCACCCAAGAGAGAAGGAAAAGAATACTCACCATCTGACGACAACAATACCAACAACAACAACAATACCAACAACAACAACAACAATACCAACAACAACAACAACACAACTTTAGAGATATTCACCACCTGTGAGAGAAGGAAAGGATATTCACAATGAAAAAAAAAACCCATTAAAGGTAGTCGTCATTTGAAAGAAAAAAGAAGTGACATTTACCTACCTGTAAAAAAACGACATTTTTACCACCTGAGAGAGAATGAAATGGATATTCAGCACCTATTAACAATAATTCGAAGATATTCACCGGCAGGGGAGAGTGACATGGATATTTACCACTTGAGCGACAAAACAAAAGAATAGCTGCCACCTTAAAACACATAAAAGATATCCACCAGTTGGGCAATGGTGACAAAGATATTCGTTACTTGGGGAAAAGGATCAAGAGCATTCACTGTTCGAAGACCAGCTCGTTTCTGAAGCATCGTTATCCTTGTCTGCACAAGACTGACCTTCCACAAAATACTTACTCCTTTCACTGAAGGAGAGAAGTTGTAAGGATTTGTGGGGGTCGTTACAGGGAGCTGATTACTAATTATCTTGGGAAGACCAATACGATGCTGCAGTACTACTTTATTCGTGTACCTACATCTACTACCGCTACATCAAGAAGCCATGTCGCGCTGGACTCACCGTCACAGAGTCGTTCTCGAGGTTCCTAGGGTCAGTGGAGGGGCGCCCAACGTAGCACGTGGTAGGAGCAGCGGTCCCCACGTGCAGACGAACTTGTGCCACATCGTAGCAAGACGGTATCCGATAGGCCTCCACACTGCCGCTCACTGTGTGGGGGCGCTCGATGTACTCCACGTGAACTAGCACTCCTCTCATCCAATCAGCGCGACGTGTCGTGCCCAGCACGTGCCCTTCCCCTGAATTGGTCAGGGACATGTAGGTCTGGGTGTGAGAATGGAAACCCGGATTGCCCAGAGGACAGGCTTCGTTGGTGGTCGTACGACGGCCTCTCTGGATGTGCTGGTAGGCAAGGTGAGTGACGAAATACTGGTCAACCGTAGGCGCTCTGGCCTTGTTTCGAATGTCGTTCAGCATGTCTTCCACGGCGGGCAGAATGTCCCGCTTTGGGTCTCCATCAGTCCAAGTCAGCTTCAGGCGGTTGTTTTCCAGCACTTGAAGCTCAAACTGGTTTCCTTCCTTGGAGCAGATGGGCAGGCAGACAAATTCCTCAGAGGTATTCCAGCGACAGCGCACGTCACAGCAGACACAACACACGGTGTTCAGACAGTACAGGATGGAACGGACGGAGGTCTCGTTCACCAGAGGTACGATGAGGTCATATAAAGAGTGCCTGAGTGGGAAAGGACTGCAACCATTAGAAGGACTAGAAGAACGATTAAAACCAAAGAAGTATCAAGAAAGAAGTAAACAACGCCCTTGGTTTTATACAAAATGTGATGAGAAAGTGATGGAGATTTTTTCCTCTTAAATTTAAACAAAGAACACGCTTCCAAGATATAAAACGTGGTGACGAAAGCGATTACCAGAGCATGTAAGATGTACAAAAGTAAACCAACAAGCAGTGTATTACATACTAACTGAATAATGAAAAGAAAAATCAAGAACTGGGGAGTAAAAATCCCAAAGGCTATTGAATACTGATAAATGAAAACAGAATCATTTGAAAGGACTAAAATGACTAAAATAATAGAGTGCTAAAACATGTGTTGAACATTACAAAAATCGGAATGGCTTTGAAGACCAGAAAGATCTTTACAAACGATAGGCGAAATATTGATATGGACACCGAACTGAATCGACTGTCTAGAGACGACGAAGTTAAACGAACAATATAAAGGGCATGTATGTGGCCATGATCAAGTAATAAATGAAGATAGTGAGGCATCAAGTGCTTGACTAATTTCACGACGTGGCTCTTCACGTGTTCAGGAAGATTCTTCATTTGGTAGGCTACTTTTTGTGGGACGAGTAAGTGGTCAGAAGAATTATAAACCGAGAGACACAGTCAAGATGACTCAGATGGTCATTGTGGTGCCTCTCAGTTGTTTGGGTGAACACTGACATGCGTGAAAAACAGGGAGGACTGGGTCTAGCAGGTCTCTGAGGAAGTCGGACCGCTGGCTTGTGTTTGAAGCGTTTGAGGTTTTCATTCAGTTTGGTCACATGACTAAGTCGTCATGATCACCTGACTTCTTGCACCAGAAACCTGACGTCCATGTTTTACAGACTGAGAAGGTGTATTGCTAAAACTGATTTTGATCATTCAAAGTAAATTTATTGAAGATGCTTTCGGATTAGAATTCAGAGCTTGTGAATGGCACCGGTCCACATGCACAGCTCAGAGTAAAACCTGTATATCAAAGGTATTGCTGGAAAGGGACGCTTTTGCTCTGTCATATGTCAGTGTAACTGTCAGCCACACCCCTCCCTCTTTCCGACCTAATAAACACGACTTTACTGGGGGCAAGTAGGTTCCTTCACCATGAGGCAGATTGTACCCTACGGCAAACATGCCCTGTTGAGGATGGCAATCATGCCCCATATAAACAATGCACATTTGACCTTGATGATGCATTGATCTATCAGCAAGATGGTGAAACTGGTGTGTGTGTGTGTGTGTGTGTGTGTGTGTGTGTGTGTGTGTGTGTGTGTGTGTGTGAAATTACTGGAAGGCTGTTCACATGAAAACCATTTCTGAGCTAATGGAGGTTCTCATTATGCTAAGAGAGTCTAATAGGAGGAAAAGTTAAAGCGAAGAAGTCATGCAACATACGCACTGTCACCACGTACTGATGACTTCATACACTGTTAAAAGGATTTTTAAGAATTTCTTTTTCACAGTCACACAATCCATCAAGCAGTTGGTTGGTTTATATAAGCATATTCCATAAATGCTTCCAATATTTGTACTATATATACGTTTTCCTTTATACACATTTTCCAGTAAACACAAAGGTGCGCCACATGTTTACGCATGATGTAACATTGAATACATACTATTACATACATACACGTAATTAGAGGTTTGTAGGAATTTGGGATCTGTTAAAAAGAATTTCACCAATTTTGTTTCCTTCGAGTTATGCAGTGCCCGTATACAACCACGTTTTGTGTAATTTGATGGCTATTAAAAGAGGTGTTCCGAGGAACTATACTAAGGTCTTTGTCTCCATTTTTCATGTTTTCTTGTCATAAAGTGCAAAACCATCGCCAAAGTCTTATTTTCTTTTCTGGTTGTTATCTAATTACGTATCCTGGTCAAGATGAAACGACGAGAATTGGCTCATTTGCTAATCGTAGTCTACAGGAATACAGTGCAATTTTAAAAAAAATCTTTAAAAATAAATTTACTGTGCCTACTGAAGGAGCGGCAATTACTATTATTATTATCATTATTATTATTGTTGTTGTTGTTATCATTATTGTTATTATCATTATTATTATTATTATTATTACTATATCCTGTTCAAAGACCTTTACGCTATTAACATTGCAATGAATGTCTGCTATTTTCTGGAATTTTTTTTTTTTTACACAAGACAGACTAGGGGGGGGGGGGGGGGGGGGGGGGAACCCCTACGCTGCACAGCGTTCTTATCAATCGTTTTCACCTGACTGAAAATCTGGAAAGTGGTGACTTGCTACATACGGCGGACCAGCTTACCCTGATATGGGGCAAACTGGACCCTGTGTGTCTTGGTCCGCTAGCAGACAAACTGTGAGTGATGCTACACTAGTTTTGCCATTTATTGATTTCATAAACATAGGGAATACCTAGACCATGTCTTGCTCCTTTAAATCTGTAAAATATATTTGACAAAGCTTTGAGTGCAAAAAGGGCGGACTAGCCCCAGTCTCCTATGCAGAATTATTATGATTAAAAAAAAAATACTTGTGGAAGTATTGTTTTTGAATAACTCGGATTTCGGTCAGATCACTCAACAGGCGATCAAATTTTCAGATAGTGGCCAGTTAGAAAAAAATCCACCAGCAATTGCCTGTCTTGTTTTTAGAGTATACACACACACACACACACACACACACACACACACACACACACACACACACACACACACACACACACACACACGACGACGACAACAACAACAACACAAAACCTTTTGAAATCTTCCCTTCCTCCTCCTCCTCTTGCAGCTCCTCCTCCTCTTCCTCCACCTCCTCCTTCTCCTTCTCCACCTCCTCCTTCTCCTCCTCCACCTCTTCTTCCTCTTCCTTCTTCTTCTCATCCTCCTTCTCCTAATGATACAGAATCTCACCAGACATCGTCGCTCTGGTCAAAGATGAGAGACATGACATCCTGTATGTAGTTTGGCCAGTCTTTACTGTCCACCAGGGACCACATAGGTTGTTCTCTATCGCTCTGGAATGGAGCTGAAGCTTGGCAGAGATCCTGGAACCACAACGTAGAACACACACACACACACACACACACACGCACGCACGCACGCACGCACGCACGCACGCACGCACGCACGCACACACACACACACACACACACACACACACACACACACACACAGAGGTGCGCGTGCTTCTCAACCCGACAAGTGGGTTCCTCAGATTTTGAAATGATTTAATGAG
>CM065722.1:48728770-48746270 GCA_033310375.1 Conus canariensis | reverse complement strand
AAGAAATCGATTAAAAGAATAACGTCAGATATTCTAGCACATGTGAAGAATTAGAAAACCAAGGAACAACATCAAGAAACGTCAATGAAATATAGCTATTTTAAAGAAGTAACCTCAACGAAATATTCGCGCCAAATCTGAGAAGCTATAAACATATTAAATATAAACAGGCGTCAAGAAGTCAACAAAAGACTACTAACGTGTCAGCTCCTCAGTTATACAAGTGACTTGCAAAATAATAGCATCATCTCTATACAGCACAAATGAAAATGAATTTGATGGCATTCTCTTCGTAAATTCTGAAAAAAAGAAAAGAAAAGAATCTTTTGTGTGATTAATCACTGTTGTCATTGCATAAACTGGAATTTTGTAAACTGACGCCAGAATGTAACTGACTCATGTTATCTTTCCTATCTCATAGAAAGCAGTTATGTTAAATAAGCAATCATCTAAACTTATGTCTGTTACATGTGGAGCATCACAGGGATCTATTTTAAGACCCCTAATGTTCTCCATCCGTATCAGTGACTTACTTTGTTTTGTTATCAGCAATTCTGAAATGTTTGCATATGATACTACTACTCACTCAAGTAATTCTAATTAAGTTCAAAATCATATTGAAAGACTTATGAACTGAAGCCCATTAAATGTTATGTTCATAAATGCAAAACAACAACAACAACAACAACAACAACAACAAACCGCATCCGAGGCATGCACGTAGGCACACAACAGAAAGACAAAGAATGATCTCGATATTCAAACCATTATTTTTGCCTGACGATGAAACTGAAGAAGACAACTCGCATAATATGCTGGGTGTCGTTATTGACAAAGATTTATCATGGACTGACCACAACATGTCACAATCTAAACGTCTTTCCAGCACAACATTTCATCTCATTAAAACTAAAAGCTCTCTTGATATACAGCTTGCAAGCTTTTCTTAGGTGCTATTATTTTATCAGTAACTGATAATGCTTCAACCGCATGGGACAGCTGCGATGACACCAGCCTCAAATAAATCAACTGCTTATGTTTGAAAGAGCAATCAAATAAGTATTATTGATATCAACATCTTTGACCGCTGAGGCCTATAAGCAATGCGAAATTAAAAAATCGCACAGTAGATTCTGCTTCAGCAAAACAATATATACATAAATGTAGGAACGAAAATCTAGAATGATTATAGATACATTCAGAAATAGTCGCCAATGACATAATCGCATACTTGCGTTTCCCAGACCAAGGAATAATCTAATTAAGTCTAGTTTGCTTTTTCTTATACCCTGGTGTTAGTTTATAGAACAGTCATCTCTCTCTCTCTCTCTCTCTCTCTCTCTCTCTCTCTCTCTCTCTCTCTCTCTCTCTCTCTCCACACGCACGCATATATATATATATATATATATATATATATATATATATTGATGTGTGTGTGTGTGTGTGTGTGTGTGTGTGTGTGTGTGTGTGTGTGTGTTTTTATATATGTATGATATAATATGTATGTGTTTTAAACTTCATCTATTTATTCCTGTTTTGTTTATTTTTGCCATTGATTTATTAACTTTGACAATGTTGTACATATCATTTTATATTCAATTATCTATTTCTTTCTTTCTGTACGCATGAGGATATTCCTATGTTCGAGCCTTTTTATGCAGCCAGAGAACTATAAAATACCAATTCTGGCTCACCCACCTCCGCCAGCTCCAACCGGCTAAAGCCGGTTTCGCTGCTGCTCCGGTGGGCGATCCAGAATAGGTATTTTATAGTTCTCTCTATAAGTAAAATAAATTCTTAAATAAATTCTTATACAAGTCATCATCAAGTTCTTAACAAGTACTTAAATAGATTTACAAACAAACATAATGTGTAGGATTATCTGTTTTTAATACTAATTTAGAAAACTTTTGAGACTTAAGTTTTTGCTTAATCCTTCGTTTTTCTTGATCGTTTTCAATAACATCATTTTCTTTCATACATTCATCAAAAGCATCTCTATCTTTCATATGAAATAAAACCACTGTCTTTAATTGTTCTCTAAAGTCTTTTAAAACTGAGTTATATTTCTGACATAAAATCCATACACTTATCCCAGCATGTCTCCCGCTAAAAGCCAGTTTTGATAAAGCGTTTCTTTTTTTGACTATGTCTCTCTCTGCTGAACAATCATCTATAATAAATAGTGTTTGTGTTCCTTCAAACGATCTAAAGAAATGTTCTAAGCACTCACTTAATTTATTGCTAGGGTCAACTAAATATATGTTGTTGTCTGCCCATATAAACCTTCTGTCGTGATATGCTTTGTTCCATTTTAATGTTGTACAAAAAATTACTATGTGTTCAAAATTATAACGATAAACTGTTTCTAATAGGTCTAAGACGAATATTGTTTTTCCACAACCAGTCTGTCCACAAATCAATGAACAATGAGGGGTTTTTGTCATAAAGTTTAACATCGACTCCAAAGTCATCTGCTCCATAGTTTTATAACAGAATTTAATTTACACCAGTTAGTGTTGTTATCATACTATCCGTCAAAATTTGATCAGTACAATAAAATCTTATAAGGTCTAAATGTGTCAGATTAATCCAACTCAGTTTTGTCAGATTGTTTCTATTAAGACTAACATTGATTTTGTTGCTTGTTGTTACGACCTTAAAATTTTCACCATCGTGACGAACCACAACAGTAACTTTAAGATTGTCAACGTCTAAGTTTTGCCAGCTAATAAGAATTCCTTCCATAAGGTTGTCACTGACACCCACAGCTCCATTCCTCCCCACATCTTTTAAGACAGAAATTTCAAGTATTATTGTGAACGTGTCTCCTAATAACGTGCGTGGAAAGAACTGTACTTTTGTAGTAGCTTCCTTCAAAACTGATTCTCTTCTGTGGAGGATGTACTGTTTGCTCCCAAACTTCTTTATTTCGATCTCTTTCCGACTGTTGTCCTCTGGCATAAGACTTACATGTAAAGGGCCAGAGTTCAATGTTTTTCTGAAACTTTTTTGACGGTCAAAAAATGTAAATGGGCTTACGAATTCAAATTTTATGTCCCATTCTAAATATGGTTCTAAGTGCCTTTTGTTGTCAGTTTTTCGAACTATTTTATATTTATACTGACCCGCATTATTTGCTTCTAGATTTCGTAGTTGTTCTAGTTTAGGAAACCTTTTGTTGTCGTCAACCTCTTTGCGCTTATAATAACCATCTTTAGTGTACTCAAAACCATACAAAGTGCCTATCTCACCATTTTGTTCAAAGTCCTCAACGTCTGCAAGGTCTTTTAATTCTAAAGTTACACACCTCTCAGGCGCTAATGTAACTCCTGATTCTTCTGGCCCACGAGACATTATTTTTTAGTACACCTTATTATTTTATTTCTAAAACAATGTGCAGGTTATCACATTTCACGACTTTCCCTGTTTTATCTGTGATCTTTATATTAAATGATCTGACCCTCCCACAAGCTAATTTTTTAAACTGTAAATTAGGGAATTGTATAATTTCATAATCGCAATATGCAGCTTTCCCTGATGGAAGAGCTCTTAAAACAGTTGAGGGCCTTCCATCATATAAGTTTTCATCAGTGCTCAGCTCGTCCAAATGAACATAGAGTAATGAATGTAATGCAAGATCGAGCGGATATTCTCCCTCATAAGTAGTTTCGTCTGATGTAACTATAAAACTATGATTGTCAGTTGCAAAGCCTAACATTTTAGCTAGCTCTACATCAAAAAGGTAATGGTCTACTTCTTCTTCAGGTTTGAATGTCAACATTATTTTCAAATTTGCATTGTTAAGTTTGAGAGTAATGTCGAAGTTACTCATTGCTTCTTTTAGCGAGCAAAACCCGTAATAACCATCAGGTATGGTTAACTGGCTAACTAAGTTTCCTCTGTTATCAAATTTTTTAATCTTATTATTCTCCTTGGATTCAGTTATATTAAACCATACGACTTTGTAAAAAATTTCATGGAGTGCGACCCTTTGGGTTCCGCAGTTATTATCAATAGCATATTCTAAAAACGAAGGACTGTCTTGAGTTGTTATTGTTACAAACATTTTTAAAACAAATTTAAAAATGAGTGCATTCAAATATACTAATGCAAAATATTCTGTCGGGCCGCACTACAATCTTAAAAATATAACAACTGACACCCTTGACATTTCTGTGACTCAGTCTGACGCCTTTCAAGTAAAGGTTAGTACTCCATTGGATCGTTATCTTAACCCTCCTATTAAAAAAGACTACATCGCGAAAGTGTGGTTCAGTCATCCGATGCAGTTTTATCAGAACCAGTTAAACTTTGCTGTATTTTGCGCATCAACTGGGTGTGGAGTGTCGTATGCTGATCATTTAAATCATCCTGATCCTTTGGTGAGGTCAGTGTATAGATTTCATTTTTATTACACCTTCAGACGTATTTTGTCTGAACTGCAAGCGCCATTACCAAATGACAAAACGTTTAATCCATTCAGCAACAGAATAGATTACAAGGCTTTTGAAAGGATCTGTAACGAATTTGATATTGACCCAAAGACAGACTTTAGACAAAAGTTGGATCTTAATCATGGTTTAGGCACCCTTTATTTTTGGGGCGTGCACAGAAAGTATAACTATGATTGGAATCCTCCTTACACATCTTTCTCTTCAGGCACAACTGTTCACCTTGGGTCCATAGAGCAAGAGCATAAAACAGCATGGACAACATTTATTTTGGATACTTCTAAGGGCCTAACAAAAGCGGGAATAGAACGAATAAACGACTCTATTCGTACTTATGTTTGGTGTTTGCTAGGTTCGCAAGCACAAACGAGATCAAACATAATTGATCCTTCTACTGGCTTTGACGCCCAAAAAGAGTATTTAGCAAATTTAGAGGATTCTATTAATTCTGCAATTGATTTGCCTTCAAGTATTAAAAGGTACCAAAATGTTTTGCAATACGCAAGATCGAAAGTAGACTTTGCTGTCGGCACTGGTTTATACATGCTGCCTTCTGACCTCAGACTTCAGATAGGAACAATAATAAACTATAATAATGAAATCCTTGTGGCTGGCAATGAAGAGAAGGTCGGAAAAAACGACATAAATTCTAAGCCAGCAATAGCAATAAAAAAAGAAGTCCCAATCCTCGTGGCCCCCTCTAAACCCCATCCAATCCCCGAGGCCCCCTCAAAACCCCATCCAATCCCCGTGGCCTCAAAAAATAATGACCATGAATATGAAAAGACGGCACTTGTTATTGGATTAACTGCCCTAGGATTACTTGGTCTTTATCTTACTATAAAGTAACCCAACTATTAAGACAACTAATGTCCATAAGTGCTCGGCCATAAAGCCAACTACTTTGCTTGCAGTAGACAAAAGCCAGCTAACGATCCCCCCTAATATGCCAGGTAAAGAGTCTATGGCCTTAGTGGCTAATTTTTTTAATAAACCCGCAAGATGATCAAGTTGTTTTTTTACCCATGATTTATCGGGTGGAGGAGATGGTGGCGGAGGCACTAACCCTTGCCCACCACCGCCTGTAATAGCCAACACCAGTGTACTTATTGCAAATCCTAAGGCTGTTATAACACTTGCTAATGTGACACCTTGCTCTCTAAACAGTGTTCTTATTCGTTCTGCTAGCGTTGTGTCTTCATACAAAATTCTTTGGATAGTTTCTCTTATTCTGCTCACTTGAGTTCGTAATTGTTCTCGGTTAGTAGACAACACTTCTAGTCTTGCTGATCTCTCTTGTTCAAGATCTTTTAGTCTTTGTGTTATTCTTTCTTTAATACCATTTCCTAAGTTGGCGTCATCAGCTTCAGCGAGTTTTTCTTTTTCTCTTTTTATATGCTCATCTAGTTCACCCAGTTTTGCTAAATTGTTTGTTAATTCACCTCTGATGCTTCTCAAAGCATGATCAAGGGCCACTATTTCTCTCATAGGTAGCGGCGGATCGTGCATAGTTTTTAATGCTGTTTCTTCTGAAAAACTGGTTTCTGCTTGTATTATTTCGTCTGCTGTTGGGCTTAAATCTTTAAGTTCCATGTTTTGTATTTGGTTATCTGTTGGGAGTTCTTGTAGTGTGTTTTGAAGTTTAGCAACTGCTTCCCTATCTAATTTTGGTTTAGTAATGCCAAGGCGATTTTGTTCGCTCACACTGAGCCTTTGTCTAATTGTACTCTTTTTTAAAAACTTTGATGAGTCTGGTTTAGTTGTAAGCTGAACAAGTTGTCCTTCGTCGTTTCTCACAAACAAATGGTCATCTTTTGTTTCAAAATCATTAGGGTCTATAAATTCGGGAGGTTCTTGGCCTAAACTTTGATAAAATGATCTGACCTTACTTTCTGTTAATTCATGTCGCAATGATTGTAATGGATGTGTTAAAGGAGTCATTTCACTCATGTCGTCTCCAGGATCAAAAACATCATAATCTTCAATGCCTGCCATGTTTTAAAAATAATTAACTTTTTATTTTTGTTTTATAAAAAAATGTCACAAGCATATGGCTCAATTCTTGACCCGCATAGAAGACTGAAAGAGCCCTTTGGCGTGAAGGGAAATAAACAGAATATTATTGTTCCAAATAATCCATCTACTATTGATTCAGATCAAATTCTTACTGTTAAATTTCCAGACCTAGGAGCAGATGAAGTGATTGTACCAGGCTCTGCCCGACTTACTTTCAAAATAGAACTCGAATCAGCAACAGACGCAAACAGGACAGTTGTACAGAATCTGGGACGGGCAATCGTTAAGAAAATTTCTATAAAACTTGAGGGGCAAGAAATATTTTCTTTACACAATGCAGACATATTTCTAATCTATTGTGATCTATGGCTAACCACGAATGAAAGGGCCGATCTTGCGTTTCAAGGAATCGAAAATAACGAAGCACTAAAACACAGAATAGACGCCGAAGATGCTAAAGCCGGCAACAAGTATGAAGCTGTAAGTTTTGCTTATGGAAATCGCTTTTCCATACCCTTAGATTTTGAGTTGTTAAAAGCGCATGCACCATACTTTCAAGGAGCATTAAAAGACAGATTGTCATATGAACTAACTTTTAATGAATACAAACGTGTTATTAAATCTACAACCGCCGATGCAAAGTACAGCATTTCTGACATCTCGTTAGAGTTTGACATTGTTAGCAACCCTAACTTAGCAAGGCTGATTGAGCAACAATATCAGTCAAAATTAGCAATATATTACGAAAGAGTGATTCATCATTCAAAATATCCTAAAAGCAGGGCAGACACTATATGGAACTTTAGTTTTAGTGCCACAGCAAGATACCTTAAAGGTATTTTATTGCTGTGTGAAGATGAAGAACCATTCAAAAGACAAAGTGAAAAATTTATTAATCCTAAAATAACGAAAGTACAATGTTCAATTGAGGGTAGTCCTAACCAAGTCTACGGTAGTGGGCTTAAACCTTATCATCATTTTGATGAAATAAGAAAATTGTTTGGAGGCGGGAGGTCTAGAAGTCCAACAGTAGACCTTGTGTCTAAAGATCTACACCTTCACAGTGTTAGACTTGATGAATATTTAACAACGAAATACGGTTTATGGATTGACCTAAGGTCAACAGAGGATAATCAGTTGCATGGGAGTGGGAGAACAGTTAAAGACGTAATAAACATTCAAATTGATAAAGAAAAAGAGAGTGATAAACCACTTAATGTACATTTGTTTTTAATATATGATGCGCAGCTGAATATTCAAGATAACAGATTAAAAGATATCCAATACTAATTTTTAAAAAAAAAGCATGTCTGTTCAGGTTTATCCAAAAGTGCCCAAAGAAGAGATAGTAGGCAACTCTGTTGCTGTAGACATAAAAACTTTCAGATTAACAAACATAACACAAATGCAAACCCAACTAGAGCAGGACCTTTCAAAATACAGTAAAACCAAACGAAGGTATTCTGCTGTCTTTAATGCTGTTACATATGTTAATACTGGAGCATCGATCACTAGTGCTCTATCAGCAGGAACAAGTGTAGGTCTCTTAGCAACAGGCGTAGGTGCACCGGCAGCTTTACCTCTAGGTGGTTTGTCTTTAACTCTTGGCCTGTGTTCAATAGCTGTAAGTGCTGTCAGCAAAAAAATAAAAGCTAAACTCCAAAAGCACACAGCTATGGTTCAACTAATAACAGCTAAACTTAGTTCCTTCAAACTGATAATTGATAAAGCACTTGCTGACTCGAACATCACGGATGAAGAATTTAGTCGCCTACAGGCTGATTTTGAGGACTACAAAAGACAAAAGTTTGATCTTCAAAGAAAGGCAAGGGCAACTTTTTCTCAACAACCAGACACCGACCAGATAAAAAAGGAATGCTTAAAAAAAGTAAACGAGACATTAAACTCTGTTCTAAACAGCTCACATTAACAACACCAAAGGGCGTTTATACTCTAGTTTACGAGTCCAAGCACAAAAAGACCGTTGATATTGATTCTGATTAAGACGACTTTGGAGTCGATGTATTTTTTTTTAATTTAAATAAATATTTTGAGTTAGAAAAGAAACTCAAAATGGAATACACTGATTTTGATTCTTGGTTTGATGCAGAAGAGAGTTTGTCAAAGCTTTGAAGGATACAAATATAGAAGTTATTAATCCAACAAATGTGTTAGAAAGCGTTGAGTATGCTATTTCTCAAATCCCCAATTATTTAGCAATAAACCCTCCAGTTAAAGTAAGGTTAGTTGTTTTAGTTGATTACATAACAATAAGCGAAGAAAATCTAGAAGTCTGGGTCTCAACTAAACAGCAGGCTATTCTTTCTTATAATGATTTAACGCCTGATTGGGCAGAACAACTTCTTACTCAGTTTAACGATGCTTCTGAAGCAGCAAAAATGAGAGGTTCTGGTTGGTCAGAGGGTAAAGTATTAGAGATTAGATTAAAACAGGCTAAATACGAGCCAATTATAGGAAAGTCTTTTATTCCTCTACCATCAGAATTAGTTGCAAAGAGAGCGGTTCTGAACATAAAGAATTCAGATAACAAATGTTTTATGTGGTGCGTTCTTGCTAGGCTACACTTTGTTAAAAAAAATGCAGAGAGAGTTACTAACTATTTACAGTGGGCTAATGATCTTAACTTTAACGGCCTTGAATTTCCTATGGCTGTAGACAAGATTGATCAGTTTGAAAAACAGAATCCACCAATAACTGTTAATGTCTACACATGGTCTGTTAAATCAGGTCTTCTACCAATTAGAGTGTCAAAAAACAGTCCATCAATAGGAGAACCAGACAAACACCATGTAGACTTACTCCTGATGCAAAGCCTTAATGGGTTGCACTATACGCTAATACGCACAATGAGTAGACTAATTCAGCATACTTCAAAAGATGGGCACAAACAAGAATTCTGTAGAAAATGTTTAACAAGAATTCCGTCCGTTCAAGCTGCGAGTGAACATGTAAAACATTGTCTCAGTCCAGTGGACTGCAATACAGAACTAATTATGCCAAGAGAAGGCAGTAAGGTTAGTTTTAAGAATTACAAAAAACTCCAGAGGTCTCCATACGTTGTTTACGCAGACTTTGAATCGCTTATTGTTCCTTATGAAGGGCCAGCTCCAAAAAATTTACCAAAAACAGTTATAATGAATAACCACCAGATTTGTTCTTATGCTTTCATTGTTGTTAGGTCAGATGGTGAACATTCAAAGCCAGAATTATACAGAGGACCACATGCAGCAAAACATTTTTTAAAACGCATGCAAGAAGTTCGTAATGTCTGTTCTAATAATCTAGACCTATCCGATCTTAGGATGACCCCAGAAGACCAAGATCGCTATGACTCAGCCACTCACTGTTGGATTTGTGGATTAGAGCTAACCCCTGAAAGTTTAAATCCAACAGTAAGAGATCATGATCACATTAGCGGGGAATTTAGAGGAGCAGCGCATAACAATTGCAATCTTCAACTAAAGTTTGATCCTAGGACTTGGAGACTTCCTATATTCTTTCATAACTTGCGAGGTTATGATTCTCATCTTATATTGCAAGCAGTAACTAGCGCCTTTAGGGTGTCATGCATTGTGCAGTCATCAGAAAAGTACATGTGTTTTACTTTAAATAATTTATCTTTTTATGACTCTATGCAACACCTGATGGGGAGTTTAGAATCGCTAGCAGGATCCTTAAAGTCCTGCCCAATAACGGAAGAATATTTTGACCCAACGGTGATTAGAAAGGGCGTTTATCCTTATGAGTACATGAACAGCTGGGAAAGGTTTGAGGAGACAGCCCTTCCGCCTAAAGGTGCGTTCTTTTCTAGTCTTAGAGGAAAGGACATCAGTGATTCTGATTATTCTTATGCTCAAGAAGCATGGCAAAAATTAGACTCTAAAACAATGGGAGACTATCATGACTCCTATTTAATGGCAGATACTTGTTTGTTGGCGGATATCTTTGAAAATTACAGAAAGACCTGCATAAAACATTATAGTCTAGATCCTGCGCATTATATTTCTGCGCCTGGGATGAGTTGGGATTCCTTTTTAAAATTTACTGGTGTACAGATTGACCTGTTGTCTGACCTACCAATGCTTCAGATGATTGAAAACGGATTGCGTGGCGGAATTAGTATGGCGTCTCACCATTACTGTAAAGCAAACAACAAATACCTAGACAACTATGACCCAAGTAAAAGGTCTAACTATCTCATGTATTTAGATGCAAACAATCTGTATGGTTGGGCTATGGCGCAATCACTTCCATTACGTAACTTTAAAATGTACACAGGACTCAAAGACATTCAAAAGTTTTTAAAATGGCTTCAGAGTCTAGAAGCTGATCGTAAAAGAGGTCTCATTCTAGAAGTTGATTTAGAATACCCCCATGAACTTCATGATTACCATAATGACTATCCATTAGCGCAGAGAAACCCTAAAAGTGTCAATGACAGAACCGCCTAAACTTGTGCCTAATCTTCGTGACAAAAAAAATTATGTCTGTCATTACAGACTTCTCCAATTTTATTTAAGACATGGTTTAAAGTTAACAGCAGTTCATCGTATAATTGAATTTGATCAAGAACAGTTCATGAAACCATACATCATGAAGAACACTGATCTCAGAACTAAATCCGCAGATGCTTCAGAAAAAGACTTTTTCAAGTTGATGAACAACAGCTGTTTTGGAAAGACTATGGAAAACCCGCACAAGCGCAAAGATGTAAGATTGGTTACTAGAGAGAACGAAGCAATTAAGCTGGTGTCAAAACCCAACTACCAAGACTTCAGAAGATTTCATGATCAGCTTTTTGGCATAATGATGAAGAAAAAGAAAGTCAAATTGGACAAACCTGTATTTATTGGCTTTACTGTTTTAGAATTATCAAAGCTTTTGATGTTAGAATTTCTTTACGACTACTTTAAACCCTTGTATCCAGAGTCCAGAGTTCTGTACACAGATACAGATTCTTTTGTAATCGACATCCCTACTGAAGATTTTTACAAAGACATGGAATTAGAAGTGGCTAAAGAGCATGCGGGATGGTACGACACATCTGATTACCCTAAAGATTCACCTTTGCATTCAGTTATTAATAAGAAGGTTTTAGGTAAGATGAAGGATGAATTATCTGGAGGGGTGATCAAGGAGTTTATTGGTTTAAGGTCGAAAATGTACAGTCTTGCTAGCCAAACAAAAACTGTTAAAAAAGCAAAGGGAATATCTCGCAGTGTTGTGCAGTCAAACATATCGCATGATAACTACAAAGAAGCATTGTTCAATAAAAAGACTTTTCATCATGACAATTACAAGCTGCGATCTAATCTGCATGAGATTAACACAACAGTTGTAACAAAACGGTCTCTTGACCGCACTAACACAAAAAGAGTATTTGTTAATCCAGAGTATTCATATGCAATTGGGCACTGGAGGACATTTGGTCAAGCGCAATTAGATACTCAGTAATTTCTTTATCCAGTATAGCTGGATTATTTGTGGTTGTTGTTTCAAGATTTTTGATTTTTTCATAAATATTAGGATCAATGGGTAGTTTATTCTTTATCATTGTTTTAATAATAAATCTATACGCAAATAATTTTTTTTGAGCTTCCATTTTAAACTCAAATGTATTTGCCTAAATTAACTAAGCGACTGGAACTGTGTCTGGCGGGATTATCTGCAGTTCTTCCTTCACAAAAGATCTTCGAGGGGCTGGTCGTTTTGTTGTGTCAGTTTCTCGTAAATAATACACTGGCGGATTCATTTTCACAATTTTTTTTTATCTCATATGGATCAACACTCCAAACTGGATCTGTTGCCCTGATGCGAGTGTCCCCTTCCGCTTCTCCCGGTGAATAAAGGTATCTCACTTTTAAACCAAATGGTAATAGTTTACTGGATGAGTCTTCAATAGCAACATTTATTCGTTTGGTTTTGATTGCTTGTACTGGTTTTAGCCCTTTAAATTCTTCATTATTCATTGCGCGCAAAACTGAGGGCAGTCTTTTTACCCATTCTGTGTTGCGAGAATTGTCAATCAGCTCTCTGTGATACTGGTAGGAGAAAAGTCTTTCAGATAACTGTTTGTTAAAGTTTTCAACCAAACCCTGTGATCTGTGAACTCCCAGAATGCCTCTTTTAATGGTAACTCTATGTTTTAACAATAATTGATTCACTTGGCCTTTAAATTCTTTTCCATCATCAACTTGAATCATGCGAGGATAAGTTAAGGGTCCTCGTTGGTATATCAGCTGTATAGCAACAGCAACAGCAGAAGCACTCTTTTGTGTTAATGGTTCCGCATCTTTGTATCTTGAAGCTATGTCAATGACTGTAAGTGCGTACTTAAATCTTTTTCGTCTAATCGTATCATGGGGTAAATATAGAAGGTCCATTTGATGGGTGTCGTTTGGAGTTATATTCACAAAGTGTGGTCTCTGTAGGTTTTTAGGCGCTGGTAGATAAATTTGCCAAATCGCTTGTTTAGATAACCATTCTTTTGCTGTTTGTTCACTGACTCCCGCTGCTTGGCTAAGCTTTTTAATTGCAGTGATTCCCTTCCAGTATCCTTTTGGAGAATAATAGATTTTGTTCATTTTTTATTCAGCCAATACTTTGTGCAACAAAATACACAGCGGTCATACCAAAGACAATAAACAATATTTCTTGCATCTTTTGTTTTTCTGATGGTTGATAAAAGTCGCTGAATTTTGGTGGGGGCAATGTTTCAACTTGTTTGCCTGTTACTAGAAAATATTCTTTTATTGCCTGGTCAACATCTTTAAATGTGTAAGCTGCATGTCCCTGTTGTTTAAGTCTGTCGTTAATAAAATCTAACTGCTCCATTCTTTGCTTTTCATAGGTGTCTTGTGCAGCGGCTAGTTGCTCCATAGCTCTGTTATGTCTTTTTCTCTCATCGTTATTTTGTAGTTTACTAAACGCGTAATTACTTCCGCTGAAAGCAAGCGCGTTAACCACTGCGCCGCCTATCATCATTACGAGTGAAGCCATTTTTATAAATGTTTTTTTTTACATATTTATATTTTCTGGAATTATTCCTTGCTTAACTAGAAAGTCTTTCGTAGCAAACGAAGTTGTAATGACAGCAATCAACTTTGCTGAGTCTTCAAAATCTAGCTTGCCAAGATCTGCTGGTTTTATTCTTAACAAGCTTTTACCAAGCATTGTGTATCCTACACTTAGACCTCCAATAACAGCAGAATGGTATACGAGGTTGGCAACAGTTTTTTCGGTGCTCATTTTTTAAAAATAAAATAATATTTATTATTAATAAAACATGAACTGCGATGATTTACTTCCTGAACTTATGATTACAAATAATCAAGTTGATGACCAAGCTATTATGCGCCAAAAGGAAAGGCTGTATTCTTTGGCTGCGTGTGGAAAAACAAAACAGTACCTCGGAAATGAATTCAGCATAGAACAGATTCAACAGATGTCGCCGCAAGACATTGTAAAGTATCACAACAGGTATGAAGCGCAACTGGGGTCAAGAATGGTCAAAAGTGTCGGTCAAACTGTTCTTAGTTTGTACACTAAACTAGTTAGTAGATTTGCGCCCATTGATTCTGAACAAGATTTTATGTATGATTTAACGCAGGATCCAGTTTTAACAAAGTCATTAGAGTCTCTAGGATGTGATCTATATTACAGATTTGGAACATTATTGTCGCCAGTAATTATGGGGTTAATTACGTTTAATCATATAGATTTTATTTCCCTTAAAAATGACCGAACAGAAAACGTTGAATCAGGTGGAGAAAGTGACCCGTGAAAAGAATCCTGGGCGCGTTGAAGCAGGGAAAAAATTAGCAGAGTGGAACAAAAAAAGAAAATTAGAGTTACAACATATAACTCATAATGAAAAAACACCAGTTGTGCCAGAGCCACAACAAGAACAAGTTGTTTCAAGTCCCGCAACACCAAAGTCGTCATGGATTATTTGGATTAAAAGAGTTGGCATTTTTGGCGTCATTGCTGTTGGTGGGGGTGGTTATTACGTTTATAAAATATATAAACAACGCCAGCAAAAACCAAAGCAGCCCAAAAAATCACAGCCACTAAATACAAAATCTGAACAAAAAAGAATACCAGAACTGCCAACAACAAAATCTCATTTTGATCCATTTGATATGCAGTAATATTTCAAGAACTTAATAAATAATTATAAGTGACTTGAATAAGAACTTGATAACAACTTCATGACGACTTGATGAAAACTTAAATAAGAACTTGATAAGAACTTGATGACGACTTGATAAGAACTTAATGACGACTTGATTAAGAACTAGATTAAGAATTTGGGGTAACTTGATTAAGAACTTGGGGTGACTTAATTAAGGACTTGGGGAAACTTAATTAAGGACTTGGGGTGAAGAAACGCAGTAGGCGCGCGAGGCGTGTTTTATTGATTTTTAGGTCAGAACATAGGGAGACACACAGTTTGTAAACAGGACGCTCGGCCTGCTGACTTACTGCGTCGTTATAATTGTGTTGTCTTGGTCTTGCAAAAAAGCTGACAGTCAACCGACTGGTAGTACAGACTGTTTGGGGGAACGCAGACACTATTTATTATAGATGACTGTTCGGCCGAAACTGGCTTTCAGTGGAAGACATGTGTGGATTTTATGTCAAAAATATAACTCAGTTTTAAAAGACTTTAGAGAACAGTTAAAGACTGTAGTTTTATTTCATATGAAAGACAGAGACGCATTTGATGAATGTATGAAAGAAAACGATGTTATTGAAAATTCCCAAGAAAAACGAAGGATTAAGCAAAAACTTAAGTCTCAAAAGTTTTCTAAATTAGTATTAAAAACAGATAATCCTACACATTATGTTTGTTTGTAAATCTATTTAAGTACTTGTTAAGAACTTGATGATGACTTGTATAAGAATTTATTTAAGAATTTATTTTACTTATAGAGAGAACTATAAAATACCTATTCTGGATCGCCCGCCGGAGCAGCAGCGAAACCGGCTTTAGCCGGTTGGAGCTGGCGGAGGTGGGTGAGCCAGAATTGGTATTTTATAGTTCTCTCAGCCACACATGTAAGCACATGCAAACGTATTAAAAAGATGGAGAAAGGGTATGAACATCTACGTATTCTTTTTGCCATTGTTTATTCTATGCATATTGTACTGTCTGTCACTTCAGATATGCTAACACTCTTTTCTATTTTCATAATGTTTTTTTTCTTTTATTAGTTATTGCTTGATGGGGAAAAGAGCAGATATATGCTTATTCAATGGACCATCTCAATATGGTTTTTGATTTGGCTTGACTTTGACTTTCACACACACACACACCACACACACACACACACACACACACACACACACACACACACACACACTCGTACATATGTACACATATACAAACATACAGACATGCAAAGATACATACATACATACATACATACATACATACATGCGTACATTCATAAGTACATACATACACACACACACACACACACACACACACACACACACACACACACAACACAATACATACATACATACATACATACATACATACATACATAAATACATACACACACATTGAACATGCACACAAAGTAATAAGACAATACAAAATATTTAGAGACACAGACATGCATGCATGCATGTATACATACATACATGAATATATACACATACATACATTCATACATACACACACACACATACATGCATACATGCATGCATGCATGCATGCATACACACATACGTCCGTACACGCATACATACATACATGCATGTACAAAGACAGAAATACATAATCATAACACTACTACTACTACTACTAACAATAAGTATAATGATAATAACAATGATAATAATAATGATAATGATGATGATACTACTACTACTACTACTAATGATTAATAATAATTATACCAATACTACCACTACATACACATATACATACATACTTACATCCATATATATGTACATACATACATGATTCATGCATATATAGAGACATAAATACATAATAATAATAATAATAAAAACAATAATAAATCTAGTAACAATAACGATAATAATAATGATGATGACGATGATGATGATGATGATGATGATGTTGATGTTGATGATATAATAATGATAATGATAATGATGATAATAATAATAACAATAACAGTAATACATACATACATACATAATACATACAATACATACATACATACATACATACATACATACATACATACATGCATTCATTCATGTATGTATGCATGCATGCATACATACCTACACGCATAAGTACGTACGTACACACATACACATATACATACATACATGCATACATGCATGCATGGTACACATCATCCTGGCTACCTGTCTGCCATAAGTGACAAATACTCAGTATGACAGGACAAATAATACAACGGAGTGCCCTTATCAGCACATCGACCCTCATTTATTCTTTCGTCCGTCTACCTGTCCATCTGTCTGTCAAACTGTTTGTTCATTTGTCTGTTCATCTATGCACACGCCTCATGTTCGAACAGAAAGTCGAAAATCGTAAAAAAGAAGAAAAAAAAAAGAAGAAGAAGAAAAAAAATGAGATAACAGCACTGAAAAAGGTGACACGTTTGTTTGTTTGTTTTGAACACGTCGGTCAGTTAGCCAGGCGGGCGAACGTGTGGTTGGATGGGCAGGTAGTATGATTGAAGGAGCGAACGAGTGACCATGTCAGTAATTACTATATGGTTGTAGTGTGATTAGGAACACCAGCATGATAGCAATGGTTGCTAACCGAGATTGAAAACAAGAACAATAACGACGACGACGACGACAATAACAAGAACAACCACGACAATGACAAGAATAACAACAACAACAACAACAACAACGACAACAACGACAACAACAACAATAACAACAACACAACAGTAAAACCAACATTCAGTCTCTATGGTGGTCTGGCTAGAAACGGAGTGGAACTATTATTTGACGAGTGTTTTAGTTTTGTTCCGAGAGTGCTTGAAGTA
>CM065722.1:48706270-48711270 GCA_033310375.1 Conus canariensis | reverse complement strand
TGGCTTTCGTGTTATGGCTCCACAATCGTTTCTGCAGTCACAGACCATATCGTTGAAGACTTTCCGAGATTTTTTTTTTCCAGATGAAATCTATTCAAGCACATTTTCAAGAGTAATTGCGAAGGCTTTTCTAGAGTTTATGGGATACGAATATCCTGACGGTATATTATTTTTGATTACGGTGGGTCACGATCGAGAGCGTTTTCACTCTAAGATCTGACCTTTATACCCAGTTACTGGTCCCGTTTTTTATATTTCCACTGAAAAAATTCTTTTTTTAGACAGAGTAGAATCAGTGACAAGTCGATGTTGGTTGTCTTAATAACATGCGTTTCTGAACGTCAAATACCCGGGTGTTAAATTTGCTAAAATACGGATATCTAAATAATGGAATAGAAATATTTCCTAAACTTGAATGACGAAAGTGAAACAGTGTATATGACATTTAGGGCTCTCAGCATTTTGCTTTAAATAGAGTTTATGTCCAGCAGACATTTGAGAAAAATTGAATGGTGACATTATTGACTGAGCTATTTCCCAAATTCAAATTCAGCCCCCCCCCACCCCCCCCCCCCCACCCCCCTCTCCTACCCCTGAAAATAAATAATGTCAATTCCATACTTCAGAATAACGTATCTCTTGTTACACATATACCTTGAGTTTTTTCTTTAAAGTTGATATCACTATGCGACGCCACACTGCGGCATGTAGAAATAAGTTTTTCTTGTGACTGGACAGAGGTACTGAAAAGGATTACGAAAATTAAAGAAACAAAACTAAAATGGTTCCAAATTAAAATATGCCACAGAATTTTGGTAACAAATAGTGTGCTGAAAAGTATGCAAATTATTGATAGTGACAAATGTAAGTTTTGTAATAAGGAGAAAGACTCAATTAATCATTACCTATTGGGATGTGAGTTTACCCGTATTTTCTGGAAAGACCTTGAAAGAGCTCTGAAAGTTAATTGTTCCCACTGTGAAAGATTATCCCTTAGTGTGGAGATTATATTATTTGGTACGGATGAGAAAACAAAACCGATGATATGCTAGACCTAATGATTTTAATGGGAAAATATTCTATTTATAAATGCAGAATTAACAAAACCAAACCTAGTCTAAACATGTTTTTGAAGGAGCTGGACTATAGATATAAAATGGAGAAATACATGAACTTGACGGAGATGAATCATGCTACCTACCAAACAAAATGGTTACCATATGTTGAACTACTAGACGATTAATGGTTATGTTATATAATGTATGCATGTGTACCTAAGTGTGTGTGTGTGTGTGTGTGTGTGTGTGTGTGTGTGTGTGTGTGTGGTATATATATATATATATATATATATAATATATATATTATATGGATGTGTGCGTGTATATGTATATCTGTGTTAATGATAAGTACTGTATACTCTCTTTGTTTTTTATTTAACATCGTCCACGACCTTGGAGCCTTGATGACATAATGGGAAATCAAAGTGTGTCTGTGTAATTTACTTTCTTCTAGTGCCATGATTCGATGGAGTTGAGGTAATAATTTATGTCATGCGTTTTATATAACCTTATATCATGTTTGTGTACATCATTAATGCCATTTATATTGGAATTTATTCGTTATGTGTGCCCATTTAAAAGATAAAAAGAAAAATCTAGATTGGAAAAAAATGCATGTACGTTTGTTCGCTTTCAGTATGTGCTACAACGCATGAATGTATGGCCTTATGTATGCTGGTGTACATAGTTGCATTGAATGTTTGAAATATGAAAAAAGAATGTTTATATATGTCATCCACAGATATGCTCATTATATATGTGGACAAATCTAAAAAAAAAAAAAAAAAAGTTTTTCTCGTCGAAACTTCGAGCCTAGCAATCTTAAAATTCAAACGTCTCTCATTCACAGTTTTATCTATTACTAGATATTGCGTATTGTAGTATGACGTCAAGTTCTGAATAACGTAAGGAGTGCCGCGCGCGCGTGCGTGCGTGTGTGTGTGTGTGTGTGTGTGTGTGTTTTAATCTGACATACTTCGTTTTATAAGCGGGCTGGTAAAGAAAAATCAGGAAATACACGAAGAAATTAAAAACCCCATATTTTTGGTACATAGAGAAATCCCAAAACATACTTTTTGTCCATTTTAAGTCAGTCGACGAGTCCTGATGAAAGAAATTGATCTTGAAGCGTGCATGCGCTCGTGCACGCGCGCGCGCGCGCGCGCGTGTGTGTGTGTGTGTGTGTGTGCGTACGTGCGTGCGTGCGTGCGTGCGTGTGTGTGTGTGTGTGTGTGTGTGTGTGTGTGTGTGCGTACGTGCGTGCGTGCGTGTGTGTGTGTGTGTGTGTGTGTGTGTGTGTGTGTGTGTGTGTGTGTGTGTGTGTGCTGAAGTATACAAGATACAAGAATACTTTATTATCTCAATTGTGAGAAATTACAATAGTGCTGCTGACTAACTATACATTAGTGACATAAATAAACATGAACAAGATGTGAAGCATATAAACGTACTCCCAGTTTTCCAAACCGCTTATAAATCGGCCAAGTGCTTTGTGAGATATTCCATAAAGAAGAAAAACCGTTACAGGCCGTTACAGCCGTTAGTAACGGCTATAGCGGTAAACTAAAACATCGGGCATCATCCGTGGCCCATAATGAACATACCTACAAATTTTCAGAAAGATCGGCCCAGTAGTTTTGTCTAGAGCGAGTGGAACACATTTTTTACCACGGACACACAGACAGACACACAGACAGCATTTCTTCGTTGCCATTCTAAAGTACTCCCTGTTCTATAAGAACTGGGAGTACAAAAACAATGAACAATAAACAAGTAGGGTAACTCAGCAACAATAAACAAGTAGGGTAACTCAACAACAACGACCCAACAAAATCAATTTAATTATAATGTAAAACCTCATACATGTAGATAAACACACACTAAACAACACACACACACACACACACACACACACACACACACACACACCACACTTACTAATTTTCAGAATTTGATTTAAAAAAAAACAGAAACAACACTGTCAGACCTAAATTCTGATTAAAAGAAGCATTAAAGTGTGATGATGATGCAGCACACGCACATACGTGCTGACGTCCATGTGTAAGCGACAGGTATGCGTAAAATATTTCAACATGCATATGCATACAGACACCGCTCCTTCCACTACAATGGACACAGAGTAGAGTTCCTATGAGTCTAGTCAATTTTTTTTTTTTTTTTTTTTTTTTGTCGTCATATTTCCCTCTATGTCCGTCATTTTTTGCTATGACGTCAGAAAGATACATGTGTCGCGGCCTGACATCAGGGAAACGTAAAACGCTTGACTTTAGGTTTGTTGAACTCAGAGAAGAAATATACAAATATCTTACGCAAAGAGTGAGGTGAGTCAACTTGAAGTTACTCTGATTTCATCATACATTTTTTAATACTTCATTTATATTCTCCGTTCGTTGTTAGGATTTTTTTTCGTCAAAGATCTTCCTTCGTTCCTTCCGTAGGCTAAGTGACCATAATTACCGTTGAATGTTCTCTCACAGTGGAAGGGACCTACTGCGCGTTTAAGTTATGATTAGGCCTACCCGTCTGACATTTTATTTAGTATTGATTTCTCCAGATACGGCGTAAAGTGGCAAAGGCTGACACACTGGTCAGTTGCTATAGAACAGCCGAGGTAGTAAGGTAATGATATTTTGTTGACTTGGGATAAAATCTTAATATTGAAACGCGGAACGGCCAAACTACACCTCCGTTTCTCGTGTGACCGCGGTGTGAAATTCATTGTAGGCCAACTTTTGAAGAACCTAGCCACTTAAGAAAATATCTTCTTTTTTTTTTGTTAAAAAAAAAACAAACCCTTCCACACACAGTAGACCATACTGAATGAATTTATAGCCAAACACTGAGGTTTTAACCTGAAAAAAAAAAAAAATCAAGAGAACACCAAAACGCAAAATAATGCTCTTTCAAGGAGCTGAATGAAATGGGCATTGCTGGTAAAAACAAACAAACACAAACAAAAACGAAATAAAAAAAACAACAACAACACAACAAACAAAGAAACAAGAAAAGTAAAAAGAAAAGAAAAAGAAAAAGACACAGACATGAAGCGAAACTTAACAGCTGTTTAATTAAAGATTTTATATGACGAAACGAAAAGAGGTCCAAAGCTGACTGACAGTAATCCAGCATTTTTGTCTGATTGGAAATAAAGTTACGCCTATTAATCATACATCCCTAATCGTTACATCATTCACTTCAAAATTTGTGAAAGTTTTATCAGTGACGAGGTTAATAAGCTAGTGTGTGTGTGTGTGTGTGTGTGTGTGTGTGTGTGTGTGTGTGTGTGTTGTTCAAATAGTTTGTTGTCCACTAGCCAGTTTGGGTTCACATCAGACTTTGCCCGAAAAACACAGCTGTAAGGCAAATAAAGTATCGAATGATCATGATAAAGGATGAACTTCTCTTTTGACACAATGGATGTTGGTTTTCAGAAAGATTTCGGCTAAATCGCACATAAAAGATGACATCATCTTAACGGCTACAGTATGCAAAACTAACGTCTTGACTGGGTTGCCATTTTGACGGGTATAATTTGGTATGCAAACATTTATAATACAAAATCTATGATTCAAGTGTTATTATCAGTCGTGTTCCACAGAGAGTGTGTTAGGGCCCATCTTATTCATTTATTTATAATAATATATGATAAACATGATGCTTCAGACTGACTTTTAAAGATTTGTCCTAATAATGCCTATTAACAATAGTGCATTCTAAATGGCGATAACAGAAGGGAGTCACACAATTCTTTTGACTGATGACTGACAAATCAAATTTGATAGTGACGAGTGCAAAGATGATATACATTGATCGTAGTCGTAATTACAGCATTGACTGTGGTGAAGTAAAGCCTTTGGTCGTGAAGAAGGATCTGGGATCATGATGATGTCATAATGACAAAGATCTTGCCTTTAAACAGCA
>CM065722.1:48666270-48701270 GCA_033310375.1 Conus canariensis | reverse complement strand
GGGGAAGAAGAAAGAAAATTCAGCGATATAACCCTCCCCCCTGCCCTCCTCCCCTTCCCCGTCCCTCCCCCCCCTCCCCCCCCCCCCCCCCCCCCCCCCCCCCCCCCCCCTTCGCTGCAAACCATCTTCTTCGTGTCTACGTCACCGTGTGGTGTTGCGTGACGCTGATGTGGCTGTCAGGGTGTACCTTGCGGTCCAGATTCTCCCCATCTCTTCAGCACTCAGGGTGTCTGGTCAACTGACCCTCAGCACTCAGGGTGTCTGGTCAACTGACTCTCAGCACTCAGGGTGTCTGGTCAACTGACCCTGGTCTTAGCTCCAGTCATGTGCATCATGTTCAGAGAGCACAGAAGGGAGGGAGAAGGTGCTGCAAGGGAGGGGAAGGGGGGAGGGGGGGGGGAGGGGGGTGAACAGGAGAGACTTTGGTACCAGAAATCTTAGATCAATTCAGGCTTAACCTCCAAATCCACCAAAGTTGATTCGATAGACAGGGAACACCATCCCAGCGTTCATCAGAATGACAACATGTAAAGATGGGTAATAATAATAATAATAATATTAATGATAAAAATGTTAATTCATATAGCGCCTATTCTCTAAAATTTAGGGCTCTAAGCGCTTTACATAACCAACAACAACAACAACAACAACAACACACACACACACACACACACACACACACACACACACACACACACACACACACACACACAAAAGCGCGCGCGCGCGCGCACGCGTACACGTGCTCACGCATGACCACACAACCATGCTCACAGACAGCCGCACGCACGCTCTCACATCAACACAGCCTGCACGTACAAGCGACACAACCACCAGGCACTCAGGCGTGCACGCAAAAACCCACTCAGACACTCAGAAATTGGATTGGGAGGGGGGGGGGGGGGGGGGGGAGGAGGTTACGACTGATGAAAGAAATTTGTTTTTAACGGCAGATTTGAAAGAAGAGGGTGAAGGTAGGTGTCTGACACTGATGGGAAGTGTATTCCAGACAGTTGGTCCTTGGAAGGAGAGAGAACGTTGACCAAAAGATTTTGTTCTGACAGAAGGAATGCGCAAGAGGCGGCTGTCGGCAGAGAAACGAAGGTGACGGGATGGGGTGTAGATGTGGAGGATGTCGGAAAGATATTTTGGTCCAGTACCAGAAACAGAAGAGAAACAGATAGAAGCCAGCTTGTAATCAATTCGCCTCTGGATTGGAAGCCAGTGGAGGGACTGCAGCAGAGGAGTGACAAGCCTGGCAGCGCTATTCTGAATCTTCTGCAGTATTGAAAAAAAGCTAACGGCACCAGCTAGATTCGAAATGGGAACTCGTAGTGTCTGACAGTAAAGAGAATCTGGCTCGGAGGTTAGCGCTTTTACCGCCGACCTACACCCCGCCTGAGAGCGGTTTCTTTTTTTTTAATGTAAAAAAAAAAAAAAATAAAAAAAATAAATGGGTGTAGTAGTCTTGCCTAGGACGAATACAGAACAGGACTAGAACAGTCACATGTGAAGAGGGGATTTCGAAAGTGTGTGTGTGTGTGTGTGTGTGTTGTGTGTGTGTGTGTGTGTGTGTGAGTATGAGTGTGTGTGTGTGTGTGTGTGTGTGTGTGTGTGTGTGTGTGTGTGTGTGTGTGTTCTTTGCCCACGTGTAAGCGGTGATGAAGGTGAGAATGGGTTGAAAGAGGGGGCGGGCGGCGGAGTGGGGGGAGAGAGGGGGGGGAGTGTGAGGAAGGGCTGTTCTTTCCCGTAATTTTGTAAAAGTGGAGGAGAGTAGGATGGAGTGGAGTTGGGGTTAGAGCTCGCTCGTATTCTCTCGACGGACTTTTCAGCATTGTTACCATTTTCAGTACACACAATTCGATGAATAACATTTTGCCAGGGGGCGGGGCTGGGGGCCGGGAAGAGGGGGCGGGGCAGGAAGTGACAGGTGAGTAGTCTAGAAATCCCATGGGGGAGGGGGACGGGGATTTCGCATGAGTTCTGCGAGTCTTTCTCATGGCAAAAATGCAAGCCATGAGAGGACGGGGGTGTCAGGGGAAGGAGAAGCGGGGAGAAAGAGAGGGGCTCAGGGCACACGTAGAGAGAGCCACCTATATTGAGCAACAAACCTGGATCCAACCACTTACCCACACCTGTGGACGTATCGGAGTGGAGGCATCCTCCTCCCCCCCCCCCCCCCCCCCCCCCCCCCCCCTCGAATCATATGCTGGGCATGAGTTATATCCAATTCATAGAAGAAAGAAAAAAGATAAACATTCGAAAGGTGCGAATGGGATTTAGAGAAGTACTGTCCTAAACTACCGAACTAAGCAACTGGGAGCAATCCTGCACTACTTTTGGGAGCTTGCGCTGAGTTGAGGTCGGGTATAGTAGGCACACTAAGGACATGCCATTAAGACTTCCAGAGACATAACTGCTTCCTGGCAGATGCCATTGTGTAATGGCCACTGTATACGTGACGCGACAGAACCTCCACGGATGTATCTCCATGGGTGTCCCAGCACAAATTTTATGACTTGCAGAAGGTAGAACTGTTCTGTATGGGCATCTCCCTCGACAGAGCGCCACGTTCAGTGGTAGTACCGTGAGGACCCCCAGGAATGAATCGACAGAGGACATTTCTGAGTATAAAAATATGTGTTCGTTTTAATGTTTCTTTTTTTTTTTTTCTGTCCATATACAACCCGATCGTAATCACAGTGACTGAGTGAGTCACAAAACAATCGAAGGCCAAGACTAAACGTCTACAGTAAACGAAAAGTTCGCTGTGCAGGTGATTTTTTTGTGTGTGGTCTACTTCTTTTTCTTTGTTTCACAAACTTTTTTGTGATGGTTAACTCCGATATTTTGATGGGTGACTGTAAATTAACAAACAAACAAACAAAAAAACAACAACAACAATAAATCTAAAGTGCGAAGGGTTCTGTGTGTCGTTGTTGTGTTCAATGGTACACATGTGGAATTCATACATACTTGTGTGTTTCTATGGGACCCCGATCTGCTTTCTCATGATGACGTGATAGAGTGTACATGCCTTAACAACAGCACAACATAAATATACAAAACACAAATTTTTGCGTGTGTGTGTGTGTGTGTGTGTGTGTGTGTGTGTGTGTGTGTGTGTGCGCGCGCGCGCGCGCACGCGCACGCGTGCATTCGTGTGTGAACGTGTGCGCGCGCACGCGCATGTTTGTGTGTGTGTTCCTCTCACAGCGATGCCCACGGTTGCACCTTTTGGTCACATCACCGTTAACAAAATAAGCACTGTGAAATGCAACCTCACCACCACTGATAATGTGACCGGCAACATCTTTCCACTGACATGGTCCCAAGGGAGCAAGAATCTCGTAGCCGCGGACAACGTCATGCTGCCTGCCGGCTCTGCAGGCACCCATTACATCAGCACCCTGGAGGTGGTGATGAAATCTAGCACGCTGGCAGTGCCGATCACTTGCACGGCCACCTTTCAGTCGGGTACAGAGACGGCCGATTTTATTGCCTACGCATCCGGGAATGGTGAGCCTTCTGCTGCTGGCTAGAGCCAGTCGCTCGCTGCATATAGTGTGATATGTGTGTGTGTGTGTGTGTGTGTGTGTGTGTGTGTGTGTGTGGAGAGTGAGAGAGAGAGAGAGAGAGAGAGAAATCTTAACACTGTGAATTGTAGTATCTGTAAGAATAGGGCGACAACAACAACGGCAACAACTAAAGCCAAATAAAGATCCTCAGGATAAAGATGCCCTATAGATTTAAAGAAATTGTTTGTAGACTAGGGCGACAACAACAACAACAACAACAACAACAGGAAGAGCAACAACAAAAGCCAGTAAAGACCCCAGAACAAACATGCCCTATCGATGTAAAGAAATTGTTTTCTGACCAAAAAATAAATCTTTTTCGTCTGTGGAGGAGAAATACCAGTCTCCATACCGGCTGGAAGTTTTACACATTTTTACTTCACTTTATTTCATTTTATTTCATTTCATTATATTTACTTATTTATTCATTTGTTCATTTATTTCTGTTAAATTTAGTTCCTTTCGTTCGAAAACTATTATATAAAGGTTATACACACGTGACGCTTTTCTTGCAGGAACCTGCATAAACAATCCACATATCTTCTGAAACAAGGTGCGCCAAAATACATTTCATTTCTGATTGTAAACATTAAAAACGTCGTTTTGTCGAAAGATTTTGCCTTGATAAAAAAAAAGGGAGAAAAAAGAAAGAAAGAAAGAAAGAAAAGAAAATCAAATAAACAACCCCACCCGTCCTCGCGCTCCTTTTTCATGTGGCGAAAATACTCTGAATACACGTTAAAACTTTTATGGCGGGTATTCTTTGAATGTACAATAAATCATTTTATGGCAAATATGCTCCGAATGAGCAATGAATCTTTATAAAGCGAATATACTCTGAACGGGCAATAAACCATTTGCTAGCGCTGATGTACTCTGCACGCACAACGAACCGTTTCAGTGCGAATACACGCTGAATGGACGGTAAACTATTTTATGATAAACATATTCTGAATGCACAAGGGATCATTTTTGCCAAAACTGGTTGCTTAGTTACTTATCTCTCCTGACACCATTACGTGTAGATCGACAGACTATAAGTAGTTAAGGTGAAAATAGACCATGAAAAAAATTAGCATCCATACATTCAGGAAAACTTTACTGTTCTGAAAATGTAACAAAATCTTACTAAAGGACACATCAATCGTGCCTAAGATTAAATCAGCAAATAAATCAAAGATGACAATGGCGGCACGCAATTTTTCCCTTCAGTGCATGACGTACAATATATTCAACATGCATACAACGTAGTTATTATCATTTGAAATGGTTTTTCGGGAACGGAGAAGTCAAAAGTGGGTATTCTGGCATATGAGACTAAAAAAGGATAGAAAAGCAGCGCGGATGTGGTTGAATTTCAACTGGCACAGACCAAAGCGAACAGAAGAACAATCGTCCTTAAGAGACTGTGGAACAACACGGCTAATCTTCTTGGATGGTCAGTGTTGTGCAGATTAAGCACAAGAAAAAAAAACCCAACCCACAGCAGCTGTGCAAGTCGTCGAAGACACAGACCTTTCACCGGTAGCCAATGCACAACGCCTGTCTGTTCCCTTTGTTTGTACCTCTGAAATATTTTTTTCCTAAGGCACTGGCGGTAGTGGAAATGTTCTTGATTTGTTTCTCCCTTGGACAAGATAGTACTTTTTTCTTTCTTTCAGATGTACATCATAACATGGTCTATGCCCCGTCAACAGAACTCCGGGTATTTACTACATCTGTATCCATTCCCTCCTCGTAACGACTCAAACATCTGTGACGGATTATGTTTCATACATTATGATGACATTTTTTTTCTTCGTTAACACACACCTCACCTACTAGCATCCGACCCACTGAAGGTTTGAAACGATTCAAACTCGTTGAAAAATGACCAAGCATCGATCCCGTAACAGGTCTCTACCTCACTGTGTTTCAGGGTCATCGGTGAGGGGGAACATTTCCCTCAGCGGCCCCGATAGAATCCGGTCGGGAGTCGACACCACCTATTATTGTTCCCAGCCTATAGCGACAAGCGATGACATCCCCCAGATTGTATGGCGTTTTGGGAATGGCACTGGGATAAACGACCGCTTCGCTGAAAGAATGGATAGCGTGTCGTACGAGCAGAGCACCGCAGGAGTGTAAGTAACCAAGTTTCCTTCTTTCTTTGGAACCTTAGCGATAGCATGTCATAACTACAGTGAGATCTGACAGGCGTCTCTTTCATTTCATGTTCTCATCCAGTGAGATGGGTGCAGCGACGGATGCATGGGCCCTGCAGGATCTCCACTGTCGTGTGTCCTCGGTCATGCACAACAGGATAGAAATGTCGCAACCAGTACAGACCTTTGCATTGTTCATTTACGATTTGTTCGGCCTGTCTCTGTGAAGTCCATCTTCCACACGTGTCCTGTAGGATGACGGGTTTTGGACAGAGACTAGTGGCGAGATTCATCCACCTAGGGCAAACTAACAGCTTGTGACAACTGTGAAAACATCTCTGCCAACGTTATGTGAGGGTTTGCTGCCTGACATAGTTATTTGTGTTCTGTTTCTCGAAAGCCACTCTCGAAAGTCCACACTTGTGACTGGCAATGATTTGTCAGTTTGACAGGATATATCGAGTGTTTGAAATATAGTAAATATGAACACTTCCATCGTTTCCAGTCAAGTCGATGCGATCCATCAAAGAGGACATTTTCACCGGTCATCAAAGATAAGGGAAGTAATCAGACAAAACTTGGCATGCTCAACTTCTCTTAATATGACGTCAGTAGTATAATTGAACGAGTTGGCTACACAAAACGAGTCGGATCAATCCAGTCGATGTAGTTCTTCACTCGATTTTGCCGTGATTATTAAGTACACATATCTTGCCGTGATTATTAAGTACACATATCTTGCCGTGATTATTAAGTACACGTATCTTGCCGTGATTATGAAGTACACGTATCTTGCCGTAATTATTAAGTACACGTATCTTGCCATGATTATTAGGTACGCATATCTTGCCGTGATTATTAAGTACACATATCTTGCCGTGATTATTAAGTATACATATCTTGCCGTGATTATTAAGTATACATATCTTGCCGTGATTATTAAGTACACATATCTTGCCGTGATTATTAAGTACACATATCTTGCCGTGATTATTAAGTATACATATCTTGCCGTGATTATTAAGTATATATCTTGCCGTGATTATTAAGACACATATCCACACAACAAAGCAAACAGATTTTGGCGAAGACAAAGACGTTTTCTGTCGAAGTCGTCTGCTCCCCACTGTGAAATTCGGAAGACTATCCTAAGTAATGCATATATTACCTCATTGTTTGTCTCTTTTTCCATTTTTAACAACAACGCGCATTCTCGACAAACCCTGACAACGCGCAAACGCTAGTATTTAACTTTAGTCTCTGGCAATCCTTTGTGACTGAAATATCTTTGGTGACAAATAGAACAGCAATCATGTACCTATTTTTGGCTAAAAGATGTGCTATTCTTTTAACATTAGCCTTTCAAATGCTGTCACAGTTTCTATCTACGACGCTGAGTTTGACCAGTTAAGCCAAAGCGTGTTTTCTTACTCATGAAAGGTATACGGCAAGTTTTCGTGAAATGGGTCCCACACTGTGGTTATACGGCGTACAGACGTGTGTTTTCAATAGATTATTGGCATTCTCGAGAGTAGACCTTTGAGACAACGTCTTTCTTTGGAGTTCTCTTGATATTTCCTTCTAACTTGTCATAGACTTTTTCAAACTGCTTCGCCGTCATATTCTTAAAACGTGAGATGTAGTCATTGTATTTTGATCGTGCTAACATGTCGAAGCGGAAAAATGCGATTACCAGACTTGTCACATTAAGCCTACGAGTCTTCTGTGGTACTGTAAGCCTATATCCACCAACGTGGTGAACATTCATACGGTAAATTTTCAAACATAAATGTGTTTTCATTCATTCTTTTCGATTGTTTTTCACACACACACATACACAAAACACACACACACACACACACACACACACACACACACACACACACACACACACATTGACGAGCGTAGTTCACAATTTGTAATTGTCCCGTCGATCGTCCGTACCTGTCAGTGACATGCTCCTTACCCAGGCCTGTTCTCTCACAGTGCCAGAAACAGTAACCTACATGGACCTATCAATATTAGGTCGTTGAGGCAACCCTTCAGCTTCCACACGGGGTCTACTCCTTGTGGTGTGGGAGCTCGCGTACCTCTATGACCCAGAGAGCTACGCCAGCGGGAGCGTATGCTCCTGGTAGGGCCACCCAAGCTGGACAGGTCGAAGGGTAGAGGTCAGACTAATGTCGACCAACTCCCCCGGAGGTTAAACAGGTTTGTGTAGGGCTAACAACCCTACCTGTAAAAAAGACCGGTTACAGAAGCATCGACGACAACGAACCAAAACATTCACCTGGGCAACGAAGGGTATCCGTCCCGGCGACTTATGACGCGGTGCAGTGAAAGCCGAAAGGAAGCTGCAAGGCTGATTCCCCTTCTAACACCCAGGACAACAACGAGAGTAGCCACATGGAACATCAGGACGATGTTTGAAACAGGAAAAAACCATCCAAGTAGCGAAAGAGATAAGAAACTACAAGATCGGACTGAGTGAGACAAGGTGGCTACAGTCAGGACAGCTGAGACTTTCATCTGGAGAACAGCTGCTGTACTCATGACACGTAGAGGATGGAGCTCCCCACACCGAGAGTGTGGCCCTGATGCTGGCACCGAAGGCACAGGGGGCACTCATCGGCTGGGAACCTGTCAACTTCCGCATCATCACAGCCGAGTTTACCACGAAGAAGAATGACACCAGGCTAAACATCATCCAGTGCTATGCTCCCACCAATGATGCGGAAGAAGAGAAGAAAGATGACTTCTATCAACAACTACAGACAGTGATAGACAGAAGAGGAGCAAAGGACATAACCACACTGATGGGAGATTTCAACGCCAAGACTGGAATGGACAACACAGGATACGAGGACATCATGGGGACACACGGACTTGGACAGATGAGCGAGAATGGTGAGCACTTTGCAGACCTGTGCGCCCTGAACCAGCTGGTGATAGGAGCGCATCCAAGCGCATCCACAGGGCCACTGGAGATCCCAGAACCACGTCACGGAGAACCAGATTGACCTGCATTAGCCGCAAGTTCAGGAGATCATGGCGGGATGTACGAGTGATGAGAGCTGCTGACGTGTCATCAGACCACCACCATCTTATGGCAACAGTGGGACTTTGCGTCAAGAGATTCACCAACGCCGACAACACACGGACAAGGTACAATATTGGACTGCTCAGAAACAATGACACACAAGCAGCATTCCAGATCAGCCTTTCCAACAGGTTCCAGCCGCTACAAGAGCTGATAGAAGACAATGAGACGGACATCGAGACACAGTGGGAACACTGCAAGAAGCTCTGGCACGACACATGTGAAGAGATCCTTGGCAAGGAGAAGACTCAGCACAAGGAACAGATCTCTGCGGACACTATCCACAAGCTGGAAACAAGGAGAGAGAAGAAAACGACGCTCAACATGAGCCCAACAAGAACAGCTAAAGCAAAGGCATAGGAAGAGTACACAAACGAACTGAGAAGTAAAGAGGAGCATCAAGAAGGACAAGAGGGACTACATTGACGACCTGGCCAGTCAAGCAGAGGCAGCAGCCGGACAGGGGAACCTGAAGGACCTGTACCTGGTGACCAAAAAGCTGACGGGCAAGTTCCAGCAGACAGACAAGCCAGTGAAGGACAAGAACGGAAACCCACTGACAACAACTGAAGAACAGCTGAAACGATGGGCAGAACACTTCAGGGAGCTGCTGAACCGCCCGGTCCCTGACGGACCACCAGACATCCCACCCGCAGAGACAGAACTGCCCATCAGCTGCGACAAACCCTCAAAGGCAGAGATCAAGTAGGCCATCATGACTCTGAAAAATGGGAAGGCTGCAGGGCCGGACGAGGTACCAGCAGAAGCCATCAAAGCAGACATAGAGACAGCTGTCAACATGCTATACAAACTCTTCAGCAGGATCTGGGAGAAGGAGGAGGTACCGGCCCAATGGAAAGAAGGAATCATCATCAAGCTGCCGAAGAAAGGAGACCTCAGGGACTGCAGCAACTAGCGAGGGATCATGCTCCTTTCAACGCCAGGCAAGGCTCTCAACAGGGTTTTACTGGAGAGGATGAAGGAGGCTGTCGACCCAAAGTTCCGAGACCAACAGGCAGGCTTCCGGCAGAACAAAGTCTGTGCCGACCGGATCGCCAGCCTGCGGATCATCATGGAGCAGTCGCTGGAGTGGAACTCCCCCTCTACATCATCTTCATAGATTATGAGAAGGCCTTCAACAGTGTGGACAGAGAGACGCTGTGGAAGCTGCTGAGGCACTACGGAGTCCCCGAGAAGATCATCTCCCTCATCCGGTGCACGTACCAGGACATGAACTGCAGGATTGCCCACGCCGGCCAGCTGTCTGAAAGTTTCGAGGTGAAGACCGGAGTTCGACAGGGGTGCCTGCTGTCGCCGTTCCTCTTCCTCCTGGTCATCGACTGGATCATGAAGACCACTACAACAGGCAGGGACAACGGTATACAGTGGACACTCTGGACGCAGCTAGACGACCTCGACTTCGCTGACGACCTGGCGCTCCTGTCACACAGCCACAGCCAGATGCAGGGCAAGACCACTCGCCTTGAGACCACATCAGCCGGGACAGGGCTCAAGATCAACAGGAAGAAGACCGAGCTCATGAAAATCAGCATCACTGCCAACACACCAGTCACAGTCGGTGGAGAGCCCATCAGGGAGGTGGAGTCTTTCGTCTACTTGGGAAGCGTGGTTGACCAACAGGGAGGCACGGACCGAGACGTCAGAGCCAGAATCGGCAAGGCAAGAGCAGCTTTCGTCATGCTTAAGAACATCTGGAGGAATCAGCATGAGAACCAAACTCCGCAACTTCAACTCCAATGTGAAGTCAGTTATGCTCTACGGATGCAAGACATGGCGGACTACGCAGACGATGCACCAAAAGATTCAGACATTCTTCAACACCTGTCTGAGACGCATCTACAAAATCTGATGGCAAGAGAAGATCTGAAACGAAGATCTGTGGGAGCGAGCGGGACAGGAACCAGTGCCCAAGCAGATACTGCGAAGGAAGTGGGGCTGGATCGGATACACCCTCAGGAAGCCAGCGTCCAGCACCACACGCCAAGCTCTGACCTGGAACCCGCAGGGAAGGAGGAGGGAGAGGCCGGCCTCGCAACAGCTGGAGGCGAGACACCGAGAGAGAGCTGAAGCAGCAAGGGACCAACTGGACTGGAATGGCCAGAAAAACCCAGAACAGAGTGCGATGGCGAAGGGTCATCGATAGCCTATGCTCCACCGGGAGCGATGGGCATAAGTAAGTAAGTAAAAAGCAACCCTTCAGAGGAGACTGCAATGCGTCCGAGTCACTGCAGTGGTGTATGGTGTATCGAGCTTACTCAGGACATCACCTAAGCCTACTATGCTCTTTCTAATAAATAAAAATAGCAAAGCCAAATATATATAATGTTGAACAATTAAGTAATGAGGGAAAACAAGTGTAGGTTAACAATTCTTTCATCATTATAGTAATGATTTGGCAAAGATTTGAAATTATAACAAAAAAGTGGGGGAAATGTATATTATAAAATATGAAAACCCTTCACTAGCTGCATGAGGGAACCATCGCAATCTCTCTCCAAGACAGATCTATGTATCGCTTGCTCCTAGGCCTTTCGACCGCTGAATCGGAACTCATCAGAGAGATACGGCTGATTGCCTCAGTGCTCTTGGCATCAAATAGAGACACACCACAGTCCGTAATTCTGTGGTGTTCTCACCACCAAGGGTTCAAAGAAGAATCCAACAGCACCCTCAAAGCAGCCAGCGAAATGTAGTAGAATAAAATATAACGAAAGTGTGGAGAGGTAAAAAGTTGCTGAAAAATTAAAGATATTATGCAAAGAGTATAAAATGTACCGGATAATCTTTGAGCCTATGCTTGAGGATCCATTTAAGGATGCAAGGGAGATTTTAAAAAAATATGGAACAGTCTGAGTGGTCAGCTCTGCTGTTCAATAACCCAAGCATTGTCAGCAGCTAAGAATTGAGTAGAACAAACTTTACTTGGATCTCCTAAGAGATGCAATCGCCCACTGATTGACTGATACATATATATATATATATATATATATATATATATATATGTATATATATATATATATATATATATATAATAGTGTGAAATAATGTCCTTCTGCGAAAAGGAATTGCCGTCTAATCCAGTCATTAGTAATAACTATGAATTTATTGAAGTTGAAAATAAAATGAGGCAGGGAACAGTAAACAATAAACAGTGAACAAGTAGGGTAAGTCTTGCTCCCATTAGAAAACCTAACGGAGAGTAATTTTATTCAAGACTGGCACAGCCTTTTAAACTTGAATAAAGTCAGACAAATACAAAGACGAACAATCTAATAGTGGGGGAAAAACAAGCACAGGCCAACAACCCCTCCGTCATCACAGTAATGACTTGGTAAAGATTTGAACTGGGGGGGGGGGGGGGGGGGGGGGTTGAAGATGAAGAAAATGGGAACATAAAATTAAGAAAATATATTATGAATACGAAAACTCTTCACTAGCTGCATGAGAGAACTATCGTAATCCCTCTTGAAGGCAGATCTATTTGTATTGCCTGTTCCTAGGCCATTCGTCCGCTGGATCAACCCTTGTGGTGAGAACACCACAGTATTGTTGACTGTGGTTTGTCTCTATTTGACGCCAGGAGCACAGACACAATCAGCCGTGTCTCCCTGATGAGTCCGATCCAGCGGACGAAAGGCCTAGGAGCAGGCAATACAAATAGAGCTGCCTTCAAAAGGGATTACGATGGTTCTCTCATGCAGCTAGTGAAGAGTTTTCATATCTATAATATATTTTCTTAATTTTATGTTCCCATTTTTCTCTTCATCTCACCCCCCCCCCCCCCCCCCCCCCCCCTTATGTTCAAACCTTTACCAAGTCATTACTGTGATGACGGAGGGGTTGTTGGCCTGCGCTTGTTTTTTTTCCCCCACTATTAGATTGTTCGTCTTTGTATTTGTCTGACTTTATTCAAGTTTAAAAGGCTGTGCCAGTCTTGAATAAAAGTTACTCTGTGTTAGGTTTTCTTATGGGAGCAAAACTTACCCTACTTGTTTACTGTTTA
Organism: Conus canariensis; assembly: GCA_033310375.1. Classification (NCBI taxonomy): domain Eukaryota; kingdom Metazoa; phylum Mollusca; class Gastropoda; order Neogastropoda; family Conidae; genus Conus; species Conus canariensis. The sequence goes on along the minus strand of CM065722.1, from coordinate 48,688,424 downwards.
TTGTTTACTCTTCCCTGCCTCGTTGCATTTTCAACTTCGTTTCAGTTAAATCGAGGCTATTTGTTTCTGTCCGTCTTTGTGTTTGTCTTTTGATCTTCCTTGCATCCTTGGGTGGATCCTCAGGCGTAGGCTCAAAGATTGTCCCCTACATTTTATACTCTTTGCATAATATCTTTAATTTTTCAGCAACATTTCTTTTTCTTCCCAGACTTTCGTTTTGTTAAATTTACTACCCTTTGCTGGCTGCTTTAGGGGTGCTTTTGGATTCTTTTTGGAACCCTTGGTGGTGAGAACACCACAGTATTATGGACTGTGGTGTGTCTCTATTTGACGCCAGGAGCACAGACACAATCAGCTGTGTCTTCCTGATGAGTCCAATCCAGCGGACGAAAAGCCTAGGGGCAGGCAATACAAATTGAACTCCTTCAAAAGAGATTACGATAGTTCTCTCATGCAGCTAGTGAAGAGTTTTCATATTTATAATGTATTTTCTTAATTTTATGTTCCCATTTTCTTCATCTTCAACCCCCCCCCCCCTCTAAGTTCAAATCTTTACCAAGTCATTACTGTATTGACGGAGGGGTTGTTGGTCTGCGTTTGATTTTTCCCCCACTATCAGATTGTTCGTTTTTGTATTTGTCTGACTTTATTCAAGTTTAAAAGGCTGTGCCAGCCTTGAATAAAAGTTACTCTGTGTTAGGTTTTCTTATGGGAGCAAGACTTACTCTACTTGTTCACTGTTCATGAATTTATTGACGAGCAAGTTTTAAGAAGAAACTCACCATTTTTTTTTTTTTTTTTTTTTTGGGGGGGGGGGGGGGGGGGGGGGGGAGAGAGGCAGGGAGAGATGGAACCTAAGTCACCATAAAGCAGAACTATGAACGGCCGCAAAATGTGTGATTGATTTTGAGGACGAGGATGGATGAAGACGTTGAAGATACCTGTAGCGTTAGGCCGGAAGTTAGAGTCATACTCTCAAGAGACGCATCCTTTATGTGAATGGAAATTCAGACTGCGATTGTGGATGAATCGACATGTATGCAAAGCGCATTTACAAATGATCGGGAGACACACACACACACAAAAAAAAACTTTGAGTAAAAAAAAGAAAACCATTAAACGTATATCTTTGATAAGGTTCGAACCGGCGACCTCCCAGACGACTATCCTCGTGGCACTACCACTGTGCCATGGTTAATTTGTAAGGCTACGCGACGAAGAAAGGATTTGTTTGCTTAGATATCTGTGTTACGTATGACGCGAGCGAGACTACTCCCCCCACCCATCTTATCTCTTCTGTCTTCTCCTCCGACCACCCCACTCCCACTCCCCAATACCACCGTTCCTTTCCCTGCCCTAACTGTTCCCATGTTGGGGGCTGTTTGCTCAGTTGTGGAGTGTGGTTTCAGCTACACGGCCGTCAGTTACTTGACCATGCTCGCGACGTACCCACCCAGCCAGATTACTTTGATCTGCGATGCCCTGTATGGGTCCCAAGACACGGCTACCGCCAAAACCAACATCACTGTGATCAGTAAGTGGTTGGGAAGGGGTGGTGAGGGGAGCCAGGGGAGGGGGCGGTCGAGGGTGGGGGGTGGGGGTAGGGGTGATCGTGAGGGTGTCAAGGAGGGGAGAGGGAGGGGAAGGGTGGGGGCAGCCGCTCATGGCTGACATGTTGATGGTCTGTGCTCGATGGTCTGTGCTCGAGTGTTGATGTAGGGACGTCTCTCTCTCTCTCTCTCTCTCTCTCTCTCTCTCTCTTTGGCCTGTTTTTCTCACTCAGTCAGTCACTCACACACACTTCACTTACCTCTCTCTCCCTCTCTCTCTGTCTCTCTGTCCTCCTTCTCCTCCCCCCCCCCCCTACACACACACACGTAATGTAATGTATGTAATGTAATGTAATGTAATGTAATGTAAAAGGATATTTATAGAGCGCTTTACCTCGCAAGAGCCCAAAGCGCATATTACAGAAAAACATGATAAAATTATAATTCTAATTCAAAGCGCGCGCGCGCGCGCACACACACACACACACACACACACACACACACACACACACACACACACACACACCCGCCGAAAAACTCACACACGCAGACAGACACACGAGCGCGACCAACACCAGCAAACACGCGCACAGTGGTAAGTGGATGTTGTTAAGCAGTCAGAGGGAAAAGATGTCTTTAGGGAGGTTTTAAAAGTCTCTGAAGAGTCTGTGTTACGCAAAGAAGAAGGGAGACTATTCCACAGAGCAGGTACCTGGTAAGAGAAAGATCGTTGGCCTGAAGTTTTCAGGCGAGCGGAGGGAAGCTGAAGCAGACGAGAATCGGTGGATGAGCGTAAGTTGCGAGACGAAACATAGAGATGGAGGAGGTCAGAGAGGTAGGAGGGAGCCAGATTATTCAGTGATTTGAAAACCAGGAGAACTTTAAAGTCAGTGCGAGACTGAATTGGGAGCCAGTGTAAGGATGACAGAATTGGTGATATGTGATCAGATCTAGAGGAACGGGAGATCAGACGGGTGGCATTGTTCTGAACTTTTTGAAGTTTAGCGATGAGCATTATGGGACAACCGGCAAGGAGGGAGTTACAATAGTCGAGCCGAGTCAGGACAAAAGCACAGATCAGAGTCTTCAGGGCACTTTGAGTGAGGAAGCGGCGGACTGAGCTGATTCTACGAAGTTCAAGGTAGCAGGACTTGCACACATTAGAGATATGTTGTTTGAAAGAGAGAGTTTGGTCGAGTGTAACGCCGAGGTTACGAACAGACACTGATAGATTTATCTCGTTTCCATCAACATTTATAGAACTAGGGAGAGAATGAGTTCTAATAGTGTGTTTCGAAGCAATGAGGATTATTTCAGTTTTGTCTGCGTTAAGTTGTAGTTTGTTATTGTGCATCCATGATTTAACATCGGTAATGCATGCTTGAGAAGGGGAGATTATTTCATGAAGCTGACTGAGATGGGCAGAGATATACAGCTGGTTGTCATCTGAAAAGCTATGGTGAAGGAGAGAGTGTTGGCTGATAATGGCCGAGAGAGGCTGGGTGTATAGCACAAACAAAACCGGTCCCAGGACAGATCCTTGAGGGACACCAAACTGAAGTGCTCTTGCTGGAGACTTAGCACCTTTCACTGAAACAGTTTGCGTGCGATCAGAGAGATAGGAAGAGAACCAGGAAAGGACAGAACCAGAAAGACCAAAAGAAGTGTTGAGTCTTGAGAGAAGAATGGAGTGATCTATTGTATCAAAGGCAGCAGACAAATCTAGGAGAGAGAGAAGAGAAACTTTGTTTCCATCGACAGCTGTGAGGAGATCGTTTGCTATCTTGAGAAGCGCTGTCTCGGTGCTATGGCCAGCCCACACGTGTGTGTGTGTGTGTGTGTGTGTGTGTGTGTGTGTGTGTGTGTGTGTGTGTGTGTGCGTGCGTGCGTGCGTGCGCGCGCGCGTGTGTATGTGTGTGTGTGTGCGTGCGCGCGCGCATGGCGCGTGCGTGTGCTCGTGTGTGCCAATTTGGTTGGCGCAGGTGTGTGTGTGTGTGTGTGTGTGTGTGTGTGTGTGTGTGTGTGTGTGTTCGTGCGCGCGCGTGCGTGCATGTGCTTGTGTGTGCTAATTTTCTCGGTGTATGTGTGCGCGCGCGCGCGCGCGTTTGTGTGTGTGAGCACATCTCGCTCTCCCCCCCCCCCCCCCCCCCCCCGCCCCCCCCCTTTCTCTCAGGCCTAATTTTCTCCCTTAGTCTCTCACACACACAGTTCACTTACCTCTCTCTCTCTCTGTCTCTCTGTCTCTGTCTCTCTCTCTCTCTGTCTGTCTGTCTGTCTGTCTGTCTGTCTCTCTCTCTCTGTCTGTCACCGTGCACGCGCGTGTGTGATAAGGGCGAATGTTTACATGCAAATGACGTGATGTCATATAACACTTCAGATACTTTCACAGAATGGTTGAATAAAAAGCAACTACTGCCTGTTCCTCAATCGGCTTTAGTCATTGGCATATACTAGGGCTTAATGAGCGTCATCGTGCAGACTAGTGGTACTTCACTTTCTTACAGACACCAGAACAGGCAACGGTCGATCGATTTGTGTTGAACTATTTCTAACTCCATTTCACTATTGAATCGACCACCACACCAACAGGCTATTAAACTATTTCCACGAGTTCATCATTTAGAACGAAAGATCGGAACTATCGTTTCTTCTCCACAAAACTCAGCTCAGGCATGAAACGCGGTTTGTTGCCTGATGGTAGCACACTCAAAACGTTTGAGTCAAAAGTACAGGCAGTATCCATCTAAGAATGAGCCCCCAGAAGAGAGAGAGAGAGAGAGAGAGAGAGAGAGAGAGAGAGAGAGAGAGAGAGAGAGAGAGAGAGAGCTGGCAGGCAAGTGAATCTATCATTGCTTTCCGCTGGAACAGTACCAGACAGCGTGGAGTTCATTCCACCAGCATCAAACAACGACAGAGATAGGCAGCTTGACAGTCCTGCACTGACTGACCACCTTTGGCACTATTTGCATCGCATATCACATGACTGACCCCGTCTGCACCAGACATTACAACTTGAGCCTGACCCCACTCAGGACAGGTCAAAAAAGCTTGCCTTCCCATAAGGCTGTTGGAACCAAGGGAGGAAACCCGTCCATATTCAGCCAGGCCCGACATCATCAGCCAATTTCCGTTGAATATGCACGGTTTTTTTTTTTAATTTATTTTTTTTATACAGTGTTACCTTGATCTAAATAATGGATAGTTATTTGTGAAAGTTAAAGAGAGAGAGAGAGAGAGAGAGAGAGAGAGAGAGAGAGAGAGAGGAGAGAGAGAGAGAGAGAGAGAGGCTGTACAGTCTCTATTTCAATATAGAAATGGTTTTATTTGGACATGATAAAAACACCACAGGCAGATGTAGATTTTGAGCTAGTTATTTTGTATGCCAAATATATTATTTTTCAGTGGAGGACAAATAGAATTAAACCAAGTATACAACGTTTTCTGAGAGAACTAAAGAACATGTCCAACAGTGAGGAACATATTTATCCGCTCAACACGATGTACACACATAAATCTCTGTACATATATAAATCGTAATGGGAGTTAATAACATTCGTGTCACGATAGATGCCTGACTTCACTTTTTTATGTGGACTCACTGTCAAGGCGCGCGCGCGCGCACGCACACACACACACACACACACACACACACACACACACACACACACACACACACACACACACAAGCATACACACGCACACACGCGCGCGCACTCGCTCACTCGCGTGTATGTGTGTGTATGTCTGTGCGTGCTTGCGCTTGCGCTCGCGCGCGTATGTGTATGTGTGAGCGACGAGAGAGAGAGAGAGAGAGAGAGAGAGAGAGAGAGAGAGAGGATCATATTTTTATTTCATAACCCGGTGCTTGGGGAGACATACTAAAGCACAGAGACAGACAGAGAGAGGAGAGAGAGAGAGAGAGAGAGAGAGAGAGAGAGAGAGAGAAGAGAGAGAGAGACAGACAGACAGACAGACAGACAGACAGCTAGTATAGACAGATAAACAGAGAATATCATAGACCTAATCTGAACCCTTGCGTATAGGGAAACATACAGACACAGAGAAGGAGAGTGACTGGATATGTGTGTTTCAGAAAACATTCCCTGTCCCAGCGGCTGTGGTCCAGGAGTTTGCGAGGACGGAATCTGTAACTGTGCTGGAACCACCTTCGCTGGACAATTCTGTGAAAGTATCCAACTTCTCTCTGTTCAGCATGATGTCCCTCATTTGGTTTTGAGAAATTTCTAACCTACCTGTCTGTAATGTTTCTCAACGTCTGTATGGTTATGCCTTCTAGTCAGTAACTGGCTATTGTCAGCGTCTCTATCAAGGTCGTACCGTACCTTTTAATCAGTGAATGGCTGCAGTGTTCCTCAGGGCCTCTCTGGCTATACCTTTTTGTCAGTAAATGGCTGTAAAGTACCATAACGTCGACATTGCTTTACCGTTCCGTCAATGAATGGCTGCAATGAACCTCAACCTCTTAATGGCTGTACCTTTTAGTCAGTGAATGGCTATCCCAAGAGTCTCTGTGGTTATGCTTTTTAAGTCAGTACATGGCTGAATTGTACCTCATCATCTACATGCACGTTCTCTTTAGTCAGTGAATGGACACAATGTGCCTTAACGTTTACATGGCTTTACCTTTTAGTCAGTGAACGGCTAATCGTAACGTCTCTGTGGCTGTGCTTTTTAGTCAGTGAATAGTTGTATTGCACCTCAACGTCTAAATAGCAGTTTGCTTTTGTCAGTGGATGGCTACTATGAACCTCAACGTTCACATGGCTTTACCTTTTAATCAGAGAACGGCTATCCGCAATGTCTTTGTCGCTATACTTTTTAGTCAGTGAATGACTATAATATACCTCGACTGTACTTGGGTTTCCACTTAAGTCAGAGAATGGCTATAATATACCTCAATGTTTACGTGGCTTTCCATTTTGGTCAGAGAATGGCTATAATGTACCTCAACGTTTACATGGCATTACCTTTTAGTCAGTGAATGGCTGTCTCTAGGGTGTCTGTCGCTATACGTTCTAGTCAGTGAATGGCTGTATTGTGCCTGAACGATCTGTTCACTTTAGTCAGTGAGTGGGCATTGTGCCTCAACGTTTACATAGCTTTACTAGTAATCAACAAATGGCTATCCCTAAAGTCTCTATGGCTACACTGTTTAGTCGGTGGATGGCTATATTATACCCCAATGTCTATATGGCTGTCCACTTTAATCTGTGAATGGATTTAATGTGCCTCGAACGTTTACATGGCTTTACTTTTTAATCAGTGAATGGTATACCTTATGTCTCTGTGGCTATGCTTTTTAGTTGGTGAATGGCGACACTTAGCGTGTACATAGTTGTTTCCTTTAGTCAGTTCGCATTAGTCAGTGAATGTCTATAATATATTTCAACGCCTACATGGCTTTACCTTTCAGTCAGTGAATGGCTATCGCCAACGTCACCGTGGCTATGCTTTTTAGTCAGTGAATGGCTGTAGTATATCTCAACGTCTACATGGCGGTACTTTTATTTGGTGAATGACTATCCCTGTTGTCTCTCTGACAGTCTGCAGTCACCCGACTTAGAAACCAACTGGATTCAAGCTGACTGTTACCTTTTATTGTTTTTTTTTTTGTGACATGCTTTCGTTTTATGTGTGTGCATGTGATCTAGTTTAAAAGTGTTAACTTCCTGGCCCCTATTCGTCTTTCAGACAGACAAACAGACGGACACACCACACACACACACACACACACACACACACACACACACACATATATATATATATATATATATATATATATATATAGTGTGTGTGTGTACATGTATATGTATGTGTGTGTGTGTGTGTGTATATATATATATATATATATTAACCACATTAACAATAGCAACGACAACCGCAATAGTAACAAAATACCGGCTGCCCAGTTTTTTCTCTCGCACGCATGCCAGCTTTTGCCTGCCCGTTCGTTTTCCACTACCCATCATCCAGCCATTGGCACAAAGGTATGTGAAAACACAGTCTGAAAAAACAAAGTCAGTATCTCATTTCAACTTTCTCAAACAGAACCTAAAACAATATATCACTTCTCTTAGCTTCTCACTTTTTCAAAAACTTCAACTGTCCAACTCTCACTATCACCACTACAAAATTCTAATCTAAGCCAGTAGCCAATTGATATTTGTGCATATAAAAACATTCAGATCGTTACTGGAACTTCTCTCCCGTCCTCTCCAAATTTCAGACAAAATACAATCGGAGTGCGCCTAGTCACTGCCTCAAGACTCGGATAGCTCATTCATGTACACAGCCACCTCATTCATACACACTGGAACTAAACCAAAGACAACACATTGTCCCTACCACACAACAAACACAGGAAACCTCCCAGACCAGTCTTGCCCTCAAACACACAACACAAATCCTGCCACCCCTTTGAACACTACAGCCACGTTATTCATTGCATTCCCATCAATCTCACTCTCAAAAATTGTGAAAGATCAGTTCTAGCAAAAGGTCTCAAATTCATCCTCATTCAACATACCACCAACAGATACCAAGACCACGTAGATGTCGAGAGATTTTTCTTTCAGGAAACTACGGTGGATGACTGCGCTTGAAAACGTACCCAGGCTTTCACCACCAGATAGATCAAACAATTTCACCGACCTTCTTTTTTTAGGTCCAAGGTTTCCGTCAGTTACCCTTCGATAAATCCAGTGAAGTCGAACTCGACATCAAAAAGTGCAGAAATGAAATCACCAGTATAAAATCAAAGCCTGGCCGTCACTCCAACCTCTCACGGGAAGAACAAAAAGCCCTTGAATCACTGAGACAATGACAAGATATTGTCAGTGAACCAGCAGACAAAGGCGGTGCAGTTGTGGTCTGTGATAAACAGCTTTACATATAGGAAGCACACAAATGTCTGACACTGATTTCTACATACCACTCACAACGCCACTGCTGCATCAACGTCAAAAACCCATTTCAACCACAGTCACCCGGGAAATCAAACGGACAAACAAGAAACTTACCAAAAACACCTCAGACTCCTCCTGATATCAGACACCAAACAACACATTCTCTACCTCTTCCTAAAGTACACGAAGGGGGCTTCTCTTCTGAGGACTCTCTGCTGCCACGCTCTCCACGAGTTTCTTTCTACTGATGCATGGGTAAACCATTGACTTCCGGGAATAGGCCGGAGGACGTCCGGGAAAGACCGGAGGACACTGGGAAAGACCAGAACCAAGGGCTTTGTGGGCTGGCTCCCCACTTTGCCTTAAACATGTGGCTACTAAAAATAAAAGGAAAAGATGCTCCCAGGATTCACCGAAAGGGGGAGAGAATGATGAATCCATCGGTGCTCAACCAATCATGACTGCAAATCCCAAACGGACTATGAACATGGACCAAATGGAATATCCATGTGTCTGTGGAAAGCGTTTCGCTACCACCCGTGGCATGAAGATCCACAGAACAAAGATGGGATGTGTGAAGACTCATCTGAATGAGCAGCAGCGCACTGCATCAGCAGATAAGACGTCGGAAGACCAAGGCCAGGATTTAAACCACAGTGCCAAGGACATCCACGCTGTTGGTTCGGATGAGGAATTTGCACAGGCCCTCGATGCCAGGCGCCTGAAACTCAACCTGCCACGAGCAAACGAAACTGAAGATTGGGAGAAACTGGATGAAAAAAATCGTCCAAAGACTCGATGCACTGATAGGGAAAAGCACCCTGGAACACAAACTAGCCACATATGGGGACATTGTGTATGCCACATGTAGAGACGCCTATGGAGCAAAACTACCCAAAGAGAAAACACCTCCAAAGAAATCCAGACGCCAAGAAAAGATGGACAAGATCAGGGTCCAAAAGAAAAACCTCAAGATGCAAATGAAGACCGCACTGCCAGCTGAAAAACAAGGCTTGGAAAAACTGTGGAAAGACCTGAAAGAAAAACACAGTGCCCTCAGCAAAGCGGAATCTGCGAGGAAGAGGAAGAGCAAAAAGAAGAAGACACAAGAGCGCTTCTTCAGAGACCCCTTCCAGTTTGCCAGAACACTGTTTGAGCAGCCAAAATCTGGGACCCTAAGTGTGGACAAAGGAGTTCTTGAGCAGCATCTGAGGAAAACATACTCTGACACACAGAGCAAAGCACCACTCGACATTCAAGGTCTGGTGTGGCCAACCAACCCTGAGGAACAGTTCAATGGCAAGCCTCCAACGTTGGCGGAAATCAAGAAGGTGGTCGACAAAGCCAGAGCCAAATCATCACCAGGGCCAAACGGAATACCTTACCAGCTTTACAAGAAATGTCCCAAGGTGCTGGAGTGGCTCCACAGGCTGCTGCGATCGGCTTGGAGAAACCAGAAGATCAGCGGCCAGTGGATGACGGCAGATGGTGTGTACATCCCCAAAGAGCAAAACTCAAGTGACATTAGCCAGTTCAGGCCAATATCACTACTGAACGTCGAAGGGAAAATCTTCTTCTCTGTCATGGCAGCAAGGCTGACCAAGTACCTGATGGAAAACAAGTACTTGGATGTGTCAGTCCAGAAAGGTGGCATCCCAGGCGTGGCGGGCTGTGTAGAACACGCCACAATGATCTGGGACGCAATCCAAAAAGCAAAAACAGAAAAGAGAGACCTGGACGTAGTGTGGCTTGATCTGGCAAACGCATATGGATCTGTGCCCCATGAGATGATACAGTTGGCTCTTGAGATGTACCATGTGCCAAAGAACATCCGCGACATGCTCAAGAAATACTTCAATGGCTTCTCAATGCGGTTCTCTACCAAGGAGTACACAACAGACTGGATCAACTTGGAAGTGGGTATTGCAATGGGTATTGTAATGGGCTGTGCAATTTCCCCAATACTGTTCGTGCTGGCAATGGAACTCATCTTGAAAGCAGCAACAAACAACGCGAGACAAACAGACCTTGGCGATGGATACAAGATGCCTCCTCTCAAGGCCTTCATGGATGACACTACAGTGATTTCATCCAGAGAAGACGAGACACGTCATGTGCTGGAGAGGCTGGACGACATAGTTGCCTCATCCAGAATGAAGTTCAAGCCAAAGAAATCACGGAGTCTCTCACTGAGGAAAGGAAAAGTGGCCGGATCTGTGGTCTTCAGTGTTGCCAACCAGGCCATTCCAACAGTCACAGAAGAACCAGTCAAGAGCCTTGGAAGATGGTATGATGATACGCTGAAAGACACACAAAGAGCAAAAGAAACCAAGCAGATGGCGGAGGAAGGCTTGGAGACCATTGACCAGTGTGGGCTCCCTGGCAAATACAAGGTCTGGTGTCTGCAGTTCATGCTGATACCAAAGCTGCTATGGCCTCTGATGATATACGACATCTGCACCAGCATAGTGGAGGCAATGGAAGCCAAAATCAACAAGTTCACAAGGAAATGGCTTGGTGTCCCACCCTGTCTGACTGACATAGCGCTGTACTGTCGCCAAGCAAAGCTGAAACTACCCCTGAAATCCATCCTGGAGGAATACAAAGCAGGGAAGATCAGACTTCAAAGCATGCTGGAGGACTCAGGAGACAAGGTGGTAGAAGCAATTAAGCCCCAGCTGAAGACAGGCAGAAAATGGAAAGTTCAAGAGGCGATGGATTCTGCAAAAGAAAGTCTCAAGATCAGAGAAATAACAGGACACACACAGACCAACAGACAGGGACTGGGGGTGACCAAAACTGAATGGTGGTCAAAGGCCAAAGGAAAAGCCAAAAGAGACATGATGATTCAGGAGATGAGAAAAGAAGAAGACCAAAAAAGACTCCAAAAAGCAGTCCAGCAGAGCCAGCAAGGGCAATGGACAACGTGGGAGAATGCACTCCAAAGAAGTCTCACTTGGAATGACATTTGGCACATGGCCCCTCTCAGGATCAGCTTCATTCTCAGATCTGCATATGACCTTCTGCCCTCAAATGCAAACCTGGTGAAGTGGGGGAAAACAGACGATCCTGCATGCCCCCTCTGCCATGAAAAACAAACAATGGAGCATGTCCTAAGCTCATGTAAAGTAGCCCTGGCTCAAGGAAGGTACACATGGAGGCACAACCAAGTGCTCAAAGAAATTGTACAAGTAGTCTGGGCTAGTACCAACACCACAAAAGGGAAAATCAGGACTCCAAAAGCACCCGCAACATTCTTCACGGCAGGAGGCAGCAAATCATGGCCAAGAACAACAGTGCCACTCGAAACATGCAGGCAGAGTCTGCTGGACGGGGCAGATGACTGGGAGTGCACTGCAGACCTCCCAGAATGGAAGAGTCACCCAGAGATCATCAGCAAGAGTGGCATGAGACCAGACATAGTAGTCCACTCTAAGTCAACCAAGCAGCTGATCATGATCGAGCTCACGGTGCCATATGAGAACAGAATGGAGGCAGCTCAAATCTACAAGACTGAAAAGTATGCTGATCTGGCAAACAGCCTGAGGAGAGAAGGCTATCAGGTCAAAGTCCTCACTGCAGAAATTGGAGCTAGGGGGTTTGTAGGAACGTCTGCATACAGCCTCATGAAACAGCTCTCAGTTGCAGGGAAGGAAAAAACCAGAGCCCTGAAAGCAATGGCAGAAGCGGCAGAGAGGTGTTCAAGCTGGATCTGGTCAAGGAGGAACAAAAGTGAACTTCATAAGGCTTAATTTCCCTACAAATATCAGGTGTCCCTGTGGCTCAGTGGTTAAAGCGCGAGTCATTAAGTGGAAAATGAGCATGTCCAGAGGGTCATGGGTTCGAATCCCAGCCATGGCTCGTCCCAAGATGGGAAAAAAAGGGGCAGCAGAGGGACATCCGGAGTCATGAACCGGGTGTGGCCCAACCCCCTAGAGTGTCAGGAGATAAGGGCCGAAACACTTGCTTGAAGGGGGCTTCTCTTCTGAGGACTCTCTGCTGCCACGCTCTCCACGAGTTTCTTTCTACCACGAAACCACCTGGCAGATCCATTGTCTCTGCTTGTTGGTTCCCTACAGAACACATCTTATAGTGCATTGACTGTCTCCTCCAGCCTTTAGTGCAGAGCCCCCCCCGCCCCCCCCCTCCCCCCACTTACCTCAAAGACACAACTCTCACACTCGGCATGATCAGTTCGTTCAACACAGACCCCACTTTGCAACCCAAGCTTTTCTTCATACTAAACGTTATCTCATTTTACACTTCCATCCCACTCGCTGACGGACTGAAGGCCCTTTCTTTTTTCTCGACAAATGACCACCTAACCAACAATACCCCTGACCAACAATACCCCTAACCAACAATACCGCTAACCAACAATACCCCTAACCAATACCCCTAACCAACAATACCGCTAACCAACAATACCCCTAACCAGCAATACCCCTAACCAGTAATACCCATCCACAGCTGCACTGGTAAGATTCACAGAATTAGTCCTCACCCTTAGAACTTTGAATTCAACCACAGTTTTCTCGCAAATCAGAGATGCCGCCATGGTAATGAAAATGGGACCATCCTATGCCTGCCTCTTCATGGGATACCTGGAACACCGCCTGCCACTTTCTTATATGAGCCCGACACCAGAGCTCTACAAAAGATACACCAATGATGGAATAGGAGTTGCATCCATATCCATAAGATGACCTCCTTAACTTCCTCAACTTTGTTCAGACCCTTAATCATCCATCAAATGTACATACACCATTCACTCAACTTCCTGGATATCATCCTTTCCCTCAGGTATACATTGCTAAAACCCTCAGTTTTCTACAAACCCACCCATGCACACTCATACCCAGTCAGTCAACTCCCTGGACATCATCATCTTCCTTAGCTTTCTACAAACCTACCTATGCACATTAAACCCAGACTGCACATCTTCCCACCGCCCATCCACAAAACACAGCATTCCCTACTCTGAATTCCTCTACCCATACAGACTTTGCCCCAGCGAAGATTTCAGACTGTAAGCAGTCAAAATGTTTGTTTTTCACCACCGTGGATACCCAAGTACCGATGCTCTCAGCCGCAGCACAATTGTGTCCAGAACAACTGCACCAGACAAACTCACTGCCAGCCTCCTCTTCCACCCACACACTATTCCCATACGCAGGATCATCAAGTCCAGCTGGCGTATAGTAGACCATCAATTTGCCTTTGAGACCCAACCCATGGTTACTTTCAGGCGCAACAAAAACGTCAAACGTCAAACTGAACAAATCACCAGACCTGTTCAAAACTCAGCTGCAGAATCTGCCCTCTCACCAAGCCAGACACCATCCAACATGGCCCCAAAGAATCGTTCAGTATTGAACGTACGCCATCATGTCAGAGCCATAACATTGTATATGCTGTCCATTGTGAACTGTGTGGTAAGAGCTATATGGAGGAGACATCCCGCACACCTGAGACACACATTTCTGAACCTAGCCGACATCTACCATCATCAACCCAAACCAGTCACTCTGCAATTTAACCATTCGTAACACATCAGTCAAGTCCTGACGTTTTGGCAACCACAGAAGGGCAATTCTGAGTGTACTATGCAGGAATCGCATCTTACTACCCAACTAGGGATCCTCTGCCTATTTGACATCAACATCTAAAACTCGCATGTGCCTATCCACCCCCACCACACCAGCCTGCTGTATTCTCTACACAAACACTCACTCTACTGTACTACTCATTATTTAGCTCACCTATATGTTACAGCCATTCACTCGCAGACGGATAACAAACTATTTAAAATCCGTCCAAACCTGAAAGAGTGTTTACCATGTTGTCGAGGCGGCCGTAAATTGTGCCATTTGCATACAGACCACTCGTTTTACATCCATTCTTATCTTTTCAATGGTGAAGAAGCTCCGTGGTGCATTCCATGTCAAGTACCACTCACAATGAAACATATTCTTCTCGAGTGTTGGGACTTGCAGGATGTAAGACATAAAGACTTTATAGCAGACTCCATGAAAACCTTGTTCAGAGATGTACCACCTGATGCGATCTTTGAATTTCTGAGGGAGATCAACATTATTCATCGGATCCCATACTTTACGGAGGAAAGATTTTTAACAAAATTTCCGGTGTATTTTTGGAAGGTATGTTTAAAGACTTGTGTGAATGAGTTTTTTTTTCTTTTCCCTTTTGTTTTAAGTGATGACTTGTGAGTCAACGCAGTGACAACCCTGATATGGCACTTTGTGGTCGGCTGGGCTATAAGCAACATGACCTTACTTTACCTGTTACAGCCATTCTTTCATCTTCCCTCAATTTACTGTCTTTGTTTTCTTTTTCGGTCTATTCTTCACTCACTCACCATTTTCTTACTCTACTTTTCTCAAAAATACATATGCATTAACACATCATTTTCTTTCTTTCTTTTTTTGTATATATTTTTCTTTTGTTTCAACAGTACTGCTAGTTTTTTTTACTCATTGATCGCTTTGATTCCTTTCCACCTGCTTATTATTTTTATCATAACTATTGTCATTTCAGTTTCATAATTGTCATCATCATCATCATCAGCAGCAGCAGCAGCAGCAGCAGCAGAGTGTAGTAGTAGTAGTAGTAGTAGTAGTAGTAGTAGTAGTAGTAGTAGTAGTGTAGTAGTACAGCAGCAGCAGCAGCAGCAGTAGTAGTAGTAGGAATGATGATGATGATGAAGATGAAGATGATCACTTTCATTCTTCATACTATATGATTGAACTCTATTCTATTTGTAATTTATAAATTTCTTTGCAGTTGTATATTTCTTTGATATTATTTTACTATATTTTGCGTTTTCTATTCATTGTTGTATCATTCTTTCTTATGATTATGTAATGATGACGACGACGACAATGATGATGATGATGATAACGATGATGATGATGATGATGATGATGATGATGATGATGAAAATGGTACCTATTTGCATTTATTTTAGACTTTATCTTGTTATCATTGGCATTTTCTATGTCATCATTGTATTATTATTATCATTATTATTGTTGTTGTTGTTACCATTGCTATTGCTATCTTTATCATGTTATTTTGACTATTCTTCTCACTCCTCCTCTTCTTTTTCTATTACTGTTCTTGTTGTTATTAATACAATCACTAGAACAGCTTCTGTAAGTATCTTTATCATATGAATATCAAACATTGCTGTTCTTGCTATTATTTTTCGTTATTTCATTATCATTTTTTAAAGCTATTTCAACTTATGTATTCCACCCTTAAACCTCAGTACTATTCTGTAGTTTAACTAGCTGTTCACCCAAGTCCAAATCTTGTACCCAGATAAAAAAAACAAGTTACTGTCTGTTCGTTCGTCCTTTGTTTTCATAGTTCTGAATGTTATTTGTCCTGTCCGAAGAAGACCTAAAGGTCGAAACGCGCTGTTCTTATGCTATTTGTTTGTTCGCCAGTAATTCTGTTTTTTGCCATTGTTCTTTTTAGCCAGTGAATGGCTGTAACGAGCCTTCACATCTACTTGGCTAGTAAGCGAATGGCTACAATGTACACCTGCTGATCAGTGACTAGCTTATCCCCAGCATCTGTGTGGCTATGCCTTTTAGTCAGTGAATGGACCACAAGGTCTACAGGACGGGTTTTGTTTTAGCACGTGCCTGTGTGTTTGTGCCTGTAATATACTCTGACGTCTCCCTGTCAGTGAATCTGTGGTGTGTGTGTGTGTGTGTGTGTGTGTGTGTGTGTGTTGTGTGTGTGTGTGTGCGCGCGCGTGCATGCGTGTGTGTGCGTGTGTGCGCGCGCTTGTGTGTGTTTGTTTATATATATATATTCACCCCCCACCCCCCACCCCCACTTTTTTTAATTCAAATCTTTGCCAGGTCATTACTATAATGACGGAAGAATTGTTAGCCTGCACTTGTTTTCCCCCACTACTTAATTGTTCAGCATTATATAATATATTATATCTATATTATTATATTATATATATATTATATATATAATATATATATATATATATACATACATATATATATATATATATATTGTGTGTGTGTGTGTGTGTGTGTGTGTGTGTGTGTGTGTGTGTGTGTGAGAGAGAGAGAGAGAGAGAGAGAGAGAGAGAGAGAGAGAGAGAAGAGAGTTTTCTTCAAATTCCATTCTCCAGGTTTTAAGCCTGATAAGCATTTCTTCGTCTGCGTCGAGCTTGTGTAATGATGATAACTCTATCAAGATTTGCACTTTTAAAGTAATGAAATCAACAAAGCCGTAAATGCCGTGCAGTGGCCTTCGGTAACGATGTCCGTCAGTTACTGAAAATCTTGTTTTGTCATCGACTTTTTACGGTATTCAGATAGCCATTTTACGTATAAAGGAGGAAGCGTGTGTATCATCACATCTCTACCAGTACATATAGTGTAATACCACTCACTGTATTTTCTACGTCCCAGTGAAATTTTATTCAAAGTTTAACTGGAGATTTTTCCCTAACTTATGGTCGAAGTGAATGCTCAATATTATCATTAATTGTTTTCGAGCCTTTTGCCACTGTCTTTCGACTTGTACCCGAAGAAGTCAACGCTGTCTGCACTAGCTTTTATAGTCACATCCTGACTGCCAGTGCTTGTGAAGCATCTAAGATTTGACTTTAACATCATTGAATGTGCTAAACAGCACATGTTAATGATTACTTTGTTCCAGTAATGCACAATTTTGTGTTTTTCTCTGGCATCTTTTATATCTTTCTTTTGGTATGTAGTTACAGTTGATGGTCCCGAAGGGTATCTTGAAACAAAAACTTTGAATGTGCCGTCAGTTAGTCAGGTGCAGCAAAACGCTGCTTTGAGGATGCTCTTCTACATTTTAGCACCTTTGTAAAGTCTGTTTTGGACTTGTCCCAATCTGTTCTTGCGACAGATCTCCAGTCTGTTTGGGGTTAAACATTATCGGTTTAGTTAGATCGTTTAGTCAGTACAAATTCAGCCATTCGCATACTTCAAAACTACCATAGACCAAGTGCGGTGAATACAATTCCCTGAACACGATCATGTTAAGCATTTGCCAGCAGTCCATCACATCACCCTTCTTCTGCATGACGAAATATAAAGCAGTGCTTGGATAGAGGAAGGTGGTTTAGCAGGTTGTTTAGTCAAGGAAGGTGACTGCATAATAATCATCAAAACAGCCGAGGAACTGTCATGACGGGTCAGATGAGGAACTGTTTTGATGGCTCAGCTACGACGAGGAAACAGAACCCGTTGGAACCATACTCAGTGACCGCCTATTATGGCAAGAATCGGTCGGTAGTATCTGGTATTAATGTAAGCAGTAAGCTTTATGACATGCCTCGAGTTTCGAGCCAGAGCAAGACACGTGTACAATCGTAACGTTTTGCTGGCGCTATTTGCAAGAGATCTACAACTGTAATGCCCTCTACGACGATGTGGACCACGTGAGGAGGGGTCATTCGGAAAGAGAGAGAGAGAGA
Source organism: Conus canariensis (assembly GCA_033310375.1). Lineage (NCBI taxonomy): Eukaryota > Metazoa > Mollusca > Gastropoda > Neogastropoda > Conidae > Conus > Conus canariensis. The sequence goes on along the minus strand of CM065722.1, from coordinate 48,670,446 downwards.
GAGAGAGAGAGAGAGAGAGAGAGAGAGAGAGAGAGAGAGAGAGTAATCTGTTTTTCAGTTTCAGGAGGTATATGCGCAGGGATTAAATGTGGACCGGGAAAGTGTACGGACGGTGTCTGCGACTGCAGCGGAACTGGCTACACTGGAGCCGCCTGTGATGGTACCCTAGTTTTTCTCTGTTTCAACACCTTGTTTCGCATCTCATGTAAATCATCATTGATGTACGTATATACGGTTTATTTGATTCAATATTAAAACGGATTCATCTGCAAAAGAACTGTACACTTCAGCAAAAGCTTATATCTGATCTCGGTCAACATTTCATGGCGTTGCAATGTACAGACACTCCCTTGAATAACACAGTTCATTACTCAACGTCTATTCACCTGTAAGATAACTCTTCGATTATACGTTTCTTCTGCAACTCTACTTAAAGTTTCGTTAGTGCTTCATCCGGCTCTTCTGCATAGTGTGTCGAAAAGAACCATGTGCTTAGCTCTCAATTTTCCTGAGGAATATAAAAACAAAGATTGATTAGGTACAAGTGTTTCTGTGTTACATCGTTGACCTTAAAACCATTGATCTTGTGAACAGAGATAGGTTCTTTATGATACGTCTCCAGAGGAGTGAAACAGGGCGGTGTGGTAGCTTTTGCTGTGCTTGAAATTGCACTGTGATCTTCCACAGCAGTGTGTCTTCCGTCACACAGGTTCTGAGGGAGGTTACCCTCTTCAGGTGGAAGGTATAAATAACAGGACACAAAGTGGGCCGTTCAGGCCGCCAGCTGCAGATGAGACAATTCACAGGACTGGTACAGGGGTGAGATCCCAAAACATACAAACAAGATCTGCTGAACTGACAGGGCATTGGGTCTGACCATCCGTTTATGGTTTTAACAAATATAACAATCAAAATATAGATGTGTGACTCCTTCCTCCACATCCTGATAATCTTCGAAAACGATCAGATCATAGTCTTGATGGTTGTACTAGCCAAGAACGTTTGTCTGTCTGGATATTCTTCTTCTTCAATTGACATCAAGAGCGGTAAATGAAAGGTGACAACGCAGACTGATGTTGTTATCTTCAATACATACGCTCTTAACAGCAACAGTCAATTGTTCAGCGCTATCAGGGCTCCAAAGGAAGTGAACTGAAGAGATTCAACAAAGATTGTCTGAAACACCATTAATAGTATGTTGCGGAGAGACAAGATGTTAAGAATAGTTCAGAAGAAGACAGAAAGTACCTTGGTAATCACTACATGTAAGCACCACCAAAGTATGACCAAAGAATTTTGAAGAGTGACTTCAGTGGACAGTATGCCTCAAGCAGTAAGTCTCTAGTCAGACTCATCTGTCTTTTAAGGATGTGTGCCAGTTAAACTCAAAGGAATTTACATGAAAATGAAAACATACTAGCTGCCATAGTGAAGTCTTTAGCGTCGGGGACATCCAGGTAGAATGTCGTGGATTCGGTTCCTATCAGAGATAGTTTTGCCCCGACCGGTTCCTACTCAGAATTGAGTTTGCTTGAGTTTGCTGTGGGCTTAGTTGGGAAGAATGGGACTACACAATTGAATTTCTTCCACTTAATGGATGCGTCTCTGAGAGTGTTGCTCAAATTTCCTGACTTACACTGCAGGTGTCTGCATCTCTCGAGCATCGTTGACGCCGAGATATATTATAAAAGTACGCATAGAGTGCAGCCCTGTCAATGCAATCTCAGACCAGAATGGAATTCTGCAGCATCATCTTCATCACCCTCATCCTGTTATAAGCATTGAAAAAAAGGTATCAAATTGCATGGTCTTTCATGCCCTGCTCCATGGTGACCAGTTTTGATTGATCATTCGTGTCTAGGCTTGGTATTATCAGGGTCATCGGTATCGGAAAATCCATAGGGCACGTGGTGCGCCTCTGGAGGGAGAGACTACTCCGGCCTGGGGCTCCGCGACTAAGCAGTATTATCGGCCCAGTTTGGGCCTAGTAGCGTCCGGTTGCTGGATCAGACAGGTACCACTGAATACACCAAAAGTGACAGCACAGAAGCGAGTGTCTCCTTGGTGGGTTGCCTCATGATACTTGCATTGATTGCTCCTTGGGATTCCACGCCGAGCTTAAACGGAATGGCCCAGGTTAGTGGCTGATAACGACGGGTCGAACGAGCGACGTGCGTTGCAAAGCTTACATGATGGTGTCACAAAGGATGTGACAGCAACAAAAAAAGAATAAAAAGAAGGATTTGAGCGTCATGGATAAGCAAAGCACGATGATTAATTCTTCAAGGGTATTACCAACAACACGACAGAATATATAATGACGAAGACATGATCAATGCATCAGACATGACACAAAGGAAGTGCTATGATATCAGCGTTATCAATGCATCATGAGGGTTACCAACAGGACACAGTGAATACTATGACATATAAACTACTATAAGGCATCAAGGATATGTCCGATGCACAAGATGATACTATGAAATAAGAATATATGACGATAAAGACACGGTCAATTTATCAAGCGTGATTACAGAAATGCTCACACCAAAAAAGTGTATCTGGGCTATGTGCCAATGTGATACCAGGGAATTGCTCAGCCTGTGAAAGGTATGATCAGTGCAGTCAAGGCTATGTGCCAATGTGATACCAGGGAATTGCTCAGCCTGTGAAAGGTATGATCAGTGCAGTCAAGGCTCTGTGCCAACGTGATGGCAGGGAATTGCTCAGACCATCAAAAATGTGATCATTGCATCAACGGTATGTGCTAACGTGATAACATGAAATTGCTTAGGCCATAAATGATATGATGAAAGCATTAAAGATATGTGTCAACGTAACACCAGGGAATGGTTTATACTATAATGATCAATGCATTAAGGACATATGCCAAATAACACCATGGAATTGCTCAGACCTTAAAAGATAAAATCACTGCTTCAAGGATATGTGCCAGCTTGACACCAAAGAATGTCTTAAACCATAAAAGATATGATGAATGCATGAAAGATATGTGCCAACGTAATACCAGGAAATCGTTTAGACCATACAAGATATGATGAATACATCAAGGATATATGCCAACGTGACCCCAGGGAATTTCTGAGACGATATGATGGGATGAACATATCAAAGAAGTGTGCCAACGTAATACCAGGAAATCGTTTAGATCATAAAAGATATGATGAACACATCAAGGATATATGCCAACGTGACACACTATGGGATGAACGCATCAAAGAAGTGTGCCAGCGTGATACCTGGGAATTGTTTAGACCACAAAAGATATAATCAATGCATCAAAGATGATTGCGTACGTGACACCAGGGAATCTTCTTTCTTTGAGTGTCCACCTTCATCGAGTTGAAGATTCTGACACTTGCGTGTGTATGACGTTTTTTTTTTATCCCGCTATTAAGGCAGCCATACTTCAACTTCGGGGAAGGTGCATGCAATGTGTAACGTGTCATCCATACCACCGGCCAGACTGGCCTTCCTTTCCGAAAGTTGGTGATGGGATTTTACGTGTGTGCGTGCATTCACACACGGAACCTCGGTTTATAGTCTCACTCGAAGGACTGTATTGGGAATGGAGTCAGAACCAATGGTTAACTCCGAGAGAAAAATCCCCCTGTACCGAAACGGCCCGGCGGAGATGCGAACCCGCAACCCCAAGATTACGAGTCCGATGTTTTACCAACTGAGCTATTCCGGCCCCTTTAGACCATCAAAACATATGATGAGAACACCAAGGATGTGTGCCAACGCGATACCAGGGAACTGCTCCGGTTACAGAAATATGACGAATGCATCAAGGATGTGTGCCATCCCGATACTGGAGAATCGCGTAGTCCATAGAAGATATGATAAATTCATCAAGAATGTCTGTCTGCATGACTGCAGGAATTACTCGCACAGCAAAGCACAGTAAACGCGACACCAGGGAAATGCCGTACAATCGTCATTGTGATCGATGATGATGATAATGAAAATGATGATGATGATGATAAAAAATAATGATCATGATGATAACACTAACGACAAGAACAAGAACAAGAACAAGATCCAAGAATCATAATAGTAATAAGAGTAATGATACTAGCAACAACAGCAACAATACTAATAATAACGATACTACTACTACTACTACTACTACTACTAGTAATGATGATAATA
>CM065722.1:48656270-48663770 GCA_033310375.1 Conus canariensis | reverse complement strand
CATCCATCCCAACAGCACTGACCAACAGTCTCAGTAATGTTGACCATCCATCCCAACAGCACTGACCAACAGTCTCAGTAATGTTGACCATCCATCCCAGCAGCACTGACCAACAGTCTCAGTAATGTTGACCATCCATCCCAGCAGCACTGACCAACAGTCTCAGTAATGTTGACCATCCATCCCAGCAGCACTGACCAACAGTCTCAGTAATGTTGACCATCCATCCCAACAGCACTGACCAACAGTCTCAGTAATGTTGACCATCCATCCCAGCAGCACTGACCAACAGTCTCAGTAATGTTGACCATCCATCCCAGCAGCACTGACCAACAGTCTCAGTAATGTTGACCATCCATCCCAACAGCACTGACCAACAGTCTCAGTAATGTTGACCATCCATCCCAGCAGCACTGACCAACAGTCTCAGTAATGTTGACCATCCATCCCAGCAGCACTGACCAACAGTCTCAGTAATGTTGACCATCCATCCCAACAGCACTGACCAACAGTCTCAGTAATGTTGACCATCCATCCCAACAGCACTGACCAACAGTCTCAGTAATGTTGACCATCCATCCCAACAGCACTGACCAACAGTCTCAGTAATGTTGACCATCCATCCCAACAGCACTGACCAACAGTCGTAATCATCTGGACCAACAGTCCTAACAATACTAGCCAATAGTCCTAACAATGTTGACCAGCTGTCCCAACAGTGCTGACCAACAGTCCCAACAATATTCACCAACTGTCCCAACAATGCTGACCAACTGTCCCAACAATGCTGAACAACATTCCCAACAATATTCACCAACTGTCCCAACAATGCTGACCAACTGTCCCAACAATGCTGACCAACAATCCCAGCAACGTTGACCAACTGTCCCAACAATGCTGACCAACTGTCCCAGCAACGTTGACCAACTGTCCCAACAATGCTGACCAACTGTCCAAAAAATGCTGACCAACAATCCCAACAATATGCACCAACTGTCCCAACAATGTTGACCAACTGTCCCAACAATGCTGACCAACTGTCCCAACAATTATGACCAACCGTCCCAACAGCACCGATTAAAACTGCTGGCTAATAGTCCCTCCCCTCCAGTTCCAACTCAATCATGACAGCGCGACAAGTCGGGTTGGGGATCGGTGAGGGAGCTGCGTGGAAGAGAGCGAAGGGCTGGAGGGGAGGGAAAAGGGAGGCTATCATTTGAATTTTTGTCTTTCTTCGTGCTTGCATGAGTGCGTGCGTGCCTGCAACGTTTCCAGTTATGTCGGTTGTATCTCTGGTATATCTGAATAACGTCTCTGAACTTGATATTTCTCCATATTTCAAGATTTTGAGAATGATCCCCAAAGATTTCTCGGGGTTTAATTGAACGCGTTCTCTCTCTCTCTCTCTCTCTCTCTCTCTCTCTCTCTCTCTGTGTGTCTGTCTGTCTCTCTCCACACCCCCCGTAAAAATGATTGTCACATGGTTTCGTCTGTAATTTTAGTAAAATAGACCACCAATTTTCTGACAACGTATTGCCTAAAGATTTATTCTGTCTGATTTCATGAAGATGTGCTGACTTTGTAGTTTTAGTATTTTACTTGCAACACAGCTTCAAATTTATGTTACAGTACAACAACAACAACAACAACAACAACAATGGGCTTGTACCTAAGTAGCACTTGCATTCCCGTTTACTCCAGTTTGCTTTTCAGCCTGGAGAATAGACACTGCTAGAAACTCGATCTGCACGCTGAATTAGTAGCAGTTTCGTTGAAGCTGGACTGAAATGTTAATTCAGCTACTTTTGATGTCAAACTAACGTGCAGTGCTAAGCAGTACTAAAATACTCTGGGGAAGACTCTTGAATTGGCTTGAGGTTGGAATTCACGACACAACACTGTACTTGTAGTATTCCAGCAAAGCTCAGGTGCATACGTTTCCTTGTGGGGGTCGCGAGGGTGGGGTGGGGGGAGACGATAGATTTTTTTTTTTAACAGTACAAACGGATCTCCCGCGTTCTGGCAGTTCGATCCTAATTACTTCCTCTTTTCTGGCACCCTCCTGTTACTCCTTTTTTTCCCATTTATGTTTGCCTTTCGTCACCGTCGTCTATATTTTCTCTGCCCTTGTAGATTCCCGCCTTTGTTCTGGAAACTCTTGTACATTTGTTTTCGTCTGATGGTAGTTTTTGGCAAGCCCCCCCCCTTTATTTATTTATTTATTTATTTATTATTTTTCGATTCGTTGGTGAGAACTGAGCGCACTGTTCAGAGTGGACGCTACTGACCATTCTGCTGTGTGCGATTGTCTGTATGGCTTTTTAGTGTTTTTTTTTTGTTTTTTTCGGAGGGAAGGAGGGGGTTAGGAGATGGGGGGCGGGGGAGGGGTAGAGGGATGGGGATTTAGGTGGTTTTCATTAGTTGCTTTTTTTTTTTAAATACAATTTCACTAAACCTGGTAGTGTGGAAGCGGGGGCAGTGCCCAGAGGTCTCAGCACAGCCTGGTTTTGTGTGCCATAAGATGTCAAAGGTTTACCTAGCATGTCCAGTACACACTTTTACTGTTTGTTTCTGACGTTTACCTAGCATGTCCATTACACGCTTTAAGTGTTTGTTTCTTGTTCAGGATTTTGTTCGACGAGCCGATCAGTTCATGATATGATTTTTTTTTTTTTTTTTTTTAACCAGAGTGAGTTTTAAAGCTCTGAAAAGGCTCTGTGGGTGTTGACTGAACTATACTTACTGTAACTCCATCATACATCAATAATACAGAAATGAAAACTAGTTTCGACCGAGCATTGAATCGAGATGACGAATATGACAACCATATGCATAAACAACAGAAAGCTAGGGCACAGCAGATTACACAGGGCGATTGTATATATTTTGATTACATTAAATATCTGGTAAATCAAATCACATTGAGTAAAGGATATTCCAGTGCAGGTGGTAATGCGCAGGTGATATTTAAAGTAAGTAAACAGAAAAAAGATACATTTGATGTACTGAACAAAATGTCCACAGGTTTAAATATCGGTAATAAATCCACCCGTGTGCTATTTTCAAGATTCTGAATGAACAGGTGTGTGTGTTACGGATGGAATGGGTGGTGTCTGCAGGTGTCTGACTGTCTGACTCTCACACAGAAATTATGGATGCATGCACGACTTTTCCAATTCACATACACACACACTCACCCGAACATTGACAGCCAGGCAACAGAACAACACTTTTTTTTTTGTTTTATGCTGCCCGCGCCATCAGACAAACATATAATATAATAAATGCAAGGACATCAATAGGTCGGCACGCCAACCACAAGGCGTACACACAGAACTATATATATATATATATATATATATATATAATGCTGAACAATTAAGCAGTGGGGGAAAACAAGTGCAGGCTAACAATTCTTTAGTCATTATAGCAATTACTTGGCAAAGATTTGAGCTTTTAGAAAGAAAAAAAAATGAAGATAATGGGGGGAATATATTATAAATAATGAGAAACCCTTCACTAGCTGCCTGAGGGAACCATTATAAACCCTCTCAAAGGCAGATCTATTCGTATTGCCTGCTCCTAGGCCTTTCGTCCGCTGGATCGAACTCATCAGGGAGACACGGCTGATTATGTCTGCACTCCTGGTGTCAAATAGACACACCACAGTCCATAATTCTGTGGTGTTCTCACCACCAAGGGTTGAAAAAAGAATCCAACAGCACCCCCAAAGCAGCAAGCAAAGGATAGTAAAATGGAATAAAACGAAAATGTGGAGAGGAAAAAAGTTGCTGAAAAACTAAAAGCATTATGCAAACAGTATAAAATGTAGGGGACAATCTTTGAACCTATGCTTGAGGATCCATTCAAGGATGCAAGGGATATATATATATCTAATATATAAAGGGCAAATTCTGTGTGTGTGTGTGTGTGTGTGTGTGTGTGTGTGTGTGTGTCTGTGTACGCTATAGACTCAAAAACGGCTCAACCGATTGTAATGAAATTTGGCAGGTACGTCCGTTGTGACCCGAGGATGGTTTTGGGCTAATCTCTAAAAAAATAAAACCGTTAAAAACCGTTAAAAAACTGTTATAACGGTTTCAAAGACATCTTTTTCCTCTGCTTTTCTTCAAATAGCCGTTGTGACATTGCACAGGTACAGGACTACTTCTCTAAAATTAAAACCGTTATTTGGCAGTTAAAAAACGTTATTTATAACAGTTAAAAACCGTTAAAAACACCAAACCCTATCAAAGAAACTGTTTAAAACCCGATCTTCTTGAAATTTAGCAGGTATGTCTGTTGTGACCCGAGGATGGTTTTGGGCTAATCTTTAAAGAAATAAAACTGTTAAAAACCGTTAAAAAACTGTTATAACGGTTTCAAGGACATCTTTTTCCTCTGCTTTTCATCAAATGGCCGTTGTGACATTGCACAGGTACATCGAACCTAGAGGGACATCTCCCGAGTAACATAGGGTCATTGGACAGTTTCTACGACAGTTATTTATGACCGTTAAAAACCGTTAACAACACGTACCCCCCTAAAAACGATCAAAAATACAATCTTTTCTGATGTTGGCGGCAAAGGGAGTCCTCGGATCGCCACCAAACTTGGCATGAGTCTAGAAGGACATACTGTGAATAACATTGGGTCATTCGATAGTTTTTATGACCGTTATTTATCACCGTTAAAAAGCGTTATTTTCTAAATTTAGACCTTTCTTGATGAAATTTGGTATACAGGTGTAGTTTTAAATGCTGAACAATGATATACAACTTACACGAACCGAAACTTAAAATTGACCGTTAAAAACCGTTATTATATAAATTTAGACCGTTCTTGATGAAATTCAGTATACAGATGCAGTTTTACACGCTGAACAATGATATACAACTTACACGAACGGAAACTTAAAAATTGACCGTTAAAAACCGTTATTATATAAATTTAGAGCGTTCCTGATGAAATTCGGTATACAGATGCAGTTTTACACGCTGAACAATGATATACAACTTACACGAACGGAAACTTACAATTGAGCGTTAAAAACCGTTAAGATCCGTTATTTTCTAAATTTAGACCTTTCTTGATGAAATTTGGTATACAGGTGCAGTTTTACACGCTGATCAATGATAGACAACTAATATGAACAGAAACTTAAAATTGACCGTTAAAAACCGTTAATTTCTAAATTTAGAAATGGTATCACCGTTAAAAAGCGTTATTTTCTAAATTTAGACCTTTCTTGATGAAATTTGATATACAGGTGTAGTTTTCAATGCTGAACAATGATATACAACTTACACGAACCGAAACTTAAAATTGACCGTTAAAAACCGTTATTATATAAATTTAGACCGTTCTTGATGAAATTTGGTATACAGATGCAGTTTTACACGCTGAACAATGATATACAACTTACACGAACGGAAACTTAAAAATTGACCGTTAAAAACCGTTATTATATAAATTTAGACCGTTCCTGATGAAATTCGGTATACAGACGTAGTTTTACACGCTGAACAATGATATACAACTTACACGAACGGAAACTATAAAATTGAGCGTTAAAAACCGTTAAGATCCGTTATTTTCTAAATTTAGACCTTTCTTGATGAAATTTGGTATACAGGTGCAGTTTTACACGCTGATCAATGATAGACAACTAATATGAACAGAAACTTAAAATTGACCGTTAAAAACCGTTAATTTCTAAATTTAGAGATGGTAGTCTGCAGAGGATTTCAGAAATACACCGAAGTTATGATGCTCTGCAATACCGTCTGATTTTTGTCTGTCAACAAGAGCCATGGTCAGACATTTTCATCCCGTGGGGCAGATCTGACCGTTCCGTGTTTTACACATGGAATGTTCTACGTTGCAGCATCACGAACTGGAAGCGCAGAAACACTAACTATACTTGCGCCAAACAGGGAGACCAGAAATGTTGTCAACCCAGAGGCCCTCCAATAGACATAATACATCGTGAAAATGCAATCTTTTCACAGAGTTGTCATGTTTGAGTTGGGTTTAACGTCCGTGCCAAAATCAAGGATATGCAGACGGCTGGTCCGTCACATTAGACTGACACCTGCGGGGCCAGGGTGGACATCGGGGTGAACTACGGTCATTTTAGCTGGAAACATTCCACGTTAAAATTTCTAAGACCAAGCCGGGATTCGAAACCACGACCTTTGGATCATGAGTCCAGCGCCTTATCCACTAGGTTATGGCGGCCCCTATAGAGTTGTCATTTTGGAGCACTTCAATCGAGGAATTGAGAATGCATCGGTAAGTTCATTAAGTACAGGCATCCCTCTATCGACTGTGTATCGTATTACGAAAAAAAATTGTGAGGTAAAATTGATTGAGAGGCAAGAAGGGTCATAGAGCAGGGTGAGGACAGCTACCCCAAGTACAGGAGACGTGAGGAGTCTGAATGAGGACATACTGGGACTGTGAAGCTTGGGCAGAGAGAAATCATCGTCACCAACCAGTGGGTTGTCCCCTACAACCCTTACCTCCTACATTAGTTCAACTGCCACATCAATGTGGAAATATGCAGTAGCATAAAATTCATCAAGTACGTCCTGAAGTATGTCCACAAGGGCACAGACCAAGCCGTCTTCCAACTCCAAGCCACTCAGGCAGGTGAAGGAACAGCTCAACAACCTCCAGTCATTGATGAGATCCAAATGTACCAGAATGCCCGCTACGTTGGCAGCATCGAGGCGACCTGGAGACTCCTGGGATTTGACCTGCATGAGCGCCACCCCATGGTGCAGAGACCAGCTGTCCATTTGGAGAATGGACAATGGGTCTACTTCAATCCACACAACGCAGCGCAAAGAGCACAAGGCTCTCCCCCAGAAGCAACCCTTACCGCCATCTTTAGCCTATGCTCTCAAGACCCTACAGCACGAGAGCTGAAGTACGTGGAAGTCCCTGAGCACTTCACATTGATGTCCACTCAGAATATGTGGAAGAAACGACAAAGGGGCACTGCAATCCGGCGATTGTACAGTATTAGTCCTCGCCAGGGAGAGTGCTACTTCTTGAGGCTTCTACTCAACGTTATGAAAGGATCCCGTTCGTACGAGGAGCTGAAGATTGTCAACGGCTATGTCCACAACATTTTTCGAGATGCTTGCAATGCTCTTGGACTCCTAGATGATGACCGCCTTCTACAACTTGCCCTGGAGGAAGCCTCCATCTCTCAGCACGGCTGTTCAGAGCGGGATCTTTAGTTTTCAGCGAAGCAAGGGAGCTTACACTTCTCCCGCTGCTGCACAGGCCAAGGTCAGGGAAGGCAGTGTTTTCTGCAGGCCGCTCCCTACCCACTAGCTAACTGCGCTGTACACAGCGCTGCCTGTCTGCTATGCACACAGTCAGTCTAGCAGCCATGTTTTCGGCCTTGCTGAGCGGCCGTTAAAAAAGGGGTTGTCAGTTTGACAATTCGTTGTTGTCGTGAAGAATATAATACTTATACACTCCTGA
>CM065722.1:48636270-48653770 GCA_033310375.1 Conus canariensis | reverse complement strand
ACACACACACACACACACACACACACACACACACACACACACACTCACACACACACTCTCTCTCTCTCTCTCTCTCTCTCTCTCTCTCTCTCACACACACAGAGTCACAGACACAGACAGACAGACAGACAGACAGACACACACACACACACACACACACACACACACTCACACACACACACACCATGCTAATACTCACATCTGGGATTCCTTCATGTTGTCCAAAGCCATGCTCAACTTCATCATACTGCCTATGCCACAATTGTCCACTGATCCCACATTAATCTGGCACAAGTTTTGTGCACTTGTCTCTTTTTACAAGGTCACCCTTTGCTGCTTGTGTCGCCTAATATGTAGAAGTGTATGTGTGCTTCTCTCACTCCAGATCAACAGTTCATGATCAGTTGACAATAAAATATTAAATAACCTGGTGATATGCACCCTCAAAATCTTCAGCAGATGTGATATAGATAGATGTCATATTTTGTAAATACAAACATAGTAATGTTTATAAACATGTAAAAACACTGGGAGCCGGTGGGACGGGCGTGTGCGTGCACACACACACACACACACACACACACACACACACACACACACACACACACACTGTCTGAGTGCATGTACAGTGAACAGGGGCATTATTACTGTTTATTAACTTTATACTGCTTCTGCTGGGCCAGTGGCATCAGACCTTGAAGAAGGGGGGAGACAATAGCCATGTGTTCTGACATCATGACACGCAATTTCTCCTGCTCTGTTTTTAGACCCCATACCCTTCTCTTTAGCAGACTGATAATTGCATGTGTTTCCTCACCTCCTTGTTCCCCATGCAGAGCCAGTCCAAAATGATGTTGACGGATGAAAGGAACACAATGGTTTTCTAATATATGCTGCTTTGGGATGATGCGAGACTGTGGGAATTCTTTTCTAAAGAAAGACATGTATGCTTTGATATCACTATCCAGTGTGTCAATGTCACTCGCAGTCATGGGTTTTTGATGTGAGATTTTTGTGTGGATGTGCGAGAATAGTGTATTCAGCATTTTGAATCTGTTAGATATACTCCTAGCTCTGAGAAGGATAGCCTTGTCTTGAGTCAGCTCAGCTGTTTTGCTGACAACACTTTCACATACATGTTTAATTGTCTCTGGCTTCAAATATCTGTTGCAGTGGTTGCCTATGAAAGACTTGCCATGATAGGCCTGCTTGTGGATTTTTTTCTGATGCAGGGCAACATCTAAATGCTGTGTGACAGGACCAGACAAGCATGGAAGATCAAGCTGTGCTTTCCTGTCTTCTATTTTGTCTTCTTTCTCATGTACCTGCTCCATCAGTTCTCGTTGTTCTTGCTGGAAAACACTCAGGGGTGTGCTGTCATCTTCAGGATCATTAAACACTATTCTTGATTCTAGTTGCCTTTTCTCTACTTCCAAAGATTCAATCTCTTTCAGTTTGTCAACAAAGTCAGAAAAGGCTGACTTTGTCTCTACCTGTTTGTCCTCAGCTGCAAAGGATTCTGCAATTTCTTTATCTAGAGAATGACACTCACCTTCCAGCAGGTCATGGTGCTTTTTTACCACTCCCAGAAGAATGTGCAGATAGGGAGGTGCCACATGGCTGAGTGTAATGTCAATGATAGGTTTTCTGATGACATTATTGTGCAGCTTGGCAATTTTTCTTTTGGAATTTTTGTATTTTTTGTAATCTCTCCTGATGCCCTGTAAGCTGCGCTGTGTGATGTTGCCTTCATTACAATGAGGTGGAGTGTGTATTTGGCTTTTTGATGCTGTGCAGTATAGACAGGGGTGTGTCCCCTGAGCACCTGACAGACCATACAGTTTGAGCAGAAAGTCATAATCCCCAAACAAAAACAGTTTGATTGTCTTGTTTCTCCATGTCATGGACTTCAGTGCCGCCAGCTGTTCTTTGTAAGGATCCATGATTCTCTTCAAATTCTCTGGGCTGTCCTTGCAGTCTACAATGGCCAAGACACAAGTGTTGTGTTTGGAGTTTGGATTGTGAAGATTTGCAATCTGAAGCATCAGTTTAAATGTACCACCCCCATGGTCCCCTCCTATCTTTACCCAGATCTCATCCTGTGGGATTGTATTGTCATGCCAAGTCAGCTTGTTCTCTCTGTCATACTGCTGCAAAAGGTTTTCTACCAGCTTTGGAATGTCTTTGATTTCTCCTATTGTTTTATCTTCTTCTTTTTGTCTGCCATTCTCATCAACAGAAATGAGTTTTCTCTGTACTATTTCAATTTCTCCAAACATAGCTTCTTTCTGTTGTTGTCTTTCTTTCTTTTCACAGTCAAATTTTAATCCTATACTTCTGAGAAATCTCTTTTGCTGTCTGTACTTTGTCCAGCTTAACCCCAGACTAGTTCTAAGTGCAGACCCTTGCTTTTTGGTCACTCTCACAGGGCCACATCCAGCAGCATCAAGAATCTTTTGTCTGTGGGTGCGAGCAGTTCTTCTGATTTCTGATCCATGTTGTTTGATCACATCCTCTCTACTGCTTCCTGAAATATTCATTCTGATCTTCTGTATCATATGAGATCTTTTCTTTCTCAGAGGAGATGATGCCAAAGCAGAAGATTTACGGGGCTGTCTGATCCTTTTCAACACAATTGGCTGACCCCTTGTCTTGCACCTAACTGTTAAATGGTCACTTGACTGTCGCAGCTTCCTGCGTACCAAACGTGTCAGTAATTTTTCTTCTTCATCAGTGAGTGGTTTATCAATATCCTCATCATCCGAGTCTAAATAGATCACTTTATTTTTCCGATGTCGGAAAGGCGATAGAGCTACATCACTGACTTGCGGCGTTTTCGGTGTGATTGGTGATGTTTGTGTGCAGAGTGTTTTGGGTTTTTTAACTGGGGTTGACGTAGATTGACAAAATGACGTTGACACACTTTCGTCAACTAGCAAGGCGGCGGGATCAAAAGTTTGTTGTGCGGGTCTCTTCACGGCCCCTACTCTCGGTTTTGTGGGACGACCGGCTTTAGTTTTTGATTCAAAGTGACTGCATGCTTTGCACTGACTGACTGACAGCTCTGGATCGAAAGTTGTCCAGATTTCTGACATTTTCTGAATATCAAGTGCAACACGATCGATCGTAGTTTTGAAGTCGGACAGGTTGCTAGCGCGTTTCAGCCCCATGAGTTTTTTGTAACATTTCATACAAATAGCTGTAGACTGCTTGCCCTCTTCATCATTCAAAATGTCTAAATTGTAACAACGTGAGAGTTCTGTGGCATAGTTTTTACATAATTTCACAACAAAACTGTCTATCTTTCTCCTTTCTTAACACGCGTTCTCCACAAACTCGACACACAGAATTCAGTCTGGCACAGTGCGCACTATAATCGTGGTACTCACGCTCCACTGATTGCTGAGACGCCATTGTAGGAAAAACTGAGGAGTCACTTACGTCAAACTATACACACAAAACTACACTTTAAACAATCTGAATGCGTTATAAAACACACACAGACACAAGTTGACTTCACATAATCCACAGGCAACCCTAAATTAACCAAAAGATATTGCATTTAGTTGTATCCGAAGGTTGGAAAACAAACAAAATTGGTCACAAGCACAGCTCTCTGCAACACGTCTCACAGAAGAAAAAGTGCCGATCTGACTAAGCGTGGCACCGCTGGCATCCCTGAACTCGGTCAGGGTCAGCGGGTCACGTGAGTTGTACTAAATGGTCTAGTCTGGCAGGAAAGGAACAGCCGTGTCAGAGACCCCGACTGCTGCGTGACTTCTGTATTATCCTGGTGGCTTTCAACCCCAGTAACCCAGGCAACCTGTGGAACCTCTTCAGAGACCATCTTGCTGAAGATTTCCTCTTCCAAGTCCGAAGAGATGTCTATTATGAAGCGCAGTACACAGATGCCATCTACAACCAAGCTCTTACTGTGATTCAGGACAAACTCTTCCTTCTTGGAGGCAAGTCTACAGAGGAGTATGGGATGCCAACAGTCACACAACAACAAACTGTGCCTCGAGAATACTACCGCGAGACCAATTACGACACTACTGCACTCCGGGCAGCAGCTGATGACCAGCTGAAGAAGCTGACAGCTGACCAGAGAGACGTGTACGACAGCTTTATGACCATGGTTGAGCAGAGGCAGGATCCCACAGCAAGCAGCAACATAATGTTCCTTGATGCTCCATGAGGGACAGGAAAGACCATCCTGAATCTTATCCTGAACAGGATCCGCTCCACAGGCAAAATAGTGCTAGCCACTGCTTCCAGTGTCATTGCCGCTACTCTTTTGCCGGGTGGGCGGACAGTAAATAGCATTTTCAAGGTCCCTCTGGATGCCGACAAGCAAGAAACGCCAACCTGCTCTGTCAAGCGTGGGTCAACGTTGGCCAAAGTCATCAAAGAGGCTGCAACCGTCATAATTGATGAAGCTCCCATGACCCACAAAGCTGTCTACGAGGCCATGGACTCTACGCTGCAGGACATCACCCAAGTGCACAGGCCAATGGGAGGCATCCCAACGCTGTTCTGTGGGGACTTCAGGCAGATCCTCCCTGTCGTCCTCAATGGCACCAGAGCCAACATTGTCAACGCCTGTCTGATAGCCAGGAGGATCTGATAGAAGCAGTCTACCCGGATCTTCATGCTCATTGTACAGACTCAGACTGGTTAGCGGAAAGGGCCATAATCTCCTCCCTGAACGAGACTGTCAACAGGCTGAACAGAAAAATCGTAGCTGACTTCCCTGGAGAGGAAACTGTACAGATCTGTTGACACGGCCAAGAATGATGATGAGGCAGTCCTTTATCCACAAGAACTCCTGAACTCCATTGAGATTTCTGGACTTCCACCACATGAACTGTTGCTGAAATCTGGAGTCCCTATTATCATTCTCCGCTCACTGGACCCGCCAAAGGTGATCAATGGCACCCGATGTGTCTTCACCAGACTGCACAGGAACGTTGTAGAAGCGAAAATATCATGTGGCCCCCACAAAGGTGAACCGGTGCTGCTCCCCAGAATTCCTCTGGAACCCATGGACTCACCCCTGCCATTCCAGTTCTGACGGCTTCAGTTTCCCATGAAACCAGCTTTCGCTCTGACAATCATCAAGAGCCAGGGTCCGACATTTTCATCCCTTGGGGCAGACCTGACCGTTCCGTGTTTTACACATGGAATGTTCTACGTTGCAGCATCACGAACTGGAAACGCAGAAACACTGACTATGCTTGCGCCAAACAGGGAGACCAGAAATGTCTACCCAGAGGCTCTCCAATAGACATGATACATCGTGAAAATGCAGTCTTTTCACAGAGTTGTCATGTTTGAGTTGCATTTAACGTCCGTGCCAAAATCAAGGATATGCAGACGGCTGGTCCGTCACATTAGACTGACACCTGCGGGGCCAGGGTGGACATCGGGGTGAACTACGGTCATTTTAGCTGGAAACATTCCACATTAAAATTTCCAAGACCAAGCCGGAATTCGAAACCACGACCTTTGGATCATGAGTCCAGCGCCTTATCCACTAGGTTATGGCGGCCCCTACAGATTTGTCATTTCGGAGCACTTCAATCGAGGAATTGAGAATGCATCGGTAAGTTCACAAAGTACAGGCATCCCTCTATGGACTGTGTATCTATGGAAAAAAATTCGTGAGGGAAAACAGATTGAGAGGCAAGAAGGGAGTGGGCGTCCGAAGAAATTGGGTGAAGTAGATAGGAGGAGGCTGGGGCAATTGGTTCGGCATGGGAAAAACGAAACAAACCCAAGCTGAATTTTATTGTATTGTCTTTTAAGTGGTGAGAGAGAGGGGTGGCCAGAAAATTATTGTACAGATATACCCGAGCGAAGCCGGTACACCGGCTAGTATATATATATATATATATATATATATCCCTTGCATCCTTGAATGACGACGACGAGACGATGAAGACGACGAGACGATGAAGAGGACGAAGACGACGCAGATGACGAAAACGTTGAAGATGTTGAAGACGACGACTACAGCGTCAAGTCTGACACAGGACTTAAAGAACTTCAGAGCTGTGGCTCAAAAATCTCTACCACACTCACGTCGTCTCTGCCGGCGGCAAGGTGACAGTCTCACACAGGAGCTGTGGCTCACACACAAACACAGAACGCAGCGACGGCCTAGCCAACAGGTCGCTGGTTCAAAACTCGGGAGTGGCGCTCTGGCTTGGCAGCAGCGGCGTCTCCAGCCCAACTGGCTCAGCAGGTAGTCGGTCCCGGGCGCAGTGGCAGGTAGGGTGGTTGTCGGCACTCAGGCCGGCCTCTCAACACCGACACAGGGCGGAGAACAGGGGGGTAGACACAGCTACGGCCCTGACCCTCAGACAATGGCAGCCAGTCCCCTACAGTCCAGGGGACACTTCTACCTGGGGGAAACTGATTAACTACCTTGATTATCATGGCTACTATTCATTACAATCACGACTACATTCATATTCATTAGCCACATCCTATTTCACTAGAACTTGAGACAAACATCAGCATATTCTTTCTTCAACACTACAACATTCCCTTTTCCGGAATCATAACACTACAACATTCCCTTTCCGGAATCATAACACTACAACATTCCCATTTTCCGGAATCACAACACTATACAGGAAAGGATTTCCATATAAACCTTTCAGAATCTAGTTTTCCAAATTGGGAAAAGGATTTCCACCTAGACCCTCTTCAATAAACCATGAATACAATTCATTACACACAATTAATGATTACTTTTCATCAAATTATAAATGTCATCACAAAATGTTCATTTCTTTTTTTGTAACACGACAAGAATGTTCATTTCATTTCATATGATCACCAGAATTTAAAAGGTATTTTTTCCAAAAAGATTCATCTACTTCAATACATGTAAGGGAAAGATTTCCACAACGCTCTTCTTTACCAACACACAATTATTCAATATTCATATCGAGAGTGAGTTAAATACTCATCCACATCAAAAATCAAAACAGCATATACAGTCTATGTCGCACACTCTGGGAGCTTATTATCCATAGCATCAAAACTCTCCCTCTTCTCGCAAAGTCTAGCTAAACCACATTGGAATAATTAACACATTTTTTTTTCATCATGAAGTTCATAACTAGTTAAATCACAGAATAAACAATTTTTTTCCCCCTGAAAACCACATCCTTTAACTCTCACTTCATCTATTCATGTTTTCCGAAATAGTTTCGTTTTGCTACCCTAAGTCATAGGATAACAGAACACAACAAATACTTTTTTTTTTAAACAAAACCTTCACAGTGCGCTGAGGAAGTTTCAGTCGCTCCTAACCGGGAATACGGTTTTGGTTTGCTAATAAATAAACATTGTGGTGATAAATACCTGACTGCCACAAGAAAAAAAAAAACGGATGGAGTCCCTCTTCGGCCTTCTGGATAGTTGCGTTGCCGGAATCACTGCAGAGACTGCCTAACCGGTTCAGCTCACCCGGCTTTTAACAGTGCGCAGGTGAGCAGCAGTCAGGTAAACTTTTCAACCGGCTTCCGGACAACTAGCTTCCGGTAAGCACGGTTGCATGAAAATTGTGTGTGTGTGTGTGTGTGTGTGTGTGTGTGTGTGTAAAACATGGATGTTCATGAAGTCCTTGACAGCTTGTAGTTAAGCAGATCTGTTCTGGAATACAGGAGCAATAGTTCTTTTTTCGTGTTTGCACAAATAAACAAAATCTTAAACGTACATCAGCATAAAAATCAAAAGATAATCGTTACTCTCAAAAGTAGCACGTGTCCTGAAAATAACTTATTTATTTCACATTGGTGTAACTATACATAGAAAGTCCGTGCGAGAAAGTTCTAAGTAGTGATCCATCGCCCTTTGAAAATGACCCCAGATTCAATCTATTTTGAGTATAAAGGGCACAGGCTGCTGTTGACGACTGTCGTTTATCATTATGTCAGGCACAATCTGGTTTGTGGCCCATATCTAGATGCGGCTGGATTCAATTACTAATAGTATAAGCCTACAGCTTTTGGATAACATCTTCCCCAGTTAAATGACCTGTTCCGGAAGGAGAAAAAAAATCAGGGAAAATAACGTTTGTCTTCTCATAGCAAGTAGAATTACCTGTTCTCAATGTATGGGTGAAGTAGATAGATCTAGAGGGTTAAAATATTTGATTTGAAGGGCATGCCAGGATAACGATCGGGATATTGACTATCTGCGTTACAGGGGCACCGTGTCACACCCTTGTTTTGGTAGTTTGTATCTCTCGGATTGACCTGTGAAGCGGACAGACGGGGCAGATTGTTTAAAGGCATGTCTGCCTGCTTCTAAAAAAAATTTAAAAAGGGCGGGGTCTCTCTCGATGAATGTGAGCTTATGCACTATCACAGTTTAACTTCTTTGCAGTTTTCCAAACAATGCCAATTTCCTTTAAAAAAAAATTGGCTTCATGTTACAACCTACGTCACTTTAATTAGCCCAGCTATTTTCAGTTTAAAGCAGCCACATGTGTTCGGGGTTCTTTGATACTCATGGACAATACAATTTGCGTATGCTGGCTTTTCAAAAATCTGCAAGGAAGGTAATCTGTGGTAATCTCGCACACAGCGAGAGAGATCCCGCCGTTGTCACGGGACAAATGACACTGTGACAATGATTTAATTTGATATTGATCGTGTTGCGCTCTTTAAAGACAGCTTCTCTGAAACTTGGACTGATGTTTATATTAAACTTATTCAAATTAATTATCAGACTTTAGCGTCGATTATTAAAGTAAGTTAAATTGTTTAACGTCCTGATAATTATTCTCTTGCTGTAGGTCAGTTTGATGTTAACACTATTCAAAAGCTGATCACGCCAACAAACTTGTTGTAAAAGAAGCAGAGTTTGCCTATTTAAGCTTGGCTTACAAACTTAGTATGTATAATATGAATTACTATTCTTGGATAGCTGCTGGACAAAATCGTCTGCCATTTAGAATCGTATTACGTTTTCAGCTAAACGTCGTCTATTTTCGAGATCTCGCGTAGGTACGTATTTTCTCGCCCATGTGAAATTCGCCAAATCGTACACTCTTTTTGCATCAGTGACTAATGTCATTCCCATTACAGACAGAACGAAAGTCACAGCTATGATTTATAGCTATCTGGGCGCAATGGATTTGGTAACAGACAAAACGCAGTCCACAGCAGGGCTGAACAGTTTAGGTGCGTGCTTTCCGAAGACAACTGCTTATGTTCATACATTCAGAAATGGTCAAACCTCTTACATTTTGACGTTAACGTTTCATTTCCCTGTGAACTGAATGTTAAGAATGTATAAGGATTTGGGTGAATTTCATTGGCACGCTTATGCTGTACTCCATGAGCACTACCACATGTATGTACGATCTATCTATAATCTTAACCATGATTTTTTTCTCTCTGAAATTATTAAGTACTCTAAATGTTTGCTCAAAAAATGCCATTTCTCCATCCAAAACAAAGAAAATGATATGTGCCATGTGTGAATTGTAGTAAAGTAGTTTGATTTTTTTTTTTCAGATCGCAGATAAAATGAGAAAAAAGGCAATGTAATGGTTCATTTTGACAATATCTTCTGTTTACAACAAGCCAACCGATATCTATTTCCCCATTTACACGTACATGTCAAATTTCTATAAAGGCAGATATACATAATTATTCTGCTTTTACGAATACACAATTCTGTATAAATTGACCTGCGAAGTCCCCACCAAACGTGGGGGCAGGTGGGGTGTCATTTATTGCTGGCTTGTTTGCATACGTGTTTGTGCTTAAGCATCTTGTCTGGCATTTCTCAAGAACCGATTCCCCTCATTTGTAAGAAAACTGACTGGCAGGACTTATTCAATGCAGAACACCTCAAGCACAGACTCTCTGGTAGTAGAACAGTTTCTCAGACTCCGTGCTGGCAGTCCAGGCGTTGGGCTTATCCAGAGGCGTGTAGACCGAGGTGGAGCAACGGTTAGTGCTGTAGCGGAAATCAATGGAGTGGCAGGTCGAGTCTCCCAGACAGAGCGTCACGCAGTTAGGGTAGCTGGTGATCAGGGAGTTGGAGTTGAAGCCGCTGATGTAGTACATGGGATACTCCACCATCCACTGCCCTAGATCGCTGTCCGAGCAAGCTGAATCCGACAGATGATTGGCACACACACACACACACACACACACACACACACACACACACACACACACACATATATACATATATATATATATATATATTTGTTAAAAAATATTTTTAAAAATGAAGTATTAAAATCTACAAGCTTGTTTCTAGCGTTGCTATCTTCAGGATGTCTTTTGGGGCACGCCAACGATCTTTTATGGCGTGCGGGACTTGATTTCAACTCTGTGTGTGCAGGCGGATCTCATTTGCTGCACGTGCGGCCTGTGGTTCTTATTGGGGCCTGTTCAGATGGAATGTGCTAGCAAAGATTTCCACTTGTGCCTGCAATTGTTTACAATTTCTACTTTTGTGTTCAGAGTTGCTAAGTGTGGTTTGCATAATATTAACCATTTTTCTGTGGAGCATAGATTGCATCTTTTTGAGATATTGTTGTATGGTGTTGCTCTTTTTATGATTTTCCATGATATGTTGTAGTCTATTTTTTTATCTTTGAGTCTCCAAATGTATTTACTCAGCTCTGTTTGATTTTTGTATTTTTCATTTTTGAATGTTTGTGGTTTGCGTATCTGGTTTTGAAAGTGTTTTCAGTGATCCCTATATATGTTTCTTTTTCATTTTCTGATGTTACCGTAGCTTGGTATACAATGTTGCTGTGAAGACATTTATTGCTTAGGGGGCACTGTTCTTTTTTAGTGCAGTTGCAAGATGTCCTTTCGGCACCCTTCTCTTTTATGTTGCTTTTCATTTTGTTAGATGAGTCAATCATGTTTTTGAGGTTGGGCATACATGAGTATGATAGTTTAATGGTGTTTTTGTTGAATATTTTGGACAGTTTGTGTTCTTTTGGGAATGATGTTGCCAAGATTTTGAAGAATTCTTTTCCTACATTTGTTTTTACTTGTCCATCGTATGGTGGGTTGTACCATATGATCTTTCTTTTCCTATTTTTCTTATTCCTGTTCGTGCTGTTGTCTGGACTGTATTGTAGTTTGTAATTGTAACCACTTTTTTGTAGTGCTTCTTGATATTCTGTTGCTGCATCATTGAATGCGTTTTCATTGCATGACAGGTTGGATAGTCTCTTGTTTATACCATTGGGTATTGTTTTTAGTATAGATGGTGGGTGGTTGCTTTTGATGTTTACGTAGACTGGTATGTCATTGGGTTTTTTGTATGGTTTGTACACATGGTCATTGAGGTCTAATGTTATGTCTAGGTAATTCACTACTTTTTTGTTTGCTTCTATTGTGATTTTTAAGTTGTGGTTTTTAAAGATTTTACATAATTTTTTTTCTTGTTTTCAATGGTTCTCGGATTATTGTTTAATGCAGCGAGGCCGTCATCTCTGTATAAACCGGCCTGTTTTCCAAGTTGTTTTTGGATGTTGGATAGCATGAATAGTCCGACTAGTTCACATGTTTCGGCACCATCATACGATCCCATGGTTACATCAAATGTGGAGTTTTTGCTCGTTTTTTTAATCCAAGTTTCATTTCTACTATGGAGTAAGGTTTTTTTGGCGTGGAAAATAATCTCCATTTCTGACTCTTTGTGTATTTGTTGGCAAATTTCAAAGCTTTGTTGAGTAGTTCTTCATCTATGGATGGATAGAAGTCTACTATGTCAAATGTAATGAACATTGTATTTCTCTGTTTGTTGAGTTTCTTAAACCATTGTATGACTTCATAGCTGTTTTTCCAAAGGTTGTATTCGGCGTTTGATTTTATATCTTCTGTAGCCTTTTCCAAAATTCTCTTGCTTATTTTGCCCAGTTCGGATTTAGATGGGTTTATTAGTCTACATGTTGGGTTGTTTTGGAAGTTAGGCTTGTGGTCTTTAAGCGTTATGAAGGCTTCTTTTGTTGCTGTTGCCTCTACCCTATCACTTAACTCCATGCGGTGTGCAAGCTCTTTTTCTTTTTTGCGGATGTTGCTACGTGTAGTTTTATCAGCTTTCTTGTAGTTTTTCTGGATGTTTTTGTTTAAGAGTTGAGAGTATTCGTTTGGTTCCATTTTGTAAAAATTGCTCGTTTTGTCAGCCTTTACGAATATCTTTTTATCATTTTGGATTTGTTTTATATCATTTGCTAGTGATGTTTGAAAGTTGTTATTTGATTTTTTGAATTTAATATTGGCTATCAGTCCCTTCATTTTGTCTTCAAAAGGTTTCATTTCATCTATTGTCGGAGGTGATCGCCATGATTTGAATCCATATGTATTTTTGTCTTCATTCTTTGCATTTGGGTTTATTCTTTGCATTTGTTGCATTTGGCAACATCATTCCCAAAAGAACACAAACTGTCCAAAATATTCAACAAAAACACCATTAAACTATCATACTCATGTATGCCCAACCTCAAAAACATGATTGACTCATCTAACAAAATGAAAAGCAACATAAAAGAGAAGGGTGCCGAAAGGACATATTGCAACTGCACTAAAAAAAGAACAGTGCCCCCTAAGCAATAAATGTCTTCACAGCAACATTGTATACCAAGCTACGGTAACATCAGAAAATGAAAAAGAAACATATATAGGGATCACTGAAAACACTTTCAAAACCAGATACGCAAACCACAAACAGTCATTCAAAAATGAAAAATACAAAATCAAACAGAGCTGAGTAAATACATTTGGAGACTCAAAGATAAAAAAATAGACTACAACATATCATGGAAAATCATAAAAAGAGCAACACCATACAACAATATCTCAAAAAGATGCAATCTATGCTCCACAGAAAAATGGTTAATATTATGCAAACCACACTTAGCAACTCTGAACACAAAAGTAGAAATTGTAAACAATTGCAGGCACAAGTGGAAATCTTTGCTAGCACATTCCATCTGAACAGGCCCCAATAAGAACCACAGGCCGCACGTGCAGCAAATGAGATCCGCCTGCACACACAGAGTTGAAATCAAGTCCCGCACGCCATAAAAGATCGTTGGCGTGCCCCAAAAGACATCCTGAAGATAGCAACGCTAGAAACAAGCTTGTAGATTTTAATACTTCATTTTTAAAAATATTTTTTAACAGATGTTGCTCCCCAAGGGGTTGAGCACCTTCAGATTTTTTAAGGACTTTTTTATATTGTTCATAATATATATATATATAATATATATATATATATATATATATATATATATATATATCTATGGGTTAAAACGTTGCACCGTGTAGAAGTTAGAACACCAAATGATTTAGTGTATGGAGAAACAAAAAGCTATTCTATCCATATGTCAGTATAACCATGAGTTGATCTGCCAATAAATTGGTTTCAGTCAGTCTATCCATATAATTCCTGTTACTGGTTGGTCCGCTACTGGCTAAATTATAAAGACTGAATGATAATAATATATTCCCAAGAAAAGCCTATAATATGTGTTTAATCTAGATTCAAGGGGTAAAAGTAACTTGGTATCTAATAAACTTAATTGTTTATGTGAGCTCGGGCTAGGGTATGCATAACACATCAAGAAGTAGTAGAAGTTACGTTTGTACAAACTCCTCCACGAAGATTGACAGACAGAAAATGGTAAACATGGGAAAGTCACATTCAATCAAGGTTTGATACACACAAACTTTATGATTCCTCCCATTTAGTAAAGAAATATATCCTGTTGAATATCTACAGTTTGTCTCAACGAGATTTAGAACTGGGGTATCCGACATGAAGATTCACGTGTGTTGCTACAAAAATGTTTGCTACAATGCATTGTTTTGTCGTCTTTGAAATGAATCATTGAAGATGAAGTTCGGTTTGTCCGGTTCTCAGTAATCTCCGTCAGGCTTGGTGTTGGCCGTTTTTAGTTGCCTTCAGCGGAAAGGTATGAAAACATAATTAGAACATCCCCCCCCCCCCCCCCTAATTGGGTAGATACCTCCTTGACAAATTTATCTTCTTCTACTGCACATGAGGACTCAGCGAAGGGATGGGCGTGTCATTTTTTCTTTTCTTTCATAAAAAAAAGTTGGACATTTTTTTAAAAATCAAAAGCTAGAACATAAACGACAGGGTCTATAAAACAAGGGGTATGATGATCCACTTGGGATTTAAGATTCTAAGGAAGAGAGAGAGAGAGAGAGAGAGAGAGAGAGAGAGAGAGAGAGAGAGAGAGAGAGAGAGCAAAGCAGAGGGACGAACAGATGAACAGAAATGCAGAGGGAGGCAGATACAGACAGGCACAAACCAGGAGGTAAGGGAGATAAATCCAGAAAAAGAAAACGGAGAGCATTCCCTATTTGAAAACAAACAAAAGTTTTAAGAAGACTGTGGATTCACACACACACACACACACACACACACACACACACACACACACACACGCACACGCATGTACACACACACACCACACACACACACACACACACACACACACACACACATGCGCGCGCGCATGCACACACGACTGTCAGTAAATATTGTAGACAACATTTGCAGGTCAGGCATTTTGTACAACCCCAACTCCTAACCCTGAACCCCCCCCCCCCCCCCCCCACTTCTCAACCCTTTGTTCACCCCAACCTCAACCACGCCCCTTACCTTCCCCTTCCCTACACCTCACCCCCCCCCCCCCTCCCCCACCAACCCATTCCTTCCCAGAACCAACATCACCATCAACTGATTCTTCCAAATGTACGTAATTCGCAAACGGAAACCAGTTCAACAGCCCAACTCCCCCCCTCCCCCCCCCCCCCCCCCCCCCACCACCACCACCATCCTGTGCGTGACAACCCTCTTACTGCTGACACAGGTGTCGGAGCCCACAGAGTAGTAGTAGCCAGGGTGCACAGACATCTTCCAGCGAAGCACTCCGAGTTGGTCTGCGGACAGTCACTGTCGCTGTCACAGGACCGCCCGTGCCACGGTCCTTCTGTAAGGCATACAGTCACACATTGGTAGAGACAGTAAAGGAAATAAATTAATCAGCCCAGATAACCGCACAATCAATCAACTTGTTCATTCTATTCTAGGTTCTCATCAGTCAACAAAATAGACGCCCAATTAGTCAACCTGTTCATTCTATTCCAGAAACGCTTCAAACTAACTGGTAGGCAGAGAACTGAAAGACACACATCGCGGTGTGTGTGTGTGTGTGTGTGTGTGTGTGTGTGTGTGTGTGTGTGTGTGTGTGTGTGTGTGCGCGTGTGCGTGCGTGCGTGCGTGTGTTGAAATGTGCAATACTGATGGTAAAAGACTACCGTACCGAAAGCTGATAAATGGATGGGCGTCCCAGTACTGTTTATTTTGTATCATATATTTGTAATATAGTTTGTCATGTGTTGGTTTAAAATGATTTGTTACGCAACAGTTTGTTACAGTATACATGCCGGTGTGTAGGATGAATGAACGTTTGGGTTCATTTGGAGGAACCCCCCTCTCTCCCCCCCCCCCTCTCCCCCCCCCAAAAAAAAAAAAAAAAAAAAAAGTTCTGAAATGGTGGTCCTCTTGAAAAAGAAAATGTTTTCAAGTTTTAATTCAGCAGTTTTGTGACATGTGTAAGGAAATGACAAGGAAGTAATGTGAGAGTGATGGGGTGCGGGTGGGTTGGGGGCGGAAGCAAGAAAATGAATAATCTGTGTATGTATGTATGAGCTTGTGCGTATGGGAAGAGATGCTTGGAGCGGGAAGGGGTGGGAGATATGTTACACAGAGAGTGGGAGATAGTGTGGTGGGGAAGCGGGAGTAGTAGCGTTAAAGAAAGATTCTGGAAGTGAGAGGGCGAAAGTACCATGTTACATGAAGACAAAACTTCTAAGATATAATGTGTTTATTCTTGTTACCAAATCTACTGTTAAAACATTTTTGAATGTTCTATTTCATGTACATAATTATTTTGAAATGTTGATGACTTCTTTAACACGTGGATTTTGCGAGCAAAATCATTAGTTTGTCATGCGTTTATTCCTATTTCAAAATGTGCTGTCAAGCATTTTCTTCATGTTCTGTTCCACGCATCTACTTTTACAATGTTTGATGATATGTTTAACACGTTGATTTTGCAAGCAAAATCATTTATGTTCACGTTATATTGCGGTTTTGTTTTTCAATAGAAAATAACTTTGGCTGCATGGAAGAAAAAGAATGATTAAAACAACAATAATAACAACAAAACCACACAAAAAATCAAACACAAAACAGCACACACACACACACACACACACACACACACACACACACACACACACACACGCACGCACGCACGCACGCACACACACACACGCGCACACACACACACACACACACACACACACACACACACACACAGTAGGCTTCAAAAATGGGTAGACCAAAACAAAACTACAAGAGAATTCAAAGCTGGATCAAGTGAAATTATTCTACATTCAAACCAAGTCAAGGCCAGCTGTCATATCGTTTATAGCCCAGCAGACCACGAAGGCCACATCAAGGCTGCCAGCGAGTAACTATGTAAAAGTGAAACTGTAACGAGTTGAACTGAAATTGCAAAGCGAGTCAAGCGCTGAAAGACTGATCGACAGTAAAGGATGTCATTCCTCCATTGATCACACGTTTACTTGGATGGCTTTCTGTATCAAACTGATTTCTTGCAATCAGTTGCGTCAGAACCGAGGAAGGGGAGGAGGGAGAGGGTCAGGGGACACCCCCCCCCCCCCCCCGCCCACACACACACACACCTCCCAACGAACATATTCGGGATGCCTGACTACCCTCCGAGGGCGGCTGGCCATCTTAGTATAAAAAAAAAAGAAAATGGCACAGGAGGAAAACGGCATTGATGTGTAGCGTGAATGTATATGCCCTTGCGAGAGCCAGGGTGCGTTGTGGTGCTGCTTTAACTGAGTACATTCCCTTTACATCTGGAGTTGAAGAAGTGATGTTTGTTGTCCAGTTTTGTTTTCTTTATTCATGAATGAGTTGACGTTTGAAGTTGTTAATTCTGGTGGACGTGATGCTGTATTTACAAAAGACCTATTGGAAATATTTATTCTATTTTTAGTTGATGATGGGTGTTAATGAAAAAAAACAAACCCAGGTGGCTTGCTACATGAAAGTTATAATTTTCACTAAGAGGGTGTTTTCTACAATTACATATTCATTAAATCAATACCAAAGTTAAAAATAGCTTAAAGAAGTGTTTAAGAAAAACATGTCTGTAATGGCTGTAAACTGTTACGAGGATTTCGTTGTTGGTTTTTTTATTTTTTGTTCCTTTTTTCGCACAGCAAATACACGTTTTTCTTAACATGCGTTTTCTTTGTAATTCAAAAAGAAAAAAGGAAGATGTTTTATGACTTAACATTCTGTCACAAGAAAACGTTCATGTACAGACTATGATATGGAATGTAAACCATAATAGTACTTTTCTCCC
>CM065722.1:48623770-48631270 GCA_033310375.1 Conus canariensis | reverse complement strand
GATGTTACAGATAGAAGTGAGGGTTGGAGGAGATAATATCACGCTGCTAGAATGTCCGTATGCCCCAGAGCGTTTGTGTGCGTATCTGCGCACGTCCCTAGTGCACATTCTCTCTCTCTCCTCTCCCTCTCTTCTCTCTCTCTCTCTCTCTCTCTCTCTCTGGACATGGGTGTGTATGTGTGTGTGTGTGTGTGTGTGTGTGTGTGTGTGTGTGTGTGTGTGTGTGTGTGTGTGTGTGTGCATGCAGGTGCGCATGTGCATTTGCGTGTGCCTTGGCCACTACATAACCACTTCAGAACTAGATTACCACAAGAACATTCTCAACAGCCAGACATCCAGGCAACCTGAAAGTATCACCGATCAAAGTACTGGCTTTTGACTGACTACGTCATCATATGATGTCAGGACATCTAGAAGTCCATGTGTCCGGGGCTTTAAGAAAAGCCAACTTCAGGGCAGACCTTCTGCTGCACAGAAGCGAGCTGCCCTTGTATGTGAAGGGTTACATGAAGAAAATGCTAGATATATAAAAGCTCGCCTCCTCTGAAATCACAACACATCCAAGTTAACACCAGAAATACCTCCATAGTAGAGTTCAAACATGACCATTAAAAACATCTCCATAGTAGAGTTCAAACATGACCATAAAAAGCATCTCCATAGTAGAGTTCAAACATGACCATAAAAAGCATCTCCATAGTAGAGTTCAAACATGACCATAAAAAACATCTCCATAGTAGAGTTCAAACATGACCATAAAAAGCATCTCCATAGCAAAGCTAAAACATGACCATTAAAAAACACCTCCATAGCAAAGCTAAAACATGACCATTAAAAAACACCTCCATAGCAAAGCTGAAACATGACCATAAAAAGAACACCTCCATAGCAAAGCTGAAACATGACCATTAAAAAACACCTCCATAGCAAAGCTGAAACATGACCATAAAAAGCACCTCCATAGCAAAGCTGAAACGTGACCATTAAAAAACACCTCCATAGCAAAGCTGAAATATGACCATTAAAAAACATCTCCATAGCAAAGCTGAAACATGACCATTAAAAAAACACCTCCATAGCAAAGCTGAAACATGACCATTAAAAAACACCTCCATAGCAAAGCTGAAACATGACCATTAAAAAACACCTCCATAGCAAAGCTGAAACATGACCATAAAAACACCTCCATAGCAAAGCTGAAACATGACCATAAAATACACCTCCTTAGTAAAGCTGAAACATGACCATAAAAAACACCTCCTTAGTAAAGCTGAAACATGACCATAAAAAACACCTCCATAGCAAAGCTGAAACATGACCATAAAAAAAAATAATAATAATAATAAATCGAACTTATATAGCGCTCTTCGATGAGAGAAGAAGACACATCCTCAGAGCGCTTCCACAATACAGGAAAAATAAAAGTTTCCATAAACATTGCACAATACTGAGAAAAAGGCATCAAAACAATAGGTCACAAAGCAAGCACTAAAACAGATGAACAAGCCACATCCCCCCCACTCTATCCTCCCCCCCCCCCACCCCCCACACCGCCACCCCACACACATGACATTATATGAACAACGCTCGACAAGAATTTGGGAATAGAAGAAAAGAACCAGCCCCCATACCCCCCCCCCCCCCCCCCCCCCACCCGCCTCCAATTTCGTGAACACTGCACGGGATACAATATAAAACATGCAGAAGGGAGCACCCACACCCACAGACACACACCTCCATAGTAAAGCTGAAACATGACCATAAAAAACACACCTCCATAGTAAAGCTGAAACATGACCATAAAAAACACCTCCATAGTAAAGCTGAAACATGACCATAAAAAAACACCTCCATAGCAAAGTTCAAACATGACCATAAAAAACCTCCATAGCAAAGTTCAAACATGACCAAAAAAAACACCTCCATAGTAAGTCTGAAACATGACCATAAAAAACACCTCCATAGTAAGTCTGAAACATGACCATAAAAAACACCTCCATAGTAAGTCTGAAACATGACCAAAAAAAACGATCACGAACAGCACCTCCACAACACAGTTGAGACATGATCATCTAACGCTCTTCCATGGTAAAGCTAAAACATAACTTCTTGAAGCATCTCCATAATAAAGCTCACACCTGACCACCCGAAGGTCCTCCTTTGTAAAGCTCAAACAAGACCACCAGAAGCACTCCAACGGTGAAGCTTAAACACAGCTTCCTCAGGATGAAAGACAAATGGTAGTAAAAAAAAAAACCCTGCTGAACTACAAAGGATGAACCTGATGAATATGCCAGCAAGAAGACTGTTAATAGACTGAGACGTATATGGACCATCTTCAAGTGCTGTCGCTTGAGTTCGCTTCACCGATTATACCCTCGTCACCGAGAGGACTGACGTGGCCCAGCAGTAGGCCGATCATTTTAGCCAGCGGGGTGAAGAGGATCCCTCCAATTGATGAGCAGGTTATCCAGTATATGCAACAGAATTCAGTTAAGGTAACACTTGACGACCCCTTCTTTTCATTACCCAACAGACAGAGACAGACAGACAGACAGACAGACAGACAGACAGACAACACACACACACACACACACACACACACACACACACACACACACACACACACACTTGCCCTCCACTGAAGAGACTGCAATAACCATAAATCCTAAAGCAGTACTATACAGGGAAGACGCAATGCCCTGATGCAACACCTAGTGTTGCTAAGGTACAGGAGCTAATTCAGATGTTCTGGGATCTCGGCATTATTCTCTAGGACCTTAAAGATAAGAACTTCTTTCCTTTCTACAAAAACAAATGTGACCGCGCTTCTTTCGACACCGGTGAAGACTATCACCTCTGAGCATAACAGGGAAGATCATGGGATGCATGATCTTGAACAGAACAGTC
This sequence comes from Conus canariensis, assembly GCA_033310375.1. NCBI lineage: Eukaryota > Metazoa > Mollusca > Gastropoda > Neogastropoda > Conidae > Conus > Conus canariensis. Next base: position 48,628,360 of record CM065722.1, on the reverse strand, counting down.
TTACGCCTGGAAGATAATATTGTGTCAGAAACCAGTGCCCTGTCAGAAGTATCCGAGGAATTGCAGACTTGACATTTGTAGTCAGACAGATTCAGGAAAAATGCTGTGAGCAGTTTCAGAGAGAGGTGAATGCAAGCGGAAATTTAAACAAATCTAAAAGCAAAAATTATTATTTTTTCCGTTGGACAAAAGGTTTCATTGTCCTGGATGTTGTTTATCTTGCCAGAAGAAGACCAAAGAGCTCGAAACACGTCGTGTTATATCTTATTATTTGTTTGTCCCTTCTGTCCAGTGGAAAAATAATACTTTTTCTTTTGAATTTGTTATAAACAGGACGAGAATCCTTAATTTTTTTTCGTCGACCTGGCAAAAGCTTTTGATACTCTCAGCCACAAACGTTTTGGTGCATCTTTTTAAAACTTGGTTGTCACCAAAGTTTGTCAGATTCGTCCGCCCTTTTCATGGTGACATGATGGCCAGAATAATTGAGAATTGATATCTGACCCGTATCCTTTTACCAACAGTGTTAAGCAGGGGTATGTTCTGGCACCCACCCTCTTCGGTCTCCTGTTGTCACGATACTGTTAGCTGCTGTCAGTTGGTCAAATGCAGGAATAACCATCACGCATACAACTAATAACTGATTCCTTGATATACGGCGCCTCAAATCCATAACGAAAGTATCTGAGGTCCTTGAGATGGATTTCCTTTCTAGAGACACTATCCACTAAAAAAACAAGACCACTAAAGATCGTTTTCAGCTGCCCAGTCTTTTGGTTTCACCATCAGCCTACAGAAGGTAGGAGTGACATTGTAACCTGCGCCATGCCTCAGTCTACCCGAACCAACCATCTCAGTTGATCCACAACACATTATACGGGAAGACCGGATCTACAACACAGAAATCCTTTGGCATGCTAAATCCTTTGGTATCGAGACGCTCCAGGTGAGAACTCGGATGTACTGATTCTGAATCGTGATCAAGACAGGAGACTGCTGTCTCTGAAAGACTGTATTCTCCAAGTTGCCATCAGATACACAAAAATGGGTGCCTACTAAGTTGCTTCCAAGACAACCTGAAAGCATCACTGAAATCATGCAATAATGTAGTTATTGGGTGGGTATCTATGGCAGCAGCATTTGGCAGCGTCCGGCATTTAGCTCTGAAGCACAGTGCACACAAGGAAAGAAGACTGGATCAAATTTGGTATCGTCCGCACAATGTGGGGCCGTCTTTGCGCATGAAGTCTTGGACTATGATTACACCTTCGGTGCCACTGATGTCTGCCCCTGCCACTGACTTCTATCAACTGGTAAACGTGCGTGCGTGCGTACGAGAGAGGTGCGTACGAGAGAGAGAGAGAGAGAGAGAGAGAGAGAGAGAGAGAGAGAGAGAGAGAGAGAGGGGTGTGTGTGTGTGTGTGTGTGTGTGTGTGTGTGTGTGTGTGTGTGTGTGTGTGAAGTTTAAGCCCTTTCAAGCTTATATGAAATACGTTTTAACGCATAGTGGTTTTAAAAGAAAAAAAAAGCTTACAAACAACATTGACTTAAATTACGAAGGAAAGGTAGGAGGGATTGGAGGTGATGATGCAGAAAGAGAAACGGTTGGGGTGGGTTGGAAGATTCGGAAGTCGAGTTGAATGAGGCTTGTTTCTTTTTAAGCTGGTAGATTTAACAACCTCCAACAGAACCGGTTTATCAACCACTATGATTCCCCATCAGTGGGGAACACATCACAGCTACACCGTCCACTGTCATAGATTATAGGGAACCCTCACAGACGACCTGATCTGGTAATCACATGTGTGTCCACAGTCGTGAGCAGTAGGAGGGGTGTAAACCACACAGTGAGCGAGACCAGGAATCTGGAAACCTCCTGCTTCCTTCAAGACACGGTGCCTTCCACAGCACTTCTCCACCTGACATACGACAACAATGTTAATGTAGGAGTAGTAAGAGGGTTTCTCTGTTTGTCATCTTTCAATGGCTTGTTACGTGAGCTGTTCGTCTGTTTTGATGAACGGAGGCTTAACCCTGTTTAGGAACGAAATGAATCGACCAGCAGTGCAGATCAACCAAAGAGAGAACCCTAAGAAAATCTAGAGGTAAAGAGGGAATTGGAAAGAAAGAAGACATATGTACATAAAAAGATACCAAGTAAAAATTAAAAAAGAAAAGTGAAAGATTAGGCCAAAATATTATGAGACGCAAAACAGAGTGTAAAGTAATGTTTATTTAACGCACAATACTGAGCGGATTTCTTGATAGCATTAACAGAAAGAAATCTTCCACAAGTGTGTGTTTTCTGCACGTAACAAGAAACAGACACGAAAAATGCACACACAAAAATACTCCCGACATACCAGACGGCATGATAACTATTAATTATATCTACTGACATAACTTTGAATGTTGACTAGGATCATTTGCTCAACTGATATTTCTTCTTCCGTTGATGGCCATCATTTAAAAAAAAATTAATGCTACTTCTACTGCTGATTAGTATTATTTACCTACAATGATATTTCAACCGGTGACTGATGTTACTTTCAAAATTAATATCATTTCTGCCGCTAACTAACGGCACTTGTACTATTGTTATTACTTTTGCTTGGTGGTATTATTTTCAAAGTCAGTATTCCAGTGCTGACCAACTTTTAGTGAAAGGCTGATATCACTTGTGCTATTTGCTGTTCCAAATTACTTGTGTTTTCGCAGTCAATACTGCTGCTGTTTGATTTTTTTTTTTTTATAACACTTCTACTGTTGACTTATGATACTTGTTTTGTTCATATCAGAGTTTTATACATCAATCCTACTGCTAGTCAACACTATTTGTGCTACATTAATGGTACTTTTATAGCTGGCTGATATTACTTGCACCATTAATATTGATATCACTTCTACTGCTGACTGATATCATCTGTGATATTAGCTGAAAAACGTTACCTGCACTATTGATTTTAATTCTACTGCTGACCCATGTTACTTGTACTATTAATGATATCTATGCGACTGACCGATAACATACATACGATTAAAATTAATTCTACTTATTGGCACGATGATCATCATTTTTAATGCTGACTAAAATTACTTGCATTATCAGTATTACTTCTGAAGAAAAATATTACTCGCACCATTAATACTACTTCTACTGCTTAATTCTAACTGTCCATGATCGTGTGAATAAATAAATCCGTGATTGAACATTGTCATGTGAGCAAATGAAATCAAAGAATTAACGAATTAAAAAAAATTGACATTGAATTTTACAAAAAAAAAATACTCAATCCAAATTTTTGTTACAAACATAGAAACCAACAAAAATATCCCACATACCATGATCGTCAGGTGGGGACAAGGAAAAGGAGATACACCGGTCGTCGGTCATACACGTCACAGCACATTCCGACATGCTGGAACACTCCGTCACCCACAGCAGGCCCGCAGTGAAAATGACGTCATTCAGGTTGATGTGACGTAATCCCACATCGTGACGCAAGGTGGCGATGCCCTCTTGCACGGACAACATAAGCATGCAGGTTAGGGAGAATAGAAACATTGTTCTCAGTCAGGACGTCAGTCTTCACGCTATGTTAGTACAATCGTTGTTAACGCCGTGGCCGTTGTTGGTGATGTTTTGTTGTTATTGTCGTTCCTGTTGTTGTTGTTGTAGTTGGTGTTGATGGTTTTGATGCATCCTCTCAGCCAGTCTCTTTCCTGTTTCGAAAAAAGTAGAACACATCTTTCTATCTATCGATCGATCGATCCATCTGTCTGTCTGTCTATCGGGGTGTGTGTGTGTGTGTGTTGTGTGTGTGTGTGTGTGGAGAGAGAGAGAGAGAGAGAGAGAGAGAGAGAGAGAGAGAGAGAGAGAGAGAGAGGAGAGAGAGAAACAGTGTGGGTTTATACATAAATGCATCGTTCTTTGAAATGGAAGACCGACTTCCAGAGAAGAAAAGGCACACACACACACACACACACACACACACACACACACACACACACACACTCCTCTCTCTCTCTCTCTCTCTCTCTCTTTCATTTGGTCTTTTGCATCGTCCTTGCATTACCCAGCATCCCCCCCCCCTGCCCCCTTCCACTCCCCACTTCAGCTATTAAAGGAAAGACAGACATTGTGCAAATTTTCATCAGAATCTCATGAACATTTTTTTTTACTGATTGTGTGGAAGATGATGTGCAATTCAGTTTTTGATGATTCAAAACATTTTTTTATCATTTGGCGATGGGCGGGGGGACGGGAGGGGGGAGGGAGGAAAAAAAGGAGTGTAAGGTAGTGTAGGGGTAGAACTATATTGAAAAAAAAGTTATAACAAATCCAACCAACCAAGCGAACAATATGTTAAAACCTGTCACACAGTAATATCAAAGTTATAAAAAAAAAATCCAACCAACCAAGCGAACAAAATGCTAAAAAACTGTCACACAGTAATATCAAAAGGGCAACAAAGTCAATCTGTTCTTGCTGCCGTTGCACTGCCGGTATATTGTGTGCAATTATACAACTACAGTGGGATTTTTTTTTCATGCGTCTGTGCAGAATTATTCTCTTTCTCAGCAGTCATC
>CM065722.1:48608770-48618770 GCA_033310375.1 Conus canariensis | reverse complement strand
TAACATGTTATCTGTTTGTTTCCCTATTTGCTTGCTTTTTTGTTTGCTGTTTATTTGTTACTCATCTGTTTCCATGGTGACATCCCTTGGGTCACGGTATACTTCACCCTCGCAAAAAGCCAGTGCCAGGTCGCTGAGCGCATTTCAGGGGTTTGGGGTTGGTCAGTGTGGCTGTTCTTGACCACTTCGCCACGTAGGCACCCCCATTCCGTCTTCCGAAAATCTGTGAAGGAAGAGGAACACTGCTGTGTGTAGAGATTTCTAGGGCCGATGACAGTCCTGACACGACATTTTCTTACAAAAAAAAAAGTCTGATGTTGATCTCCAGCCTTGTATCGAGTACTGATAAAGCCGCATTAGATCAAAGAGAGCAAAAACTGAGTTACTAGACATCAGAGCCAATGGTACAACGAAGTTTTGTAACGTGTTTAGAACAAACAGAATAGAATAGAACATTGGTAGGGCGGTCTGGTAACTCGATGTTTGCTCTCTTGTTCCAGTTTCCGGCTACTCCTCTTCGAAAGTACGTGTGGACCAAAGGTTATATAGTCGATTGTTCCGTTTATTTGTGTTGTTGTCGTACACAGCGTCAGGAACAAGGGACACTTTAATGGAAACGCAAACAACACGACCAGGGGAGGCTACTCACTCGTACAAGTGTGACGAAAGGCAGAAATCTGAAAAACAAAACAAAACAAAAAAAAAAACAAAAAAAAACACGCCCTAGGTTTCAGGGTAAAGGTCAACTTAAAGCTAGTGTTACCTTTAAGGAGTTGTGCAAACACATTTATTGACTGCCTCCATGAAGTTTTCCCGTTTACATACTTATAATAAAAAGTTTGGCTATGCCCTCAACAATGGCCTCCAAGCCGAATGACCTTAAGGACAGCAGCATGGGTATGCAGCATGCCTAGCGAAAGATCGTTCGACCACACTCATGAATTGAATAAATAAAAGGGATAGGTGAGACAAACAGGTTAAATAGATTTGGAAACGTTATACGTATGGGTGAAGTGTTTAAGTTACTGAGGGCCAAAGGGTTAAGCTAAAAAAAAAAAAAAAAAAAGACTGAACCGTGATTGTCAGGGTAAAAAAAAAAAAAGAAGAGAGGGAGGACGGTGGAGGGATATCACTCAATTCGTTGAAGAAAAAAAAAGGAGAACAAACAAAGGTCTCTCTTAATTCACTGAGGGAAAATAAGAAACAGCAACAACAAACATGTCCATGTTGTATTGAGTATTGTATTGCCAAGTGGGCGAATAAGTCCCCCTCATCTGTCCAAACCCACTTTCTGTTAACTTCAATGACTATTTCACAACCAACAGGGTGAACAGCTCTTTTTTTTTTTTTTACTCTCTACCCTAACCGACTTATTCAGTCTGGCCGGCCACTCACATTTCCCTCCGTCCACCCGTCTTCATCAAACAGAGCCAGTTGCTGTGGTCAAACACCAGGACTAACGCCTGCACAACTGACAGATCCGTGTAAAGCCTTCGCCAGCTGTTCAGCAAAGACAACACACCGCAGGTGATTGAACCTAAACACTCAGTACCACAGTCAGGCTATTCCCCCCCCCCCCCCCCTCCCTACCCAACTACCTCTTCCTCTGCCATGCCAGACCTTGGCCTGACTTTGCTTGAAGAACGGCTTGTAATGACTCTCGACCTTCGGTGTCAAATCGTGACTACACAGCAAGGAATCTTTAGCTTTGTCAAACAAGAAGACATTCCACACGCTGACATGAAATATGATGAATGCAGAATCGCTCTGCCTCCCCCCTTCCCTACCAGTCACAAACCTCCCGCTTCCCCTTGTCCCTCTACATTATCACCTGAGTTATCCCCCCCTCCCACTTGCTCGCCCGGTGTCATGAGAGGAGAGCAGAGAAACTCACACAAAAACTCCAGCCAAAGCCCCCAATATAACGTTTATCAACATGAGCCCGTGGTCGACAGTCGTTCCATTTCCATGACTGATGGTGTGTTAGACCCCTCCCCCCGCTGATAAGAAGCCAGCATGGAAGGCGGAGAAAAGCCAGGAAACAAGAGAAGAATGAATGGAGCCACTATCAGATTGAAATTCTCAATCCTCTCTCTTCTTCTTCTTCTGCGTACGCAGGCTGATACTCCTGCGGACACTCCCTATATGGACAGACAAGTATTAGTCCCATCTACCCAACAAAGGGAGTGGAATTTTGTGTGTATGACAGTTTTTCATCCCGCCATTAAGGCAGCCATACTCCATCTTCGGGGAAGGTGCATGCTATGCTTAACGTGTCATCCATACCAACGGCCAAACTGGCCTTCTCTTCCGAAAGTTGGTGATGGGATTTTACGTGTGTGCAAGATGTTATGCGTGCGTTCACACACGGAACCTCGGTTTATAGTCTCATTCGAAGGACTGTATGGGAAATAGAGTCAGAACTAATGTTAACCCCGAGGGAAAAATCCCCCTGTACCGAAACGGCCCGGCGGAGATTCGAACCCGCAACCCTTGGATTACGAGTCCGGCGCTCTACCAACTGAGCTATTCCGGCCCCCTCTCAATCCTTCAAAGAATGGAAGCAGCAAAGAACGGAAACAGTTCTAATTCATCTCCGATTCCCAAAACGGTCAAATGATAAATGGGCTCTTGGACAAATGTTTAGGAGGCCATATATCACCCTAATTCAGTATCCTCCTCGCATATAGTCGCATTTGGGATTGTTATGTCTCACCTTCATCAAAGACAGTCAGAAGGGAGCAATCAGTGTCAGGCAGTATGAAGCAATGCACCACAGAGACACTGCACTATAGCTGAATCCTTTCGGCGATGTTCCGAGATGCCCATTCTGATCCTCAACGAATCCTCCTAGTGACAACAGTTTCGTCATTAAGGAGGCGTCATCACTGCGTGTGATCTTGTCCATATAAGCTACACACAAAAAGTTAAGGATCACTTTCACAAACATTCATAACTGTCAAAATAAGAAAGTCAATGCGTTGAAGTTTGGCCAACATTTAATTCCATTCTTTAGTGATAACGATACACAATTGCCTTCAATCTCGAGCAATCGTTTGGTGTGTACATTTGATTAAAGTGGGTACGTATCCAAATTTGATTTCCCAAAGTCATTGAAATCACAAGACAGGGCATACTGATGCTCCCAAAAGCTCAGTAATGCGTGTAACCACCATGGCTGTTCTGGCACTCGACGCAGCGAGTCCTCATCGAGTTGACCAGGTTGGTGAAGATCCTCTGTGGAAGCGCCTGCCACTCAGCCTGCAGCATCTGGTAGAGGTGTTGGGCATCCCTGGGAGGGGGGTGGCTCCTCACTTTGCGATCCAGCTCATCCCAGAGGTTCTCAATCGGGTTGAGATCGGGACTGCATGCTGGCCACTCCATTCTGTTGACTCCAGACTGCTGCAGGAAGTCGTTGACCACCCTTGCCCTGTGGGGGCGAGCATTGTCATCCTGGTAGACAGCCCTCGGCCCCATCTGCTGCAGTGTAGGCACAGCCAGTGGTCGAAGGATCTCATCCCGGTATCGGATGCCAGTCAGGTTACCCTGTACATGATACAAGGGTGTTCTGTGGTGAAGGCTGAAGGCCCCCCAGACCATTACAGAACCTCCACCAAAGGCCACCTTTTCTTGGACAGTGGCGTCAGTAAAGCGTTGCCCTGGGCGCCTCCAGACCCTCAGTCGGCCGTCGTTGTGGTGAAGGGTGAAGCGTGATTCATCACTGAACAGGACCTGGGACCATTGCTGACGTGTCCACCTCACGTGACCTGCACAGAAGGCGCGGCGTGCTGCCCTATGAGCTGGAGTTAAGCGTGGCCGTACTGCTGGGCGACGAGAACGGAGATTAAACCCATGTAGGCGGTTCCGTATGGTCTGCTGGCTGATGTTGATGTTAGTAGCCACCCTGAACTGCCTTTGAATTATGCTGGAAGAGGCTGTTCTTGTCTGCAGGGCTTGTCGTTCAATGAGACGATCGTCACGTGGGGTTGTCTTCTTTGGTCGACCAGATCTGCGTCTTTCATGGACAATCCCAGTGGCTGTGAAGCGTTGAATCAGTCGGACAATGACCGAGATGGACACATGAAGTCGCCTGGCCACTTCTCGCTTGGGAACCCATCTTGGAACCATGCAACAGCTCGTCCCCTATCCAACTCGCTTAATTTTCGTCGTGGAGGCATTGTCAGATCAGGCCTACTACTGGTGGAATGTCTTCTTATATAGCCAAGCGAGCGACAGCATCTCACACATAAACAGCAGTGCTTGCACGTGCATAACGGTTTTTCCATCTGGCAAGTGCAATGTGTTCAGGCAGAACGGTCCAAAACAAGGTCATTTTTCGCAAGTTTCCGCTTTTCCGTTTGCGGCCCAGCTCAGTAGTAGAGAATCCCGTGCAATTTTCGCACTAACACAACATCGCCCACTTACAGCTGAACAAGAATTCATGACAATTTGGCTGGACTAAGAAATAAATAACAGTAGCGAACTGAGTTTATTACCACCTGTTTTCACATACCGATCCTTAACTTTTTGTGCGTAGTATATATTACATCATATCTGCTAAATCATCCACAGAATGCAGGGATGATGGCTTAATAAATCAATTAATTGATTAATTAAAAAAAAGAAAGGACTTGGGAGGCTGGCATTGTGGACGAAGACTCAGCAAATGCCTGACCTTCGCATTTAGCAAAGCTGACTCGCATTGCAAGCCTACCTTCGCATTTAGCAAATGCCTGACCTTCGCATTAACCCAAGGCGTGTGCTGACACCAATCACTGTGAAGGCAGCAGTCTCCCTCCAATGTCCATTTAACAACAGTGTCCCCATGGGCTTGCAGAGACTGACGACTTTCACACAAACTCATTGTGGATATGGACATGGTGGGAAATGAGTTTACCTAGACAGCAAGGCATGAAGTGCCCTAGAATTTGATTCATTTTGAATGATGACAGATAATGTACATAATCAGTATAATGCCATGGAGTTCTATTCGGTCTGAGACCAATGAGAGCTGTTTTCTATGCTCCCTTTCATAGTGTTTTCTGCGTCAACCGGGACCGAGAGATACAGACACCTGCAGTGCTGGTTAGGCAATTTGAGCAGCTCTTGACACCAGAAGCCCTGTCCACTCAATGGATGAAACTCGACTGCATGTCTTGAGTCTTCTCAACTGAGCTCCTAGCACACACAAATCTTGTACGGTGCGGTCGAGGTAAAAAAAAAAAGAAAAAAAAGAAACAATAAACAAATTAATAGAAATAAAACAACAAAACAAATCTATGACAAAAAAAGAGCCCGTGTGGGAGATTCATTGAGAGGAAGACCGTTTACTTCATTAAGTGAAAGGCCAGCTTGCGTAAGGCGCGCTGGTAAAACTTTCTGAACAAGGTTGTGTTGCTTTAATGTATAAAAGTGGATGTTTTCTCGACGAGACAGCATTTTAAAAAGTAAATAGATATATTACCAAGAAACACTGGCTACATTCTGTAAATAGAAAGCACAATCCTAAACACACGGATATATGAAAGTGATCTTAATTAAAAAAAAAAAAAAACCCAGACAAGTAACGGTTTACAAATAAAACGAAGCGTAAAGAAAGGATCCATATTCTACATCGGCACATTCTTAAATGAAATACTGGTATTTGATATCAATTCTCATTGCGAAATGGGAATATAAAGTAGGCTTTGCATGAGACTTGAAGAAAACATCAAAACATATTTATCTGAAATTGTCTCACATCAGAAAATATCACGAAATATTCTAGTCCTTCATGTTAAATTACTTTTTTTTGGTCCTCCAGACTCCAGTTTTTTTCAACTTAAATTTTTTGTTTTTTGTTTTGTTCTTTTCCCTTTTTTTAAACAGTGGGGCCTTCACCCTCCTATTTTGTTCCCACTGTCCGCATACAGGAAAAACCACAGTACGGAAGACCAGCTTGTGTACCTCGCCCAACAGATCGAAAACGCCTTTCAGGAGAAGAAAAAGGTACTCGCTGTCTTTGTGGACCTGACCAAAGCCTTCGACAAGGTATGGAAGGAAGGACTTCTCCTGAAGCTGCTAAACAAGAAAGTGGAAGGGAATATGTACCGCTGGATACGCAACTTCCTCCAGTACCGCACAGCAAGAGTTCAGCTTGATGGGAAAATTAGCCACCGAATCACTCTACAACAAGGTGTACCACAAGGAGGAGTCATCTCCCCTACACTCTTTCTCATCTTCATTGATGACATCGCTGAGAAGCTCACCAAGCACATCTCCAGAGCTCTCCACGCCGACGATTTTGCTGCCTGGAGTGCTGCAGAACATTTAACCACAGCCAGCTACAGGATGCAGGAAGCACTGGAACACGTCGGAAGATGGGCCTCTGACTGGGGCGTAGAAGTCAATGCCACCAAGACAGTGGCCACAGTCTTCTCGCTGTCGCCACTGCGAGAAACCATCAGCCTGAAAATAAATGGAAGAGAGCTAAAACAAGAAGACAACCCAACATACCTAGGCATCAAGCTGGACAAGCGGCTTACTTGGAATCCGCAACTCAAGAACATTGAAAACGAAGCAGTCAGGAAGATCGCCATCATGAAGAAGCTGGCCGGTACATCCTGGGGCGCAAACAGCAGCATCCTGCAGAAGGTGTATGTGGGTACCGTCAGACCAACCCTGGAGTATGGCAGTTCTGCATGGGCCACTGCATCCAAGACCAACACCAGTCGCCTGAACAAAGTTCAGAATGCAGGATTGCGACTGATCACTGGTGGGATGAAGACTACCCCAATCCAAGCCATGGAGAAGCTTACTAGTCTACATTCCCTCGAAGACAGACGCGAGGAGAAGGTTTTCATCCACAGTGAAAAGTTACTGCGTATGCCTACCCACCCCATGCACACCGAGATGCAGAACCCCACCAAAAACAGGCTAAAGAGAACAAGTTTCAACCACCTGTCTAAGAGCCTGCATCGCAGCAATGAAGACCTGCTGCCTGTTTCACCAGCCGAAATGGAGATGCTTCCAAATTTTGAGGAACCAGACAATCACCTGGAAGATGTCGCAATCATCACCGAAGTTCCTGGCATTAAAAGAATGGACCGTCAAGCCCCTCAAGTAATGAAAGCTCTAGCACAGGAGATGATCGCCAACCAATACAACCCCAGTGAGTGGACCCACGTCTTCACAGATGGATCCTCAGAAGGAGCAGTCAAGAATGGAGGAGCAGGGTTCTTCATCAGACACACCAATGGAAGATTGACACACAAGGCCTTCCCTACTGGAAAGATCTCCTCCAACTACAGAGCGGAGGCAATAGCACTGCTCCACGCAGTGAGGATCTTTCTGGAACCGGCCAGCCCATCACAGAAGGTTGTCTTCTTCACAGACTGCCGATCTCTGCTGCAGGGACTTCAGAACACAAGAAATGAACAACATATGCAAGACATCAAGGCTGCCCTCCATGAACTCTCAAAACAGTCTGTCATTACGCTTCAGTGGATTCCGTCTCATTGTGGGATCATGGGCAACGAAAAAGCTGATGCTCTCTCCAAAGCAGGCAGCAAAATGGAGCAGTTCAGCCACCCCGTGACCTACAGGGAGGCCAAGACCATCATCCACAACCAGTTTCAGTCCCAGTGGAAGAGAAGGCTGGGTGCAGAGAGTGGTGCTGACCCGATCCACCAGCTTCAAAGGCACCAGCAGACAATCCTCTTCAGACTGAGGACCGGCCACTGCAGACTGCTGAGCCACCTTAACCGCCTGAAGATCACCTACACTGACCAGTGTCCATGCGGCACTGGACCCCAGACCCCTTAACATGTCCTCCTGCGCTGTCCTACTCACGCAGCTCTACGACACAAAACCTGGCCGGGGGGAGCGGAGTTACAGGCGCAGCTTTGGGGAGCCCGTTCTGACCTGGAGAAGACCGCGGGCTTCATCATGGCGGCCGGGTTACAAGTCTGACGCATCCAGCTTCAATCGAACGCAGAAGAAGAAGAAGTTCCCACTGTCCTTTTTTTCTGAAACTAACTCACATTCGCCATGCATTCTGTGTGTGTGTGTGTGTGTGTGTGTGTGTGTGTGTGTGTGTGTGTGTGTGTGTGTTTTAACAGATGGTTAAATTCTGTTATGTTCTCTTCCTCCCCCCACCCCTTTTTTTTTTTTTTTTTTTTAACTAAACCAGATCACGCTCAACATGATCTACGGCAAAAGCTCTCCTGAAAACGGCTGTTTTCCCGTCACTGCAAGTCATTACGAAAATATCCTTCACGAAGGCCATGCTACGACTGGTAATATACATGCTGTCTTCACCACTGACGCCAACTGAACGCAATTCAGACAACCTTCCCTGCACTCTCCACTCAACCCCTACTCCAACCCAACCCTTACAGCACTTGCACTCCCCCTTAGCTTTTTCTTTGCATGTGAGGCGAAAAAGATAAATTACTTTCCTTGTTGGCTGATGCACTGCGGGTCTATTGATTTCTCTATCAAAAAAGATAAATGACTTTTCTTGTTGGCTGATGCATTGCGGGTCTATTGATTTCTCTATCAAAAAAGATAAAGATGAATTTGGGAAGATGTCGGGAAAGACGGGATAAAAAAAAGTGAGGGTGAGGAAATCAGACTGCCTGTCTGTCTGTCTGTTTCTCTCATACACACGCACACACTCATTCACACACACACACACACACACACACACACACCACACACACACACACACACACACACACAAGCAAAGCCTTTCCAAGTCTGTTCTGATACCCTGATGAACAGAGTCAAAATAATGAACAACACACAACGAAATCATATTGACTACTCATGTGGACAGCATGGGCTAGGCATCGATAGAAAATCAGCTCTGGTGAATGAGAGATGTGTGTAGCCTATACGTTCCGGATCAGTTCCGTCTTCCGGCATATTGAACGACCTCCTTCAATAGAAACATGGACCGGATTCAGCTGAGAGAAAGGATAAAAACCGTGTGCAGAAATGGCTGGGTAATGAAGCGAATGCCAGTTCTTGTTGTTGACCATCAAATGCATGGATAAAAAGCTGGTCTGAGAGATGCGCATTATTCACTTGGGCGGATTATTTTCCCTCTGTATTAAGCGAGCGAGACAGCGAGCGAGCGAGCGAGAGAGAGAGAAGAGAGAGAGAAGAGAGAGAGAGAGAGATTAGGCTCCTGCTGGTACTGGAATATTCTTGAGTGCACGTGATAAACGGACTCTCCTGGTGATTCTGGAAAGAACTGAACCGATCTCGCAATGAGGGGTTCCGGCAAAATACCCAACATCAGATGTACCGATCATAGCACCGACGAACGAGAAGGGCCAAGACCATCCATCAGTACATCGGACGACATGAAGATCTGCTGACTTGAGAGAAAAGAAAACTGCGCTGGTGTGGCCATGCAACATGATCCAGTGGCCTTGCTTACCCAGTCCTTCAGGGAACGCTTGAGGGAGGGAGACGGTAGGGAAGACAGTAAGAAAAAAATGGTCCGACAACGATGCGGAATGGATAGGGAATACTCTTGCAGGGACCGAAGCTTCGGCACACAACGGACAGAATCTGAGGAACCTGATATGTTGTGCTTCTGTGTGGCTCCTAGAGAAGAGAAGAAGAAGAAGAAGAAGAAGAAGAAGAGTAGTAGTGGTGGTGGTAGTAGTAGTAGTAGTAGTAGTAGTAGTAGTAGTAGTAGTAGTAATAGTAGTAGCAGCAGTAGTAGTAGTAGCAGCAGCAGTAGCAGTAATAGTAGTAGTAGTAGTAGTAGTGGTAGTAGCAGTAGCAGCAGTTGCAGTGGTGTTCTTTATTAGTATCCTAGTTCGCTTTTTTAAAATTTTATACAGGATGGTGTAAAACGATCCATCATCCTCTCCATCCAAGAAAGCTCTCTACGTCTAACCACAAGAAACTTCTCCAGTCATATCCGCTTTTCACTCGGGGAATAACTCAAGACATTACAGAACTTTCAAATCTGGTGTTAAGACTTAAAAAAAAAAATCCAGAG